>CAXDIV010000058.1:162585-561728 GCA_963989385.1 Ctena decussata
CATTCAATTGACCATATGTGCCAAAAATTCCCGTTCTTTAGTTTTCGAGTTATAGCCCCTGGAAGTCGTAAACCGCACGACTTTGCCCTCGAATATCTCGACAACGGAGAAAGAAGAATTTCTGGGATTTTTTCCCAAGAAATATATGGGAATTATCTGTAATTTTAGCAGAGTTTCAGGACGATTCGTGAAAGTCACCTTTTTTAGAATAACTTCCACTGCAGCCCATACATAAAATGTTGCTCCTTTATTACTCTGCACATGGACAATTATTTGCGTTGTTATTTGCCCCAGGCATGTACCTATGTAATTACCGTTTACAGTGTAAAGATGGATGTTATCGGTCGCTGAACGTCGGAGCAGTAGGCGTTTAATGCATTTTCCCATAGGGTCCAATGCAAAACTGACACCACCTCATTTTCTCCATTCTCAAGAGCTTTGAGTCTCTGCAAAACATATACATGTGTAGACACAAATAAGTGAAATAGAATGAAGGCTATTTCAGCTTTAGCTTTTATTCTGTTTGGGAGCTAAAGTCACACAAACTTTTCTTTACACAAATTTCGATGGCCTATATTGCAAGTTATGCAATCAGTGGACATAAGATTGTGCATGCATGTAGACATGTTAATGGCCTTTATATATGCCAAGTTTCAGATGGCTACCTACTCATACAAGCAAGCAGTAGCGGTTTGAAATTTTCACAATTTGGGCTACACGTTCGGGACGATTCGTGACCTTAGGTGACTTGCTCAATTCGGGCTGAAACTAGTGCCAAATGAGAGGGTTGGGATAAACATTCAATTGACCATATGTGCCAAAAATTCTCGTTCTTTAGTTTTCGAGTTATAGCCCCTGGAAGTCGTAAACTGCACGACTTTTTCCTCGAATATCTCGACAACGGAGAAAGGAGAATTTCTGGGATTTTTTCCCAAGAAATATATAGGAATTATCTGTAATTTTAGCAGAGTTTCAGAACGATTCGTGAAAGTCACCTTTTAAGAATAACTTCCACTGCAGCCCATACATAAAAGTTTGCTCCTTTATTACTCTGCACATGGACAATTATTTGCGCTGTTATTTGCCCCAGGCATGTACCTATGTAATTACCGTTTACAGTGTGAAGATGGATGTTATCGGTCGCTGAACGTCGGAGCAGTAGGCGTTTAATGCATTTTCCCATAGGGTCCAATGCAAAATTGACACCTCATTTTCTCCATTCTCAAGAGCTTTGAGTCTCTGCAAAACATATACATGTGTAGACACAAATAAGTGAAATAGAATGAAGGCTATTTCAGCTTTAGCTTTTATTCCGTTTGGGAGCTAAAGTCGCACAAACTTTTCTTTACACAAATTTCGATGGCCTATAATTCGCAAGTTATGCAATCAGTTGACATAAGATTGTGCATGCATGTAGACATGTTAATGGCCTTTATATATGCCAAGTTTCAGATGGCTACCTACTCATACAAGCAAGCAGTAGCGGTTTGAAATTTTCACAATTTGGGCTACACGTTCGGGACGATTCGTGACCTTAGGTGACTTGCACAATTCGGGCTGAAACTAGTGCCAAATGAGAGGGTTCGGATAAACATTCAATTGACCATATGTGCCAAAAATTCTCGTTCTTTAGTTTTCGAGTTATAGCCCCTGGAAGTCGTAAACTGCACGACTTTGCCCTCGAATATCTCGACAACGGAGAAAGGAGAATTTCTGGGATTTTTTCCCAAGAAATATATAGGAATTATCTGTAATTTTAGCAGAGTTTCAGAACGATTCGTGAAAGTCACCTTTTAAGAATAACTTCCACTGCAACCCATACATAAAAGTTTGCTCCTTTATTACTCTGCACATGGACAACTATTTGCGCTGTTATTTGCCCCAGGCATGTACCTATGTAATTACCGTTTACAGTGTAAAGATGGATGTTATCGGTCGCTGAACGTCGGAGCAGTAGGCGTTTAATGCATTTTCCCATAGGGTCCAATGCAAAATTGACACCTCATTTTCTCCATTCTCAAGAGCTTTGAGTCTCTGCAAAACATATACATGTGTAGACACAAATAAGTGAAATAGAATGAAGGCTATTTCAGCTTTAGCTTTTATTCCGTTTGGGAGCTAAAGTCGCACAAACTTTTGTTTACAAAAATTTCGATGGCCTATAGTTCGCAAGTTATGCAATCAGTTGACATAAGATTGTGCATGCATGTAGACATGTTAATGACCTTTATATATGCCAAGTTTCAGATGGCTACCTACTCAAACAAGCAAGCAGTAGCGGTTTGAAATTTTCACAATTTGGGCTACACGTTCGGGACGATTCGTGACCTTAGGTGACTTGCACAATTCGGGCTGAAACTAGTGCCAAATGAGAGGGTTGGGATAAACATTCAATTGACCATATGTGCCAAAAATTCTCGTTCTTTAGTTTTCGAGTTATAGCCCCTGGAAGTCGAAAACTGCACGACTTTGCCCTCGAATATCTCGACAACGAAGAAAGGAGAATTTCAGGGCATTTTCTCCCAAGAAATATATGGGAATTATCTGTAATTTAGCACAGTTTCAGAACGATTCGTGAAAGTCACCTTTTAAGAATAACTTCCACTGCAGTCCCATATATAAAAGTTTGCTCCTTTATTACTCTGCACATGGACAATTATTTGCGCTGTTATTTGCCCCAGGCATGTACCTATGTAATTACCGTTTACAGTGTAAAGATGGATGTTATCGGTCGCTGAACGTCGGAGCAGTAGGCGTTTAATGCATTTTCCCATAGGGTCCAATGCAAAATTGACACCTCATTTTCTCCATTCTCAAGAGCTTTGAGTCTCTGCAAAACATATACATGTGTAGACACAAATAAGTGAAATAGAATGAAGGCTATTTCAGCTTTAGCTTTTATTCCGTTTGGGAGCTAAAGTCGCACAAACTTTTGTTTACAAAAATTTCGATGGCCTATAGTTCGCAAGTTATGCAATCAGTTGACATAAGATTGTGCATGCATGTAGACATGTTAATGACCTTTATATATGCTAAGTTTCAGATGGCTACCTACTCAAACAAGCAAGCAGTAGCGGTTTGAAATTTTCACAATTTGGGCTACACGTTCGGGACGATTCGTGACCTTAGGTGACTTGCACAATTCGGGCTGAAACTAGTGCCAAATGAGAGGGTTGGGATAAACATTCAATTGACCATATGTGCCAAAAATTCTCGTTCTTTAGTTTTCGAGTTATAGCCCCTGGAAGTCGAAAACTGCACGACTTTGCCCTCGAATATCTCGACAACGAAGAAAGGAGAATTTCAGGGCATTTTCTCCCAAGAAATATATGGGAATTATCTGTAATTTAGCACAGTTTCAGAACGATTCGTGAAAGTCACCTTTTAAGAATAACTTCCACTGCAGGCCCATATATAAAAGTTTGCTCCTTTATTACTCTGCACATGGACAATTATTTGCGCTGTTATTTGCCCCAGGCATGTACCTATGTAATTACCGTTTACAGTGTAAAGATGGATGTTATCGGTCGCTGAACGTCGGAGCAGTAGGCGTTTAATGCATTTTCCCATAGGGTCCAATGCAAAATTGACACCTCATTTTCTCCATTCTCAAGAGCTTTGAGTCTCTGCAAAACATATACATGTGTAGACACAAATAAGTGAAATAGAATGAAGGCTATTTCAGCTTTAGCTTTTATTCCGTTTGGGAGCTAAAGTCGCACAAACTTTTGTTTACAAAAATTTCGATGGCCTATAGTTCGCAAGTTATGCAATCAGTTGACATAAGATTGTGCATGCATGTAGACATGTTAATGACCTTTATATATGCCAAGTTTCAGATGACTACCTACTCAAACAAGCAAGCAGTAGCGGTTTGAAATTTTCACAATTTGGGCTACACGTTCAAGACGATTCGTGACCTTAGGTGACTTGCACAATTCGGGCTGAAACTAGTGCCAAATGAGAGGGTTGGGATAAACATTCAATTGACCATATGTGCCAAAAATTCTCGTTCTTTAGTTTTCGAGTTAAAGCCCCTGGAAGTCGAAAACTGCACGACTTTGCCCTCGAATATCTCGACAACGAAGAAAGGAGAATTTCAGGGCATTTTCTCCCAAGAAATATATGGGAATTATCTGTAATTTAGCACAGTTTCAGAACGATTCGTGAAAGTCACCTTTTAAGAATAACTTCCACTGCAGGCCCATATATAAAAGTTTACTCCTTTATTACTCTGCACATGGACAATTATTTGCGCTGTTATTTGCCCCAGGCATGTACCTATGTAATTACCGTTTACAGTGTAAAGATGGATGTTATCGGTCGCTGAACGTCGGAGCAGTAGGCGTTTAATGCATTTTCCCATAGGGTCCAATGCAAAATTGACACCTCATTTTCTCCATTCTCAAGAGCTTTGAGTCTCTGCAAAACATATACATGTGTAGACACAAATAAGTGAAATAGAATGAAGGCTATTTCAGCTTTAGCTTTTATTCCGTTTGGGAGCTAAAGTCGCACAAACTTTTGTTTACAAAAATTTCGATGGCCTATAGTTCGCAAGTTATGCAATCAGTTGACATAAGATTGTGCATGCATGTAGACATGTTAATGACCTTCATATATGCCAAGTTTCAGATGGCTACCTACTCAAACAAGCAAGCAGTAGCGGTTTGAAATTTTCACAATTTGGGCTACACGTTCGGGACGATTCGTGACCTTAGGTGACTTGCACAATTCGGGCTGAAACTAGTGCCAAATGAGAGGGTTGGGATAAACATTCAATTGACCATATGTGCCAAAAATTCTCGTTCTTTAGTTTTCGAGTTATAGCCCCTGGAAGTCGAAAACTGCACGACTTTGCCCTCGAATATCTCGACAACGAAGAAAGGAGAATTTCAGGGCATTTTCTCCCAAGAAATATATGGGAATTATCTGTAATTTAGCACAGTTTCAGAACGATTCGTGAAAGTCACCTTTTAAGAATAACTTCCACTGCAGGCCCATATATAAAAGTTTGCTCCTTTATTACTCTGCACATGGACAATTATTTGCGCTGTTATTTGCCCCAGGCATGTACCTATGTAATTACCGTTTACAGTGTAAAGATGGATGTTATCGGTCGCTGAACGTCGGAGCAGTAGGCGTTTAATGCATTTTCCCATAGGGTCCAATGCAAAATTGACACCTCATTTTCTCCATTCTCAAGAACTTTGAGTCTCTGCAAAACATATACATGTG
Organism: Ctena decussata; assembly: GCA_963989385.1. Lineage (NCBI taxonomy): Eukaryota > Metazoa > Mollusca > Bivalvia > Lucinida > Lucinidae > Ctena > Ctena decussata. The sequence goes on from CAXDIV010000058.1 coordinate 167,824, forward strand.
TAGACACAAATAAGTGAAATAGAATGAAGGCTATTTCAGCTTTAGCTTTTATTCCGTTTGGGAGCTAAAGTCGCACAAACTTTTGTTTACAAAAATTTCGATGGCCTATAGTTCGCAAGTTATGCAATCAGTTGACATAAGATTGTGCATGCATGTAGACATGTTAATGACCTTTATATATGCCAAGTTTCAGATGGCTACCTACTCAAACAAGCAAGCAGTAGTGGTTTGAAATTTTCACAATTTGGGCTACACGTTCGGGACGATTCGTGACCTTAGGTGACTTGCACAATTCGGGCTGAAACTAGTGCCAAATGAGAGGGTTGGGATAAACATTCAATTGACCATATGTGCCAAAAATTCTCGTTCTTTAGTTTTCGAGTTATAGCCCCTGGAAGTCGAAAACTGCACGACTTTGCCCTCGAATATCTCGACAACGAAGAAAGGAGAATTTCAGGGCATTTTCTCCCAAGAAATATATGGGAATTATCTGTAATTTAGCACAGTTTCAGAACGATTCGTGAAAGTCACCTTTTAAGAATAACTTCCACTGCAGGCCCATATATAAAAGTTTGCTCCTTTATTACTCTGCACATGGACAATTATTTGCGCTGTTATTTGCCCCAGGCATGTACCTATGTAATTACCGTTTACAGTGTAAAGATGGATGTTATCGGTCGCTGAACGTCGGAGCAGTAGGCGTTTAATGCATTTTCCCATAGGGTCCAATGCAAAATTGACACCTCATTTTCTCCATTCTCAAGAGCTTTGAGTCTCTGCAAAACATATACATGTGTAGACACAAATAAGTGAAATAGAATGAAGGCTATTTCAGCTTTAGCTTTTATTCCGTTTGGGAGCTAAAGTCGCACAAACTTTTGTTTACAAAAATTTCGATGGCCTATAGTTCGCAAGTTATGCAATCAGTTGACATAAGATTGTGCATGCATGTAGACATGTTAATGACCTTTATATATGCCAAGTTTCAGATGGCTACCTACTCAAACAAGCAAGCGGTAGCGGTTTGAAATTTTCACAATTTGGGCTACACGTTCGGGACGATTCGTGACCTTAGGTGACTTGCACAATTCGGGCTGAAACTAGTGCCAAATGAGAGGGTTGGGATAAACATTCAATTGACCATATGTGCCAAAAATTCTCGTTCTTTAGTTTTCGAGTTATAGCCCCTGGAAGTCGAAAACTGCACGACTTTGCCCTCGAATATCTCGACAACGAAGAAAGGAGAATTTCAGGGCATTTTCTCCCAAGAAATATATGGGAATTATCTGTAATTTAGCACAGTTTCAGAACGATTCGTGAAAGTCACCTTTTAAGAATAACTTCCACTGCAGGCCCATATATAAAAGTTTGCTCCTTTATTACTCTGCACATGGACAATTATTTGCGCTGTTATTTGCCCCAGGCATGTACCTATGTAATTACCGTTTACAGTGTAAAGATGGATGTTATCGGTCGCTGAACGTCGGAGCAGTAGGCGTTTAATGCATTTTCCCATAGGGTCCAATGCAAAATTGACACCTCATTTTCTCCATTCTCAAGAGCTTTGAGTCTCTGCAAAACATATACATGTGTAGACACAAATAAGTGAAATAGAATGAAGGCTATTTCAGCTTTAGCTTTTATTCCGTTTGGGAGCTAAAGTCGCACAAACTTTTGTTTACAAAAATTTCGATGGCCTATAGTTCGCAAGTTATGCAATCAGTTGACATAAGATTGTGCATGCATGTAGACATGTTAATGACGTTTATATATGCCAAGTTTCAGATGGCTACCTACTCAAACAAGCAAGCAGTAGCGGTTTGAAATTTTCACAATTTGGGCTACACGTTCGGGACGATTCGTGACCTTAGGTGACTTGCACAATTCGGGCTGAAACTAGTGCCAAATGAGAGGGTTGGGATAAACATTCAATTGACCATATGTGCCAAAAATTCTCGTTCTTTAGTTTTCGAGTTATAGCCCCTGGAAGTCGAAAACTGCACGACTTTGCCCTCGAATATCTCGACAACGAAGAAAGGAGAATTTCAGGGCATTTTCTCCCAAGAAATATATGGGAATTATCTGTAATTTAGCACAGTTTCAGAACGATTCGTGAAAGTCACCTTTTAAGAATAACTTCCACTGCAGGCCCATATATAAAAGTTTGCTCCTTTATTACTCTGCACATGGACAATTATTTGCGCTGTTATTTGCCCCAGGCATGTACCTATGTAATTACCGTTTACAGTGTAAAGATGGATGTTATCGGTCGCTGAACGTCGGAGCAGTAGGCGTTTAATGCATTTTCCCATAGGGTCCAATGCAAAATTGACACCTCATTTTCTCCATTCTCAAGAGCTTTGAGTCTCTGCAAAACATATACATGTGTAGACACAAATAAGTGAAATAGAATGAAGGCTATTTCAGCTTTAGCTTTTATTCCGTTTGGGAGCTAAAGTCGCACAAACTTTTGTTTACAAAAATTTCGATGGCCTATAGTTCGCAAGTTATGCAATCAGTTGACATAAGATTGTGCATGCATGTAGACATGTTAATGACCTTTATATATGCCAAGTTTCAGATGGCTACCTACTCAAACAAGCAAGCAGTAGCGGCTTGAAATTTTCACAATTTGGGCTACACGTTCGGGACGATTCGTGACCTTAGGTGACTTGCACAATTCGGGCTGAAACTAGTGCCAAATGAGAGGGTTGGGATAAACATTCAATTGACTATATGTGCCAAAAATTCTCGTTCTTTAGTTTTCGAGTTATAGCCCCTGGAAGTCGAAAACTGCACGACTTTGCCCTCGAATATCTCGACAACGAAGAAAGGAGAATTTCAGGGCATTTTCTCCCAAGAAATATATGGGAATTATCTGTAATTTAGCACAGTTTCAGAACGATTCGTGAAAGTCACCTTTTAAGAATAACTTCCACTGCAGGCCCATATATAAAAGTTTGCTCCTTTATTACTCTGCACATGGACAATTATTTGCGCTGTTATTTGCCCCAGGCATGTACCTATGTAATTACCGTTTACAGTGTAAAGATGGATGTTATCGGTCGCTGAACGTCGGAGCAGTAGGCGTTTAATGAATTTTCCCAATGGGTCCAATGCAAAATTGACACCTCATTTTCTCCATTCTCAAGAGCTTTGAGTCTCTGCAAAACATATACATGTGTAGACACAAATAAGTGAAATAGAATGAAGGCTATTTCAGCTTTAGCTTTTATTCCGTTTGGGAGCTAAAGTCGCACAAACTTTTGTTTACAAAAATTTCGATGGCCTATAGTTCGCAAGTTATGCAATCAGTTGACATAAGATTGTGCATGCATGTAGACATGTTAATGACCTTTATATATGCCAAGTTTCAGATGGCTACCTACTCAAACAAGCAAGCAGTAGCGGTTTGAAATTTTCACAATTTGGGCAACACGTTCGGGACGATTCGTGACCTTAGGTGACTTGCACAATTCGGGCTGAAACTAGTGCCAAATGAGAGGGTTGGGATAAACATTCAATTGACCATATGTGCCAAAAATTCTCGTTCTTTAGTTTTCGAGTTATAGCCCCTGGAAGTCAAAAACTGCACGACTTTGCCCTCGAATATCTCGACAACGAAGAAAGGAGAATTTCAGGGCATTTTCTCCCAAGAAATATATGGGAATTATCTGTAATTTAGCACAGTTTCAGAACGATTCGTGAAAGTCACCTTTTAAGAATAACTTCCACTGCAGGCCCATATATAAAAGTTTGCTCCTTTATTACTCTGCACATGGACAATTATTTGCGCTGTTATTTGCCCCAGGCATGTACCTATGTAATTACCGTTTACAGTGTAAAGATGGATGTTATCGGTCGCTGAACGTCGGAGCAGTAGGCGTTTAATGCATTTTCCCATAGGGTCCAATGCAAAATTGACACCTCATTTTCTCCATTCTCAAGAGCTTTGAGTCTCTGCAAAACATATACATGTGTAGACACAAATAAGTGAAATAGAATGAAGGCTATTTCAGCTTTAGCTTTTATTCCGTTTGGGAGCTAAAGTCGCACAAACTTTTGTTTACAAAAATTTCGATGGCCTATAGTTCGCAAGTTATGCAATCAGTTGACATAAGATTGTGCATGCATGTAGACATGTTAATGACCTTTATATATGCCAAGTTTCAGATGGCTACCTACTCAAACAAGCAAGCAGTAGCGGTTTGAAATTTTCACAATTTGGGCTACACGTTCGGGACGATTCGTGACCTTAGGTGACTTGCACAATTCGGGCTGAAACTAGTGCCAAATGAGAGGGTTGGGATAAACATTCAATTGACCATATGTGCCAAAAATTCTCGTTCTTTAGTTTTCGAGTTATAGCCCCTGGAAGTCGAAAACTGCACGACTTTGCCCTCGAATATCTCGACAACGAAGAAAGGAGAATTTCAGGGCATTTTCTCCCAAGAAATATATGGGAATTATCTGTAATTTAGCACAGTTTCAGAACGATTCGTGAAAGTCACCTTTTAAGAATAACTTCCACTGCAGGCCCATATATAAAAGTTTGCTCCTTTATTACTCTGCACATGGAAAATTATTTGCGCTGTTATTTGCCCCAGGCATGTACCTATGTAATTACCGTTTACAGTGTAAAGATGGATGTTATCGGTCGCTGAACGTCGGAGCAGTAGGCGTTTAATGCATTTTCCCATAGGGTCCAATGCAAAATTGACACCTCATTTTCTCCATTCTCAAGAGCTTTGAGTCTCTGCAAAACATATACATGTGTAGACACAAATAAGTGAAATAGAATGAAGGCTATTTCAGCTTTAGCTTTTATTCCGTTTGGGAGCTAAAGTCGCACAAACTTTTGTTTACAAAAATTTCGATGGCCTATAGTTCGCAAGTTATGCAATCAGTTGACATAAGATTGTGCATGCATGTAGACATGTTAATGACCTTTATATATGCCAAGTTTCAGATGGCTACCTACTCAAACAAGCAAGCAGTAGCGGTTTGAAATTTTCACAATTTGGGCTACACGTTCGGGACGATTCGTGACCTTAGGTGACTTGCACAATTCGGGCTGAAACTAGTGCCAAATGAGAGGGTTGGGATAAACATTCAATTGACCATATGTGCCAAAAATTCTCGTTCTTTAGTTTTCGAGTTATAGCCCCTGGAAGTCGAAAACTGCACGACTTTGCCCTCGAATATCTCGACAACGAAGAAAGGAGAATTTCAGGGCATTTTCTCCCAAGAAATATATGGGAATTATCTGTAATTTAGCACAGTTTCAGAACGATTCGTGAAAGTCACCTTTTAAGAATAACTTCCACTGCAGGCCCATATATAAAAGTTTGCTCCTTTATTACTCTGCACATGGACAATTATTTGCGCTGTTATTTGCCCCAGGCATGTACCTATGTAATTACCGTTTACAGTGTAAAGATGGATGTTATCGGTCGCTGAACGTCGGAGCAGTAGGCGTTTAATGCATTTTTCCATAGGGTCCAATGCAAAATTGACACCTCATTTTCTCCATTCTCAAGAGCTTTGAGTCTCTGCAAAACATATACATGTGTAGACACAAATAAGTAAAATAGAATGAAGGCTATTTCAGCTTTAGCTTTTATTCCGTTTGGGAGCTAAAGTCGCACAAACTTTTGTTTACAAAAATTTCGATGGCCTATAGTTCGCAAGTTATGCAATCAGTTGACATAAGATTGTGCATGCATGTAGACATGTTAATGACCTTTATATATGCCAAGTTTCAGATGGCTACCTACTCAAACAAGCAAGCAGTAGCGGTTTGAAATTTTTTACAATTTGGGCTACACGTTCGGGACGATTCGTGACCTTAGGTGACTTGCACAATTCGGGCTGAAACTAGTGCCAAATGAGAGGGTTGGGATAAACATTCAATTGACCATATGTGCCTAAAAATTCTCGTTCTTTAGTTTTCGAGTTATAGCCCCTGGAAGTCGAAAACTGCACGACTTTGCCCTCGAATATCTCGACAACGAAGAAAGGAGAATTTCAGGGCATTTTCTCCCAAGAAATATATGGGAATTATCTGTAATTTAGCACAGTTTCAGAACGATTCGTGAAAGTCACCTTTTAAGAATAACTTCCACTGCAGGCCCATATATAAAAGTTTGCTCCTTTATTACTCTGCACATGGACAATTATTTGCGCTGTTATTTGCCCCAGGCATGTACCTATGTAATTACCGTTTACAGTGTAAAGATGGATGTTATCGGTCGCTGAACGTCGGAGCAGTAGGCGTTTAATGCATTTTCCCATAGGGTCCAATGCAAAATTGACACCTCATTTTCTCCATTCTCAAGAGCTTTGAGTCTCTGCAAAACATATACATGTGTAGACACAAATAAGTGAAATAGAATGAAGGCTATTTCAGCTTTAGCTTTTATTCCGTTTGGGAGCTAAAGTCGCACAAACTTTTGTTTACAAAAATTTCGATGGCCTATAGTTCGCAAGTTATGCAATCAGTTGACATAAGATTGTGCATGCATGTAGACATGTTAATGACCTTTATATATGCCAAGTTTCAGATGGCTACCTACTCAAACAAGCAAGCAGTAGCGGTTTGAAATTTTTTACAATTTGGGCTACACGTTCGGGACGATTCGTGACCTTAGGTGACTTGCACAATTCGGGCTGAAACTAGTGCCAAATGAGAGGGTTGGGATAAACATTCAATTGACCATATGTGCCAAAAATTCTCGTTCTTTAGTTTTCGAGTTATAGCCCCTGGAAGTCGAAAACTGCACGACTTTGCCCTCGAATATCTCGACAACGAAGAAAGGAGAATTTCAGGGCATTTTCTCCCAAGAAATATATGGGAATTATCTGTAATTTAGCACAGTTTCAGAACGATTCGTGAAAGTCACCTTTTAAGAATAACTTCCACTGCAGGCCCATATATAAAAGTTTGCTCCTTGATTACTCTGCACATGGACAATTATTTGCGCTGTTATTTGCCCCAGGCATGTACCTATGTAATTACCGTTTACAGTGTAAAGATGGATGTTATCGGTCGCTGAACGTCGGAGCAGTAGGCGTTTAATGCATTTTCCCATAGGGTCCAATGCAAAATTGACACCTCATTTTCTCCATTCTCAAGAGCTTTGAGTCTCTGCAAAACATATACATGTGTAGACACAAATAAGTGAAATAGAATGAAGGCTATTTCAGCTTTAGCTTTTATTCCGTTTGGGAGCTAAAGTCGCACAAACTTTTGTTTACAAAAATTTCGATGGCCTATAGTTCGCAAGTTATGCAATCAGTTGACATAAGATTGTGCATGCATGTAGACACGTTAATGACCTTTATATATGCCAAGTTTCAGATGGCTACCTACTCAAACAAGCAAGCAGTAGCGGTTTGAAATTTTTTACAATTTGGGCTACACGTTCGGGACGATTCGTGACCTTAGGTGACTTGCACAATTCGGGCTGAAACTAGTGCCAAATGAGAGGGTTGGGATAAACATTCAATTGACCATATGTGCCAAAAATTCTCGTTCTTTAGTTTTCGAGTTATAGCCCCTGGAAGTCGAAAACTGCACGACTTTGCCCTCGAATATCTCGACAACGAAAAAAGGAGAATTTCAGGGCATTTTCTCCCAAGAAATATATGGGAATTATCTGTAATTTAGCACAGTTTCAGAACGATTCGTGAAAGTCACCTTTTAAGAATAACTTCCACTACAGGCCCATATATAAAAGTTTGCTCCTTTATTACTCTGCACATGGACAATTATTTGCGCTGTTATTTGCCCCAGGCATGTACCTATGTAATTACCGTTTACAGTGTAAAGATGGATGTTATCGGTCGCTGAACGTCGGAGCAGTAGGCGTTTAATGCATTTTCCCATAGGGTCCAATGCAAAATTGACACCTCATTTTCTCCATTCTCAAGAGCTTTGAGTCTCTGCAAAACATATACATGTGTAGACACAAATAAGTGAAATAGAATGAAGGCTATTTCAGCTTTAGCTTTTATTCCGTTTGGGAGCTAAAGTCGCACAAACTTTTGTTTACAAAAATTTCGATGGCCTATAGTTCGCAAGTTATGCAATCAGTTGACATAAGATTGTGCATGCATGTAGACATGTTAATGACCTTTATATATGCCAAGTTTCAGATGGCTACCTACTCAAACAAGCAAGCAGTAGCGGTTTGAAATTTTCACAATTTGGGCTACACGTTCGGGACGATTCGTGACCTTAGGTGACTTGCACAATTCGGGCTGAAACTAGTGCCAAATGAGAGGGTTGGGATAAACATTCAATTGACCATATGTGCCAAAAATTCTCGTTCTTTAGTTTTCGAGTTATAGCCCCTGGAAGTCGAAAACTGCACGACTTTGCCCTCGAATATCTCGACAACGAAGAAAGGAGAATTTCAGGGCATTTTCTCCCAAGAAATATATGGGAATTATCTGTAATTTAGCACAGTTTCAGAACGATTCGTGAAAGTCACCTTTTAAGAATAACTTCCACTGCAGGCCCATATATAAAAGTTTGCTCCTTTATTACTCTGCACATGGACAATTATTTGCGCTGTTATTTGCCCCAGGCATGTACCTATGTAATTACCGTTTACAGTGTAAAGATGGATGTTATCGGTCGCTGAACGTCGGAGCAGTAGGCGTTTAATGCATTTTCCCATAGGGTCCAATGCAAAATTGACACCTCATTTTCTCCATTCTCAAGAGCTTTGAGTCTCTGCAAAACATATACATGTGTAGACACAAATAAGTGAAATAGAATGAAGGCTATTTCAGCTTTAGCTTTTATTCCGTTTGGGAGCTAAAGTCGCACAAACTTTTGTTTACAAAAATTTCGATGGCCTATAGTTCGCAAGTTATGCAATCAATTGACATAAGATTGTGCATGCATGTAGACATGTTAATGACCTTTATATATGCCAAGTTTCAGATGGCTACCTACTCAAACAAGCAAGCAGTAGCGGTTTGAAATTTTCACAATTTGGGCTACACGTTCGGGACGATTCGTGACCTTAGGTGACTTGCACTATTCGGGCTGAAACTAGTGCCAAATGAGAGGGTTGGGATAAACATTCAATTGACCATATGTGCCAAAAATTCTCGTTCTTTAGTTTTCGAGTTATAGCCCCTGGAAGTCGAAAACTGCACGACTTTGCCCTCGAATATCTCGACAACGAAGAAAGGAGAATTTCAGGGCATTTTCTCCCAAGAAATATATGGGAATTATCTGTAATTTAGCACAGTTTCAGAACGATTCGTGAAAGTCACCTTTTAAGAATAACTTCCACTGCAGGCCCATATATAAAAGTTTGCTCCTTTATTACTCTGCACATGGACAATTATTTGCGCTGTTATTTGCCCCAGGCATGTACCTATGTAATTACCGTTTACAGTGTAAAGATGGATGTTATCGGTCGCTGAACGTCGGAGCAGTAGGCGTTTAATGCATTTTCCCATAGGGTCCAATGCAAAATTGACACCTCATTTTCTCCATTCTCAAGAGCTTTGAGTCTCTGCAAAACATATACATGTGTAGACACAAATAAGTGAAATAGAATGAAGGCTATTTCAGCTTTAGCTTTTATTCCGTTTGGGAGCTAAAGTCGCACAAACTTTTGTTTACAAAAATTTCGATGGCCTATAGTTCGCAAGTTATGCAATCAGTTGACATAAGATTGTGCATGCATGTAGACATGTTAATGACCTTTATATATGCCAAGTTTCAGATGGCTACCTACTCAAACAAGCAAGCAGTAGCGGTTTGAAATTTTCACAATTTGGGCTACACGTTCGGGACGATTCGTGACCTTAGGTGACTTGCACAATTCGGGCTGAAACTAGTGCCAAATGAGAGGGTTGGGATAAACATTCAATTGACCATATGTGCCAAAAATTCTCGTTCTTTAGTTTTCGAGTTATAGCCCCTGGAAGTCGAAAACTGCACGACTTTGCCCTCGAATATCTCGACAACGAAGAAAGGAGAATTTCAGGGCATTTTCTCCCAAGAAATATATGGGAATTATCTGTAATTTAGCACAGTTTCAGAACGATTCGTGAAAGTCACCTTTTAAGAATAACTTCCACTGCAGGCCCATATATAAAAGTTTGCTCCTTTATTACTCTGCACATGGACAATTATTTGCGCTGTTATTTGCCCCAGGCATGTACCTATGTAATTACCGTTTACAGTGTAAAGATGGATGTTATCGGTCGCTGAACGTCGGAGCAGTAGGCGTTTAATGCATTTTCCCATAGGGTCCAATGCAAAATTGACACCTCATTTTCTCCATTCTCAAGAGCTTTGAGTCTCTGCAAAACATATACATGTGTAGACACAAATAAGTGAAATAGAATGAAGGCTATTTCAGCTTTAGCTTTTATTCCGTTTGGGAGCTAAAGTCGCACAAACTTTTGTTTACAAAAATTTCGATGGCCTATAGTTCGCAAGTTATGCAATCAGTTGACATAAGATTGTGCATGCATGTAGACATGTTAATGACCTTTATATATGCCAAGTTTCAGATGGCTACCTACTCAAACAAGCAAGCAGTAGCGGTTTGAAATTTTTTACAATTTGGGCTACACGTTCGGGACGATTCGTGACCTTAGGTGACTTGCACAATTCGGGCTGAAACTAGTGCCAAATGAGAGGGTTGGGATAAACATTCAATTGACCATATGTGCCAAAAATTCTCGTTCTTTAGTTTTCGAGTTATAGCCCCTGGAAGTCGAAAACTGCACGACTTTGCCCTCGAATATCTCGACAACGAAGAAAGGAGAATTTCAGGGCATTTTCTCCCAAGAAATATATGGGAATTATCTGTAATTTAGCACAGTTTCAGAACGATTCGTGAAAGTCACCTTTTAAGAATAACTTCCACTACAGGCCCATATATAAAAGTTTGCTCCTTTATTACTCTGCACATGGACAATTATTTGCGCTGTTATTTGCCCCAGGCATGTACCTATGTAATTACCGTTTACAGTGTAAAGATGGATGTTATCGGTCGCTGAACGTCGGAGCAGTAGGCGTTTAATGCATTTTCCCATAGGGTCCAATGCAAAATTGACACCTCATTTTCTCCATTCTCAAGAGCTTTGAGTCTCTGCAAAACATATACATGTGTAGACACAAATAAGTGAAATAGAATGAAGGCTATTTCAGCTTTAGCTTTTATTCCGTTTGGGAGCTAAAGTCGCACAAACTTTTGTTTACAAAAATGTCGATGGCCTATAGTTCGCAAGTTATGCAATCAGTTGACATAAGATTGTGCATGCATGTAGACATGTTAATGACCTTTATATATGCCAAGTTTCAGATGGCTACCTACTCAAACAAGCAAGCAGTAGCGGTTTGAAATTTTCACAATTTGGGCTACACGTTCGGGACGATTCGTGACCTTAGGTGACTTGCACAATTCGGGCTGAAACTAGTGCCAAATGAGAGGGTTGGGATAAACATTCAATTGACCATATGTGCCAAAAATTCTCGTTCTTTAGTTTTCGAGTTATAGCCCCTGGAAGTCGAAAACTGCACGACTTTGCCCTCGAATATCTCGACAACGAAAAAAGGAGAATTTCAGGGCATTTTCTCCCAAGAAATATATGGGAATTATCTGTAATTTAGCACAGTTTCAGAACGATTCGTGAAAGTCACCTTTTAAGAATAACTTCCACTGCAGGCCCATATATAAAAGTTTGCTCCTTTATTACTCTGCACATGGACAATTATTTGCGCTGTTATTTGCCCCAGGCATGTACCTATGTAATTACCGTTTACAGTGTAAAGATGGATGTTATCGGTCGCTGAACGTCGGAGCAGTAGGCGTTTAATGCATTTTCCCATAGGGTCCAATGCAAAATTGACACCTCATTTTCTCCATTCTCAAGAGCTTTGAGTCTCTGCAAAACATATACATGTGTAGACACAAATAAGTGAAATAGAATGAAGGCTATTTCAGCTTTAGCTTTTATTCCGTTTGGGAGCTAAAGTCGCACAAACTTTTGTTTACAAAAATTTCGATGGCCTATAGTTCGCAAGTTATGCAATCAGTTGACATAAGATTGTGCATGCATGTAGACATGTTAATGACCTTTATATATGCCAAGTTTCAGATGGCTACCTACTCAAACAAGCAAGCAGTAGCGGTTTGAAATTTTCACAATTTGGGCTACACGTTCGGGACGATTCGTGACCTTAGGTGACTTGCACAATTCGGGCTGAAACTAGTGCCAAATGAGAGGGTTGGGATAAACATTCAATTGACCATATGTGCCAAAAATTCTCGTTCTTTAGTTTTTGAGTTATAGCCCCTGGAAGTCGAAAACTGCACGACTTTGCCCTCGAATATCTCGACAACGAAGAAAGGAGAATTTCAGGGCATTTTCTCCCAAGAAATATATGGGAATTATCTGTAATTTAGCACAGTTTCAGAACGATTCGTGAAAGTCACTTTTTAAGAATAACTTCCACTGCAGGCCCATATATAAAAGTTTGCTCCTTTATTACTCTGCACATGGACAATTATTTGCGCTGTTATTTGCCCCAGGCATGTACCTATGTAATTACCGTTTACAGTGTAAAGATGGATGTTATCGGTCGCTGAACGTCGGAGCAGTAGGCGTTTAATGCATTTTCCCATAGGGTCCAATGCAAAATTGACACCTCATTTTCTCCATTCTCAAGAGCTTTGAGTCTCTGCAAAACATATACATGTGTAGACACAAATAAGTGAAATAGAATGAAGGCTATTTCAGCTTTAGCTTTTATTCCGTTTGGGAGCTAAAGTCGCACAAACTTTTGTTTACAAAAATTTCGATGGCCTATAGTTCGCAAGTTATGCAATCAGTTGACATAAGATTGTGCATGCATGTAGACATGTTAATGACCTTTATATATGCCAAGTTTCAGATGGCTACCTACTCAAACAAGCAAGCAGTAGCGGTTTGAAATTTTCACAATTTGGGCTACACGTTCGGGACGATTCGTGACCCTAGGTGACTTGCACAATTCGGGCTGAAACTAGTGCCAAATGAGAGGGTTGGGATAAACATTCAATTGACCATATGTGCCAAAAATTCTCGTTCTTTAGTTTTCGAGTTATAGCCCCTGGAAGTCGAAAACTGCACGACTTTGCCCTCGAATATCTCGACAACGAAGAAAGGAGAATTTCAGGGCATTTTCTCCCAAGAAATATATGGGAATTATCTGTAATTTAGCACAGTTTCAGAACGATTCGTGAAAGTCACCTTTTAAGAATAACTTCCACTGCAGGCCCATATATAAAAGTTTGCTCCTTTATTACTCTGCACATGGACAATTATTTGCGCTGTTATTTGCCCCAGGCATGTACCTATGTAATTACCGTTTACAGTGTAAAGATGGATGTTATCGGTCGCTGAACGTCGGAGCAGTAGGCGTTTAATGCATTTTCCCATAGGGTCCAATGCAAAATTGACACCTCATTTTCTCCATTCTCAAGAGCTTTGAGTCTCTGCAAAACATATACATGTGTAGACACAAATAAGTGAAATAGAATGAAGGCTATTTCAGCTTTAGCTTTTATTCCGTTTGGGAGCTAAAGTCGCACAAACTTTTGTTTACAAAAATTTCGATGGCCTATAGTTCGCAAGTTATGCAATCAGTTGACATAAGATTGTGCATGCATGTAGACATGTTAATGACCTTTATATATGCCAAGTTTCAGATGGCTACCTACTCAAACAAGCAAGCAGTAGCGGTTTGAAATTCTCACAATTTGGGCTACACGTTCGGGACGATTCGTGACCTTAGGTGACTTGCACAATTCGGGCTGAAACTAGTGCCAAATGAGAGGGTTGGGATAAACATTCAATTGACCATATGTGCCAAAAATTCTCGTTCTTTAGTTTTCGAGTTATAGCCCCTGGAAGTCGAAAACTGCACGACTTTGCCCTCGAATATCTCGACAACGAAGAAAGGAGAATTTCAGGGCATTTTCTCCCAAGAAATATATGGGAATTATCTGTAATTTAGCACAGTTTCAGAACGATTCGTGAAAGTCACCTTTTAAGAATAACTTCCACTGCAGGCCCATATATAAAAGTTTGCTCCTTTATTACTCTGCACATGGACAATTATTTGCGCTGTTATTTGCCCCAGGCATGTACCTATGTAATTACCGTTTACAGTGTAAAGATGGATGTTATCGGTCGCTGAACGTCGGAGCAGTAGGCGTTTAATGCATTTTCCCATAGGGTCCAATGCAAAATTGACACCTCATTTTCTCCATTCTCAAGAGCTTTGAGTCTCTGCAAAACATATACATGTGTAGACACAAATAAGTGAAATAGAATGAAGGCTATTTCAGCTTTAGCTTTTATTCCGTTTGGGAGCTAAAGTCGCACAAACTTTTGTTTACAAAAATTTCGATGGCCTATAGTTCGCAAGTTATGCAATCAGTTGACATAAGATTGTGCATGCATGTAGACATGTTAATGACCTTTATATATGCCAAGTTTCAGATGGCTACCTACTCAAACAAGCAAGCAGTAGCGGTTTGAAATTCTCACAATTTGGGCTACACGTTCGGGACGATTCGTGACCTTAGGTGACTTGCACAATTCGGGCTGAAACTAGTGCCAAATGAGAGGGTTGGGATAAACATTCAATTGACCATATGTGCCAAAAATTCTCGTTCTTTAGTTTTCGAGTTATAGCCCCTGGAAGTCGAAAACTGCACGACTTTGCCCTCGAATATCTCGACAACGAAGAAAGGAGAATTTCAGGGCATTTTCTCCCAAGAAATATATGGGAATTATCTGTAATTTAGCACAGTTTCAGAACGATTCGTGAAAGTCACCTTTTAAGAATAACTTCCACTGCAGGCCCATATATAAAAGTTTGCTCCTTTATTACTCTGCACATGGACAATTATTTGCGCTGTTATTTGCCCCAGGCATGTACCTATGTAATTACCGTTTACAGTGTAAAGATGGATGTTATCGGTCGCTGAACGTCGGAGCAGTAGGCGTTTAATGCATTTTCCCATAGGGTCCAATGCAAAATTGACACCTCATTTTCTCCATTCTCAAGAGCTTTGAGTCTCTGCAAAACATATACATGTGTAGACACAAATAAGTGAAATAGAATGAAGGCTATTTCAGCTTTAGCTTTTATTCCGTTTGGGAGCTAAAGTCGCACAAACTTTTGTTTACAAAAATTTCGATGGCCTATAGTTCGTAAGTTATGCAATCAGTTGACATAAGATTGTGCATGCATGTAGACATGTTAATGACCTTTATATATGCCAAGTTTCAGATGGCTACCTACTCAAACAAGCAAGCAGTAGCGGTTTGAAATTTTCACAATTTGGGCTACACGTTCGGGACGATTCGTGACCTTAGGTGACTTGCACAATTCGGGCTGAAACTAGTGCCAAATGAGAGGGTTGGGATAAACATTCAATTGACCATATGTGCCAAAAATTCTCGTTCTTTAGTTTTCGAGTTATAGCCCCTGGAAGTCGAAAACTGCACGACTTTGCCCTCGAATATCTCGACAACGAAGAAAGGAGAATTTCAGGGCATTTTCTCCCAAGAAATATATGGGAATTATCTG
Source organism: Ctena decussata (assembly GCA_963989385.1). Taxonomy (NCBI): domain Eukaryota; kingdom Metazoa; phylum Mollusca; class Bivalvia; order Lucinida; family Lucinidae; genus Ctena; species Ctena decussata. The sequence continues at coordinate 183,446 of CAXDIV010000058.1, forward strand.
TAATTTAGCACAGTTTCAGAACGATTCGTGAAAGTCACCTTTTAAGAATAACTTCCACTGCAGGCCCATATATAAAAGTTTGCTCCTTTATTACTCTGCACATGGACAATTATTTGCGCTGTTATTTGCCCCAGGCATGTACCTATGTAATTACCGTTTACAGTGTAAAGATGGATGTTATCGGTCGCTGAACGTCGGAGCAGTAGGCGTTTAATGCATTTTCCCATAGGGTCCAATGCAAAATTGACACCTCATTTTCTCCATTCTCAAGAGCTTTGAGTCTCTGCAAAACATATACATGTGTAGACACAAATAAGTGAAATAGAATGAAGGCTATTTCAGCTTTAGCTTTTATTCCGTTTGGGAGCTAAAGTCGCACAAACTTTTGTTTACAAAAATTTCGATGGCCTATAGTTCGCAAGTTATGCAATCAGTTGACATAAGATTGTGCATGCATGTAGACATGTTAATGACCTTTATATATGCCAAGTTTCAGATGGCTACCTTCTCAAACAAGCAAGCAGTAGCGGTTTGAAATTTTCACAATTTGGGCTACACGTTCGGGACGATTCGTGACCTTAGGTGACTTGCACAATTCGGGCTGAAACTAGTGCCAAATGAGAGGGTTGGGATAAACATTCAATTGACCATATGTGCCAAAAATTCTCGTTCTTTAGTTTTCGAGTTATAGCCCCTGGAAGTCGAAAACTGCACGACTTTGCCCTCGAATATCTCGACAACGAAGAAAGGAGAATTTCAGGGCATTTTCTCCCAAGAAATATATGGGAATTATCTGTAATTTAGCACAGTTTCAGAACGATTCGTGAAAGTCACCTTTTAAGAATAACTTCCACTGCAGGCCCATATATAAAAGTTTGCTCCTTTATTACTCTGCACATGGACAATTATTTGCGCTGTTATTTGCCCCAGGCATGTACCTATGTAATTACCGTTTACAGTGTAAAGATGGATGTTATCGGTCGCTGAACGTCGGAGCAGTAGGCGTTTAATGCATTTTCCCATAGGGTCCAATGCAAAATTGACACCTCATTTTCTCCATTCTCAAGAGCTTTGAGTCTCTGCAAAACATATACATGTGTAGACACAAATAAGTGAAATAGAATGAAGGCTATTTCAGCTTTAGCTTTTATTCCGTTTGGGAGCTAAAGTCGCACAAACTTTTGTTTACAAAAATTTCGATGGCCTATAGTTCGCAAGTTATGCAATCAGTTGACATAAGATTGTGCATGCATGTAGACATGTTAATGACCTTTATATATGCCAAGTTTCAGATGGCTACCTACTAAAATAAGCAAGCAGTAGCGGTTTGAATTTTTCACAATTTGGGCTACACGTTCGGGACGATTCGTGACCTTAGGTGACTTGCACAATTCGGGCTGAAACTAGTGCCAAATGAGAGGGTTGGGATAAACATTCAATTGACCATATGTGCCAAAAATTCTCGTTCTTTAGTTTTCGAGTTATAGCCCCTGGAAGTCGAAAACTGCACGACTTTGCCCTCGAATATCTCGACAACGAAGAAAGGAGAATTTCAGGGCATTTTCTCCCAAGAAATATATGGGAATTATCTGTAATTTAGCACAGTTTCAGAACGATTCGTGAAAGTCACCTTTTAAGAATAACTTCCACTGCAGGCCCATATATAAAAGTTTGCTCCTTTATTACTCTGCACATGGACAATTATTTGCGCTGTTATTTGCCCCAGGCATGTACCTATGTAATTACCGTTTACAGTGTAAAGATGGATGTTATCGGTCGCTGAACGTCGGAGCAGTAGGCGTTTAATGCATTTTCCCATAGGGTCCAATGCAAAATTGACACCTCATTTTCTCCATTCTCAAGAGCTTTGAGTCTCTGCAAAACATATACATGTGTAGACACAAATAAGTGAAATAGAATGAAGGCTATTTCAGCTTTAGCTTTTATTCCGTTTGGGAGCTAAAGTCGCACAAACTTTTGTTTACAAAAATTTCGATGGCCTATAGTTCGCAAGTTATGCAATCAGTTGACATAAGATTGTGCATGCATGTAGACATGTTAATGACCTTTATATATGCCAAGTTTCAGATGGCTACCTACTAAAATAAGCAAGCAGTAGCGGTTTGAATTTTTCACAATTTGGGCTACACGTTCGGGACGATTCGTGACCTTAGGTGACTTGCACAATTCGGGCTGAAACTAGTGCCAAATGAGAGGGTTGGGATAAACATTCAATTGACCATATGTGCCAAAAATTCTCGTTCTTTAGTTTTCGAGTTATAGCCCCTGGAAGTCGAAAACTGCACGACTTTGCCCTCGAATATCTCGACAACGAAGAAAGGAGAATTTCAGGGCATTTTCTCCCAAGAAATATATGGGAATTATCTGTAATTTAGCACAGTTTCAGAACGATTCGTGAAAGTCACCTTTTAAGAATAACTTCCACTGCAGGCCCATATATAAAAGTTTGCTCCTTTATTACTCTGCACATGGACAATTATTTGCGCTGTTATTTGCCCCAGGCATGTACCTATGTAATTACCGTTTACAGTGTAAAGATGGATGTTATCGGTCGCTGAACGTCGGAGCAGTAGGCGTTTAATGCATTTTCCCATAGGGTCCAATGCAAAATTGACACCTCATTTTCTCCATTCTCAAGAGCTTTGAGTCTCTGCAAAACATATACATGTGTAGACACAAATAAGTGAAATAGAATGAAGGCTATTTCAGCTTTAGCTTTTATTCCGTTTGGGAGCTAAAGTCGCACAAACTTTTGTTTACAAAAATTTCGATGGCCTATAGTTCGCAAGTTATGCAATCAGTTGACATAAGATTGTGCATGCATGTAGACATGTTAATGACCTTTATATATGCCAAGTTTCAGATGGCTACCTACTCAAACAAGCAAGCAGTAGCGGTTTGAAATTTTCACAATTTGGGCTACACGTTCGGGACGATTCGTGACCTTAGGTGACTTGCACAATTCGGGCTGAAACTAGTGCCAAATGAGAGGGTTGGGATAAACATTCAATTGACCATATGTGCCAAAAATTCTCGTTCTTTAGTTTTCGAGTTATAGCCCCTGGAAGTCGAAAACTGCACGACTTTGCCCTCGAATATCTCGACAACGAAGAAAGGAGAATTTCAGGGCATTTTCTCCCAAGAAATATATGGGAATTATCTGTAATTTAGCACAGTTTCAGAACGATTCGTGAAAGTCACCTTTTAAGAATAACTTCCACTGCAGGCCCATATATAAAAGTTTGCTCCTTTATTACTCTGCACATGGACAATTATTTGCGCTGTTATTTGCCCCAGGCATGTACCTATGTAATTACCGTTTACAGTGTAAAGATGGATGTTATCGGTCGCTGAACGTCGGAGCAGTAGGCGTTTAATGCATTTTCCCATAGGGTCCAATGCAAAATTGACACCTCATTTTCTCCATTCTCAAGAGCTTTGAGTCTCTGCAAAACATATACATGTGTAGACACAAATAAGTGAAATAGAATGAAGGCTATTTCAGCTTTAGCTTTTATTCCGTTTGGGAGCTAAAGTCGCACAAACTTTTGTTTACAAAAATTTCGATGGCCTATAGTTCGCAAGTTATGCAATCAGTTGACATAAGATTGTGCATGCATGTAGACATGTTAATGACCTTTATATATGCCAAGTTTCAGATGGCTACCTACTCAAATAAGCAAGCAGTAGCGGTTTGAAATTTTCACAATTTGGGCTACACGTTCGGGACGATTCGTGACCTTAGGTGACTTGCACAATTCGGGCTGAAACTAGTGCCAAATGAGAGGGTTGGGATAAACATTCAACTGACCATATGTGCCAAAAATTCTCGTTCTTTAGTTTTCGAGTTATAGCCCCTGGAAGTCGAAAACTGCACGACTTTGCCCTCGAATATCTCGACAACGAAGAAAGGAGAATTTCAGGGCATTTTCTCCCAAGAAATATATGGGAATTATCTGTAATTTAGCACAGTTTCAGAACGATTCGTGAAAGTCACCTTTTAAGAATAACTTCCACTGCAGGCCCATATATAAAAGTTTGCTCCTTTATTACTCTGCACATGGACAATTATTTGCGCTGTTATTTGCCCCAGGCATGTACCTATGTAATTACCGTTTACAGTGTAAAGATGGATGTTATCGGTCGCTGAACGTCGGAGCAGTAGGCGTTTAATGCATTTTCCCATAGGGTCCAATGCAAAATTGACACCTCATTTTCTCCATTCTCAAAGGCTTTGAGTCTCTGCAAAACATATACATGTGTAGACACAAATAAGTGAAATAGAATGAAGGCTATTTCAGCTTTAGCTTTTATTCCGTTTGGGAGCTAAAGTCGCACAAACTTTTGTTTACAAAAATTTCGATGGCCTATAGTTCGCAAGTTATGCAATCAGTTGACATAAGATTGTGCATGCATGTAGACATGTTAATGACCTTTATATATGCCAAGTTTCAGATGGCTACCTACTCAAACAAGCAAGCAGTAGCGGTTTGAAATTTTCACAATTTGGGCTACACGTTCGGGACGATTCGTGACCTTAGGTGACTTGCACAATTCGGGCTGAAACTAGTGCCAAATGAGAGGGTTGGGATAAACATTCAATTGACCATATGTGCCAAAAATTCTCGTTCTTTAGTTTTCGAGTTATAGCCCCTGGAAGTCGAAAACTGCACGACTTTGCCCTCGAATATCTCGACAACGAAGAAAGGAGAATTTCAGGGCATTTTCTCCCAAGAAATATATGGGAATTATCTGTAATTTAGCACAGTTTCAGAACGATTCGTAAAGTCACCTTTTAAGAATAACTTCCACTGCAGGCCCATATATAAAAGTTTGCTCCTTTATTACTCTGCACATGGACAATTATTTGCGCTGTTATTTGCCCCAGGCATGTACCTATGTAATTACCGTTTACAGTGTAAAGATGGATGTTATCGGTCGCTGAACGTCGGAGCAGTAGGCGTTTAATGCATTTTCCCATAGGGTCCAATGCAAAATTGACACCTCATTTTCTCCATTCTCAAGAGCTTTGAGTCTCTGCAAAACATATACATGTGTAGACACAAATAAGTGAAATAGAATGAAGGCTATTTCAGCTTTAGCTTTTATTCCGTTTGGGAGCTAAAGTCGCACAAACTTTTGTTTACAAAAATTTCGATGGCCTATAGTTCGCAAGTTATGCAATCAGTTGACATAAGATTGTGCATGCATGTAGACATGTTAATGACCTTTATATATGCCAAGTTTCAGATGGCTACCTACTCAAACAAGCAAGCAGTAGCGGTTTGAAATTTTCACAATTTGGGCTACACGTTCGGGACGATTCGTGACCTTAGGTGACTTGCACAATTCGGGCTGAAACTAGTGCCAAATGAGAGGGTTGGGATAAACATTCAATTGACCATATGTGCCGAAAAATTCTCGTTCTTTAGTTTTCGAGTTATAGCCCCTGGAAGTCGAAAACTGCACGACTTTGCCCTCGCATATCTCGACAACGAAGAAAGGAGAATTTCAGGGCATTTTCTCCCAAGAAATATATGGGAATTATCTGTAATTTAGCACAGTTTCAGAACGATTCGTGAAAGTCACCTTTTAAGAATAACTTCCACTGCAGGCCCATATATAAAAGTTTGCTCCTTTATTACTCTGCACATGGACAATTATTTGCGCTGTTATTTGCCCCAGGCATGTACCTATGTAATTACCGTTTACAGTGTAAAGATGGATGTTATCGGTCGCTGAACGTCGGAGCAGTAGGCGTTTAATGCATTTTCCCATAGGGTCCAATGCAAAATTGACACCTCATTTTCTCCATTCTCAAGAGCTTTGAGTCTCTGCAAAACATATACATGTGTAGACACAAATAAGTGAAATAGAATGAAGGCTATTTCAGCTTTAGCTTTTATTCCGTTTGGGAGCTAAAGTCGCACAAACTTTTGTTTACAAAAATTTCGATGGCCTATAGTTCGCAAGTTATGCAATCAGTTGACATAAGATTGTGCATGCATGTAGACATGTTAATGACCTTTATATATGCCAAGTTTCAGATGGCTACCTACTCAAACAAGCAAGCAGTAGCGGTTTGAAATTTTCACAATTTGGGCTACACGTTCGGGAAGATTCGTGACCCTAGGTGACTTGCACAATTCGGGCTGAAACTAGTGCCAAATGAGAGGGTTGGGATAAACATTCAATTGACCATATGTGCCAAAAATTCTCGTTCTTTAGTTTTCGAGTTATAGCCCCTGGAAGTCGAAAACTGCACGACTTTGCCCTCGAATATCTCGACAACGAAGAAAGGAGAATTTCAGGGCATTTTCTCCCAAGAAATATATGGGAATTATCTGTAATTTAGCACAGTTTCAGAACGATTCGTGAAAGTCACCTTTTAAGAATAACTTCCACTGCAGGCCCATATATAAAAGTTTGCTCCTTTATTACTCTGCACATGGACAATTATTTGCGCTGTTATTTGCCCCAGGCATGTACCTATGTAATTACCGTTTACAGTGTAAAGATGGATGTTATCGGTCGCTGAACGTCGGAGCAGTAGGCGTTTAATGCATTTTCCCATAGGGTCCAATGCAAAATTGACACCTCATTTTCTCCATTCTCAAGAGCTTTGAGTCTCTGCAAAACATATACATGTGTAGACACAAATAAGTAAAATAGAATGAAGGCTATTTCAGCTTTAGCTTTTATTCCGTTTGGGAGCTAAAGTCGCACAAACTTTTGTTTACAAAAATTTCGATGGCCTATAGTTCGCAAGTTATGCAATCAGTTGACATAAGATTGTGCATGCATGTAGACATGTTAATGACCTTTATATATGCCAAGTTTCAGATGGCTACCTACTCAAACAAGCAAGCAGTAGCGGTTTGAAATTTTCACAATTTGGGCTACACGTTCGGGACGATTCGTGACCTTAGGTGACTTGCACAATTCGGGCTGAAACTAGTGCCAAATGAGAGGGTTGGGATAAACATTCAATTGACCATATGTGCCAAAAATTCTCGTTCTTTAGTTTTCGAGTTATAGCCCCTGGAAGTCGAAAACTGCACGACTTTGCCCTCGAATATCTCGACAACGAAGAAAGGAGAATTTCAGGGCATTTTCTCCCAAGAAATATATGGGAATTATCTGTAATTTAGCACAGTTTCAGAACGATTCGTGAAAGTCACCTTTTAAGAATAACTTCCACTGCAGTCCCATATATAAAAGTTTGCTCCTTTATTACTCTGCACATGGACAATTATTTGCGCTGTTATTTGCCCCAGGCATGTACCTATGTAATTACCGTTTACAGTGTAAAGATGGATGTTATCGGTCGCTGAACGTCGGAGCAGTAGGCGTTTAATGCATTTTCCCATAGGGTCCAATGCAAAATTGACACCTCATTTTCTCCATTCTCAAGAGCTTTGAGTCTCTGCAAAACATATACATGTGTAGACACAAATAAGTGAAATAGAATGAAGGCTATTTCAGCTTTAGCTTTTATTCCGTTTGGGAGCTAAAGTCGCACAAACTTTTGTTTACAAAAATTTCGATGGCCTATAGTTCGCAAGTTATGCAATCAGTTGACATAAGATTGTGCATGCATGTAGACATGTTAATGACCTTTATATATGCCAAGTTTCAGATGGCTACCTACTCAAACAAGCAAGCAGTAGCGGTTTGAAATTTTCACAATTTGGGCTACACGTTCGGGACGATTCGTGACCTTAGGTGACTTGCACAATTCGGGCTGAAACTAGTGCCAAATGAGAGGGTTGGGATAAACATTCAATTGACCATATGTGCCAAAAATTCTCGTTCTTTAGTTTTCGAGTTATAGCCCCTGGAAGTCGAAAACTGCACGACTTTGCCCTCGAATATCTCGACAACGAAGAAAGGAGAATTTCAGGGCATTTTCTCCCAAGAAATATATGGGAATTATCTGTAATTTAGCACAGTTTCAGAACGATTCGTGAAAGTCACCTTTTAAGAATAACTTCCACTGCAGGCCCATATATAAAAGTTTGCTCCTTTATTACTCTGCACATGGACAATTATTTGCGCTGTTATTTGCCCCAGGCATGTACCTATGTAATTACCGTTTACAGTGTAAAGATGGATGTTATCGGTCGCTGAACGTCGGAGCAGTAGGCGTTTAATGCATTTTCCCATAGGGTCCAATGCAAAATTGACACCTCATTTTCTCCATTCTCAAGAGCTTTGAGTCTCTGCAAAACATATACATGTGTAGACACAAATAAGTGAAATAGAATGAAGGCTATTTCAGCTTTAGCTTTTATTCCGTTTGGGAGCTAAAGTCGCACAAACTTTTGTTTACAAAAATTTCGATGGCCTATAGTTCGCAAGTTATGCAATCAGTTAACATAAGATTGTGCATGCATGTAGACATGTTAATGACCTTTATATATGCCAAGTTTCAGATGGCTACCTACTCAAACAAGCAAGCAGTAGCGGTTTGAAATTTTCACAATTTGGGCTACACGTTCGGGACGATTCGTGACCTTAGGTGACTTGCACAATTCGGGCTGAAACTAGTGCCAAATGAGAGGGTTGGGATAAACATTCAATTGACCATATGTGCCAAAAATTCTCGTTCTTTAGTTTTCGAGTTATAGCCCCTGGAAGTCGAAAACTGCACGACTTTGCCCTCGAATATCTCGACAACGAAGAAAGGAGAATTTCAGGGCATTTTCTCCCAAGAAATATATGGGAATTATCTGTAATTTAGCACAGTTTCAGAACGATTCGTGAAAGTCACCGTTTAAGAATAACTTCCACTGCAGGCCCATATATAAAAGTTTGCTCCTTTATTACTCTGCACATGGACAATTATTTGCGCTGTTATTTGCCCCAGGCATGTACCTATGTAATTACCGTTTACAGTGTAAAGATGGATGTTATCGGTCGCTGAACGTCGGAGCAGTAGGCGTTTAATGCATTTTCCCATAGGGTCCAATGCAAAATTGACACCTCATTTTCTCCATTCTCAAGAGCTTTGAGTCTCTGCAAAACATATACATGTGTATACACAAATAAGTGAAATAGAATGAAGGCTATTTCAGCTTTAGCTTTTATTCCGTTTGGGAGCTAAAGTCGCACAAACTTTTGTTTACAAAAATTTCGATGGCCTATAGTTCGCAAGTTATGCAATCAGTTGACATAAGATTGTGCATGCATGTAGACATGTTAATGACCTTTATATATGCCAAGTTTCAGATGGCTACCTACTCAAACAAGCAAGCAGTAGCGGTTTGAAATTTTCACAATTGGGGCTACACGTTCGGGACGATTCGTGACCTTAGGTGACTTGCACAATTCGGGCTGAAACTAGTGCCAAATGAGAGGGTTGGGATAAACATTCAATTGACCATATGTGCCAAAAATTCTCGTTCTTTAGTTTTCGAGTTATAGCCCCTGGAAGTCGAAAACTGCACGACTTTGCCCTCGAATATCTCGACAACGAAGAAAGGAGAATTTCAGGGCATTTTCTCCCAAGAAATATATGGGAATTATCTGTAATTTAGCACAGTTTCAGAACGATTCGTGAAAGTCACCTTTTAAGAATAACTTCCACTGCAGGCCCATATATAAAAGTTTGCTCCTTTATTACTCTGCACGTGGACAATTATTTGCGCTGTTATTTGCCCCAGGCATGTACCTATGTAATTACCGTTTACAGTGTAAAGATGGATGTTATCGGTCGCTGAACGTCGGAGCAGTAGGCGTTTAATGCATTTTCCCATAGGGTCCAATGCAAAATTGACACCTCATTTTCTCCATTCTCAAGAGCTTTGAGTCTCTGCAAAACATATACATGTGTAGACACAAATAAGTGAAATAGAATGAAGGCTATTTCAGCTTTAGCTTTTATTCCGTTTGGGAGCTAAAGTCGCACAAACTTTTGTTTACAAAAATTTCGATGGCCTATTGTTCGCAAGTTATGCAATCAGTTGACATAAGATTGTGCATGCATGTAGACATGTTAATGACCTTTATATATGCCAAGTTTCAGATGGCTACCTACTCAAACAAGCAAGCAGTAGCGGTTTGAAATTTTCACAATTTGGGCTACACGTTCGGGACGATTCGTGACCTTAGGTGACTTGCACAATTCGGGCTGAAACTAGTGCCAAATGAGAGGGTTGGGATAAACATTCAATTGACCATATGTGCCAAAAATTCTCGTTCTTTAGTTTTCGAGTTATAGCCCCTGGAAGTCGAAAACTGCACGACTTTGCCCTCGAATATCTCGACAACGAAGAAAGGAGAATTTCAGGGCATTTTCTCCCAAGAAATATATGGGAATTATCTGTAATTTAGCACAGTTTCAGAACGATTCGTGAAAGTCACCTTTTAAGAATAACTTCCACTGCAGTCCCATATATAAAAGTTTGCTCCTTTATTACTCTGCACATGGACAATTATTTGCGCTGTTATTTGCCCCAGGCATGTACCTATGTAATTACCGTTTACAGTGTGAAGATGGATGTTATCGGTCGCTGAACGTCGAAGCAGTAGGCGTTTAATGCATTTTCCCATAGGGTCCAATGCAAAATTGACACCTCATTTTCTCCATTCTCAAGAGCTTTGAGTCTCTGCAAAACATATACATGTGTAGACACAAATAAGTGAAATAGAATGAAGGCTATTTCAGCTTTAGCTTTTATTCCGTTTGGGAGCTAAAGTCGCACAAACTTTTGTTTACAAAAATTTCGATGGCCTATAGTTCGCAAGTTATGCAATCAGTTGATATAAGATTGTGCATGCATGTAGACATGTTAATGACCTTTATATATGCCAAGTTTCAGATGGCTACCTACTCAAACAAGCAACCAGTAGCGGTTTGAAATTTTCACAATTTGGGCTACACGTTCGGGACGATTCGTGACCTTAGGTGACTTGCACAATTCGGGCTGAAACTAGTGCCAAATGAGAGGGTTGGGATAAACATTCAATTGACCATATGTGCCAAAAATTCTCGTTCTTTAGTTTTCGAGTTATAGCCCCTGGAAGTCGAAAACTGCACGACTTTGCCCTCGAATATCTCGACAACGAAGAAAGGAGAATTTCAGGGCATTTTCTCCCAAGAAATATATGGGAATTATCTGTAATTTAGCACAGTTTCAGAACGATTCGTGAAAGTCACCTTTTAAGAATAGCTTCCACTGCAGGCCCATATATAAAAGTTTGCTCCTTTATTACTCTGCACATGGACAATTATTTGCGCTGTTATTTGCCCCAGGCATGTACCTATGTAATTACCGTTTACAGTGTAAAGATGGATGTTATCGGTCGCTGAACGTCGGAGCAGTAGGCGTTTAATGCATTTTCCCATAGGGTCCAATGCAAAATTGACACCTCATTTTCTCCATTCTCAAGAGCTTTGAGTCTCTGCAAAACATATACATGTGTAGACACAAATAAGTGAAATAGAATGAAGGCTATTTCAGCTTTAGCTTTTATTCCGTTTGGGAGCTAAAGTCGCACAAACTTTTGTTTACAAAAATTTCGATGGCCTATAGTTCGCAAGTTATGCAATCAGTTGATATAAGATTGTGCATGCATGTAGACATGTTAATGACCTTTATATATGCCAAGTTTCAGATGGCTACCTACTCAAACAAGCAAGCAGTAGCGGTTTGAAATTTTCACAATTTGGGCTACACGTTCGGGACGATTCGTGACCTTAGGTGACTTGCACAATTCGGGCTGAAACTAGTGCCAAATGAGAGGGTTGGGATAAACATTCAATTGACCATATGTGCCAAAAATTCTCGTTTTTTAGTTTTCGAGTTATAGCCCCTGGAAGTCGAAAACTGCACGACTTTGCCCTCGAATATCTCGACAACGAAGAAAGGAGAATTTCAGGGCATTTTCTCCCAAGAAATATATGGGAATTATCTGTAATTTAGCACAGTTTCAGAACGATTCGTGAAAGTCATCTTTTAAGAATAACTTCCACTGCAGGCCCATATATAAAAGTTTGCTCCATTATTACTCTGCACATGGACAATTATTTGCGCTGTTATTTGCCCCAGGCATGTACCTATGTAATTACCGTTTACAGTGTAAAGATGGATGTTATCGGTCGCTGAACGTCGGAGCAGTAGGCGTTTAATGCATTTTCCCATAGGGTCCAATGCAAAATTGACACCTCATTTTCTCCATTCTCAAGAGCTTTGAGTCTCTGCAAAACATATACATGTGTAGACACAAATAAGTGAAATAGAATGAAGGCTATTTCAGCTTTAGCTTTTATTCCGTTTGGGAGCTAAAGTCGCACAAACTTTTGTTTACAAAAATTTCGATGGCCTATAGTTCGCAAGTTATGCAATCAGTTGACATAAGATTGTGCATGCATGTAGACATGTTAATGACCTTTATATATGCCAAGTTTCAGATGGCTACCTACTCAAACAAGCAAGCAGTAGCGGTTTGAAATTTTCACAATTTGGGCTACACGTTCGGGACGATTCGTGACCTTAGGTGACTTGCACAATTCGGGCTGAAACTAGTGCCAAATGAGAGGGTTGGGATAAACATTCAATTGACCATATGTGCCAAAAATTCTCGTTCTTTAGTTTTCGAGTTATAGCCCCTGGAAGTCGAAAACTGCACGACTTTGCCCTCGAATATCTCGACAACGAAGAAAGGAGAATTTCAGGGCATTTTCTCCCAAGAAATATATGGGAATTATCTGTAATTTAGCACAGTTTCAGAACGATTCGTGAAAGTCACCTTTTAAGAATAACTTCCACTGCAGGCCCATATATAAAAGTTTGCTCCTTTATTACTCTGCACATGGACAATTATTTGCGCTGTTATTTGCCCCAGGCATGTACCTATGTAATTACCGTTTACAGTGTAAAGATGGATGTTATCGGTCGCTGAACGTCGGAGCAGTAGGCGTTTAATGCATTTTCCCATAGGGTCCAATGCAAAATTGACACCTCATTTTCTCCATTCTCAAGAGCTTTGAGTCTCTGCAAAACATATACATGTGTAGACACAAATAAGTGAAATAGAATGAAGGCTATTTCAGCTTTAGCTTTTATTCCGTTTGGGAGCTAAAGTCGCACAAACTTTTGTTTACAAAAATTTCGATGGCCTATAGTTCGCAAGTTATGCAATCAGTTGACATAAGATTGTGCATGCATGTAGACATGTTAATGACCTTTATATATGCCAAGTTTCAGATGGCTACCTACTCAAACAAGCAAGCAGTAGCGGTTTGAAATTTTCACAATTTGGGCTACACGTTCGGGACGATTCGTGACCTTAGGTGACTTGCACAATTCGGGCTGAAACTAGTGCCAAATGAGAGGGTTGGGATAAACATTCAATTGACCATATGTGCCAAAAATTCTCGTTCTTTAGTTTTCGAGTTATAGCCCCTGGAAGTCGAAAACTGCACGACTTTGCCCTCGAATATCTCGACAACGAAGAAAGGAGAATTTCAGGGCATTTTCTCCCAAGAAATATATGGGAATTATCTGTAATTTAGCACAGTTTCAGAACGATTCGTGAAAGTCACCTTTTAAGAATAACTTCCACTGCAGGCCCATATATAAAAGTTTGCTCCTTTATTACTCTGCACATGGACAATTATTTGCGCTGTTATTTGCCCCAGGCATGTACCTATGTAATTACCGTTTACAGTGTAAAGATGGATGTTATCGGTCGCTGAACGTCGGAGCAGTAGGCGTTTAATGCATTTTCCCATAGGGTCCAATGCAAAATTGACACCTCATTTTCTCCATTCTCAAGAGCTTTGAGTCTCTGCAAAACATATACATGTGTAGACACAAATAAGTGAAATAGAATGAAGGCTATTTCAGCTTTAGCTTTTATTCCGTTTGGGAGCTAAAGTCGCACAAACTTTTGTTTACAAAAATTTCGATGGCCTATAGTTCGCAAGTTATGCAATCAGTTGACATAAGATTGTGCATGCATGTAGACATGTTAATGACCTTTATATATGCCAAGTTTCAGATGGCTACCTACTCAAACAAGCAAGCAGTAGCGGTTTGAAATTTTCACAATTTGGGCTACACGTTCGGGACGATTCGTGACCTTAGGTGACTTGCACAATTCGGGCTGAAACTAGTGCCAAATGAGAGGGTTGGGATAAACATTCAATTGACCATATGTGCCAAAAATTCTCGTTCTTTAGTTTTCGAGTTATAGCCCCTGGAAGTCGAAAACTGCACGACTTTGCCCTCGAATATCTCGACAACGAAGAAAGGAGAATTTCAGGGCATTTTCTCCCAAGAAATATATGGGAATTATCTGTAATTTAGCACAGTTTCAGAACGATTCGTGAAAGTCACCTTTTAAGAATAACTTCCACTGCAGGCCCATATATAAAAGTTTGCTCCTTTATTACTCTGCACATGGACAATTATTTGCGCTGTTATTTGCCCCAGGCATGTACCTATGTAATTACCGTTTACAGTGTAAAGATGGATGTTATCGGTCGCTGAACGTCGGAGCAGTAGGCGTTTAATGCATTTTCCCATAGGGTCCAATGCAAAATTGACACCTCATTTTCTCCATTCTCAAGAGCTTTGAGTCTCTGCAAAACATATACATGTGTAGACACAAATAAGTGAAATAGAATGAAGGCTATTTCAGCTTTAGCTTTTATTCCGTTTGGGAGCTAAAGTCGCACAAACTTTTGTTTACAAAAATTTCGATGGCCTATAGTTCGCAAGTTATGCAATCAGTTGACATAAGATTGTGCATGCATGTAGACATGTTAATGACCTTTATATATGCCAAGTTTCAGATGGCTACCTACTCAAACAAGCAAGCAGTAGCGGTTTGAAATTTTCACAATTTGGGCTACACGTTCGGGACGATTCGTGACCTTAGGTGACTTGCACAATTCGGGCTGAAACTAGTGCCAAATGAGAGGGTTGGGATAAACATTCAATTGACCATATGTGCCAAAAATTCTCGTTCTTTAGTTTTCGAGTTATAGCCCCTGGAAGTCGAAAACTGCACGACTTTGCCCTCGAATATCTCGACAACGAAGAAAGGAGAATTTCAGGGCATTTTCTCCCAAGAAATATATGGGAATTATCTGTAATTTAGCACAGTTTCAGAACGATTCGTGAAAGTCACCTTTTAAGAATAACTTCCACTGCAGGCCCATATATAAAAGTTTGCTCCTTTATTACTCTGCATATGGACAATTATTTGCGCTGTTATTTGCCCCAGGCATGTTCCTATGTAATTACCGTTTACAGTGTAAAGATGGATGTTATCGGTCGCTGAACGTCGGAGCAGTAGGCGTTTAATGCATTTTCCCATAGGGTCCAATGCAAAATTGACACCTCGTTTTCTCCATTCTCAAGAGCTTTGAGTCTCTGCAAAACATATACATGTGTAGACACAAATAAGTGAAATAGAATGAAGGCTATTTCAGCTTTAGCTTTTATTCCGTTTGGGAGCTAAAGTCGCACAAACTTTTGTTTACAAAAATGTCGATGGCCTATAGTTCGCAAGTTATGCAATCAGTTGACATAAGATTGTGCATGCATGTAGACATGTTAATGACCTTTATATATGCCAAGTTTCAGATGGCTACCTACTCAAACAAGCAAGCAGTAGCGGTTTGAAATTTTCACAATTTGGGCTACACGTTCGGGACGATTCGTGACCTTAGGTGACTTGCACAATTCGGGCTGAAACTAGTGCCAAATGAGAGGGTTGGGATAAACATTCAATTGACCATATGTGCCAAAAATTCTCGTTTTTTAGTTTTCGAGTTATAGCCCCTGGAAGTCGAAAACTGCACGACTTTGCCCTCGAATATCTCGACAACGAAGAAAGGAGAATTTCAGGGCATTTTCTCCCAAGAAATATATGGGAATTATCTGTAATTTAGCACAGTTTCAGAACGATTCGTGAAAGTCATCTTTTAAGAATAACTTCCACTGCAGGCCCATATATAAAAGTTTGCTCCTTTATTACTCTGCACATGGACAATTATTTGCGCTGTTATTTGCCCGAGGCATGTACCTATGTAATTACCGTTTACAGTGTAAAGATGGATGTTATCGGTCGCTGAACGTCGGAGCAGTAGGCGTTTAATGCATTTTCCCATAGGGTCCAATGCAAAATTGACACCTCATTTTCTCCATTCTCAAGAGCTTTGAGTCTCTGCAAAACATATACATGTGTAGACACAAATAAGTGAAATAGAATGAAGGCTATTTCAGCTTTAGCTTTTATTCCGTTTGGGAGCTAAAGTCGCACAAACTTTTGTTTACAAAAATTTCGATGGCCTATAGTTCGCAAGTTATGCAATCAGTTGACATAAGATTGTGCATGCATGTAGACATGTTAATGACCTTTATATATGCCAAGTTTCAGATGGCTACCTACTCAAACAAGCAAGCAGTAGCGGTTTGAAATTTTCACAATTTGGGCTACACGTTCGGGACGATTCGTGACCTTAGGTGACTTGCACAATTCGGGCTGAAACTAGTGCCAAATGAGAGGGTTGGGATAAACATTCAATTGACCATATGTGCCAAAAATTCTCGTTCTTTAGTTTTCGAGTTATAGCCCCTGGAAGTCGAAAACTGCACGACTTTGCCCTCGAATATCTCGACAACGAAGAAAGGAGAATTTCAGGGCATTTTCTCCCAAGAAATATATGGGAATTATCTGTAATTTAGCACAGTTTCAGAACGATTCGTGAAAGTCACCTTTTAAGAATAACTTCCACTGCAGGCCCATATATAAAAGTTTGCTCCTTTATTACTCTGCACATGGACAATTATTTGCGCTGTTATTTGCCCCAGGCATGTACCTATGTAATTACCGTTTACAGTGTAAAGATGGATGTTATCGGTCGCTGAACGTCGGAGCAGTAGGCGTTTAATGCATTTTCCCATAGGGTCCAATGCAAAATTGACACCTCATTTTCTCCATTCTCTAGAGCTTTGAGTCTCTGCAAAACATATACATGTGTAGACACAAATAAGTGAAATAGAATGAAGGCTATTTCAGCTTTAGCTTTTATTCCGTTTGGGAGCTAAAGTCGCACAAACTTTTGTTTACAAAAAATTCGATGGCCTATAGTTCGCAAGTTATGCAATCAGTTGACATAAGATTGTGCATGCATGTAGACATGTTAATGACCTTTATATATGCCAAGTTTCAGATGGCTACCTACTCAAACAAGCAAGCAGTAGCGGTTTGAAATTTTCACAATTTGGGCTACACGTTCGGGACGATTCGTGACCTTAGGTGACTTGCACAATTCGGGCTGAAACTAGTGCCAAATGAGAGGGTTGGGATAAACATTCAATTGACCATATGTGCCAAAAATTCTCGTTCTTTAGTTTTCGAGTTATAGCCCCTGGAAGTCGAAAACTGCACGACTTTGCCCTCGAATATCTCGACAACGAAGAAAGGAGAATTTCAGGGCATTTTCTCCCAAGAAATATATGGGAATTATCTGTAATTTAGCACAGTTTCAGAACGATTCGTGAAAGTCACCTTTTAAGAATAACTTCCACTGCAGGCCCATATATAAAAGTTTGCTCCTTTATTACTCTGCACATGGACAATTATTTGCGCTGTTATTTGCCCCAGGCATGTACCTATGTAATTACCGTTTACAGTGTAAAGATGGATGTTATCGGTCGCTGAACGTCGGAGCAGTAGGCGTTTAATGCATTTTCCCATAGGGTCCAATGCAAAATTGACACCTCATTTTCTCCATTCTCAAGAGCTTTGAGTCTCTGCAAAACATATACATGTGTAGACACAAATAAGTGAAATAGAATGAAGGCTATTTCAGCTTTAGCTTTTATTCCGTTTGGGAGCTAAAGTCGCACAAACTTTTGTTTACAAAAATTTCGATGGCCTATAGTTCGCAAGTTATGCAATCAGTTGACATAAGATTGTGCATGCATGTAGACATGTTAATGACCTTTATATATGCCAAGTTTCAGATGGCTACCTACTCAAACAAGCAAGCAGTAGCGGTTTGAAATTTTCACAATTTGGGCTACACGTTCGGGACGATTCGTGACCTTAGGTGACTTGCACAATTCGGGCTGAAACTAGTGCCAAATGAGAGGGTTGGGATAAACATTCAATTGACCATATGTGCCAAAAATTCTCGTTCTTTAGTTTTCGAGTTATAGCCCCTGGAAGTCGAAAACTGCACGACTTTGCCCTCGAATATCTCGACAACAAAGAAAGGAGAATTTCAGGGCATTTTCCTCCCAAGAAATATATGGGAATTATCTGTAATTTAGCACAGTTTCAGAACGATTCGTGAAAGTCACCTTTTAAGAATAACTTCCACTGCAGGCCCATATATAAAAGTTTGCTCCTTTATTACTCTGCACATGGACAATTATTTGCGCTGTTATTTGCCCCAGGCATGTACCTATGTAATTACCGTTTACAGTGTAAAGATGGATGTTATCGGTCGCTGAACGTCGGAGCAGTAGGCGTTTAATGCATTTTCCCATAGGGTCCAATGCAAAATTGACACCTCATTTTCTCCATTCTCAAGAGCTTTGAGTCTCTGCAAAACATATACATGTGTAGACACAAATAAGTGAAATAGAATGAAGGCTATTTCAGCTTTAGCTTTTATTCCGTTTGGGAGCTAAAGTCGCACAAACTTTTGTTTACAAAAATTTCGATGGCCTATAGTTCGCAAGTTATGCAATCAGTTGACATAAGATTGTGCATGCATGTAGACATGTTAATGACCTTTATATATGCCAAGTTTCAGATGGCTACCTACTCAAACAAGCAAGCAGTAGCGGTTTGAAATTTTCACAATTTGGGCTACACGTTCGGGACGATTCGTGACCTTAGGTGACTTGCACAATTCGGGCTGAAACTAGTGCCAAATGAGAGGGTTGGGATAAACATTCAATTGACCATATGT
The DNA here is from genome assembly GCA_963989385.1 of Ctena decussata. Classification (NCBI taxonomy): domain Eukaryota; kingdom Metazoa; phylum Mollusca; class Bivalvia; order Lucinida; family Lucinidae; genus Ctena; species Ctena decussata. Next base: position 202,410 of record CAXDIV010000058.1, read on the forward strand.
GCCAAAAATTCTCGTTCTTTAGTTTTCGAGTTATAGCCCCTGGAAGTCGAAAACTGCACGACTTTGCCCTCGAATATCTCGACAACGAAGAAAGGAGAATTTCAGGGCATTTTCTCCCAAGAAATATATGGGAATTATCTGTAATTTAGCACAGTTTCAGAACGATTCGTGAAAGTCACCTTTTAAGAATAACTTCCACTGCAGGCCCATATATAAAAGTTTGCTCCTTTATTACTCTGCACATGGACAATTATTTGCGCTGTTATTTGCCCCAGGCATGTACCTATGTAATTACCGTTTACAGTGTAAAGATGGATGTTATCGGTCGCTGAACGTCGGAGCAGTAGGCGTTTAATGCATTTTCCCATAGGGTCCAATGCAAAATTGACACCTCATTTTCTCCATTCTCTAGAGCTTTGAGTCTCTGCAAAACATATACATGTGTAGACACAAATAAGTGAAATAGAATGAAGGCTATTTCAGCTTTAGCTTTTATTCCGTTTGGGAGCTAAAGTCGCACAAACTTTTGTTTACAAAAATTTCGATGGCCTATAGTTCGCAAGTTATGCAATCAGTTGACATAAGATTGTGCATGCATGTAGACATGTTGATGACCTTTATATATGCCAAGTTTCAGATGGCTACCTACTCAAACAAGCAAGCAGTAGCGGTTTGAAATTTTCACAATTTGGGCTACACGTTCGGGACGATTCGTGACCTTAGGTGACTTGCACAATTCGGGCTGAAACTAGTGCCAAATGAGAGGGTTGGGATAAACATTCAATTGACCATATGTGCCAAAAATTCTCGTTCTTTAGTTTTCGAGTTATAGCCCCTGGAAGTCGAAAACTGCACGACTTTGCCCTCGAATATCTCGACAACGAAGAAAGGAGAATTTCAGGGCATTTTCTCCCAAGAAATATATGGGAATTATCTGTAATTTAGCACAGTTTCAGAACGATTCGTGAAAGTCACCTTTTAAGAATAACTTCCACTGCAGGCCCATATATAAAAGTTTGCTCCTTTATTACTCTGCACATGGACAATTATTTGCGCTGTTATTTGCCCCAGGCATGTACCTATGTAATTACCGTTTACAGTGTAAAGATGGATGTTATCGGTCGCTGAACGTCGGAGCAGTAGGCGTTTAATGCATTTTCCCATAGGGTCCAATGCAAAATTGACACCTCATTTTCTCCATTCTCAAGAGCTTTGAGTCTCTGCAAAACATATACATGTGTAGACACAAATAAGTGAAATAGAATGAAGGCTATTTCAGCTTTAGCTTTTATTCCGTTTGGGAGCTAAAGTCGCACAAACTTTTGTTTACAAAAATTTCGATGGCCTATAGTTCGCAAGTTATGCAATCAGTTGACATAAGATTGTGCATGCATGTAGACATGTTAATGACCTTTATATATGCCAAGTTTCAGATGGCTACCTACTCAAACAAGCAAGCAGTAGCGGTTTGAAATTTTCACAATTTGGGCTACACGTTCGGGACGATTCGTGACCTTAGGTGACTTGCACAATTCGGGCTGAAACTAGTGCCAAATGAGAGGGTTGGGATAAACATTCAATTGACCATATGTGCCAAAAATTCTCGTTCTTTAGTTTTCGAGTTATAGCCCCTGGAAGTCGAAAACTGCACGACTTTGCCCTCGAATATCTCGACAACAAAGAAAGGAGAATTTCAGGGCATTTTCCTCCCAAGAAATATATGGGAATTATCTGTAATTTAGCACAGTTTCAGAACGATTCGTGAAAGTCACCTTTTAAGAATAACTTCCACTGCAGGCCCATATATAAAAGTTTGCTCCTTTATTACTCTGCACATGGACAATTATTTGCGCTGTTATTTGCCCCAGGCATGTACCTATGTAATTACCGTTTACAGTGTAAAGATGGATGTTATCGGTCGCTGAACGTCGGAGCAGTAGGCGTTTAATGCATTTTCCCATAGGGTCCAATGCAAAATTGACACCTCATTTTCTCCATTCTCAAGAGCTTTGAGTCTCTGCAAAACATATACATGTGTAGACACAAATAAGTGAAATAGAATGAAGGCTATTTCAGCTTTAGCTTTTATTCCGTTTGGGAGCTAAAGTCGCACAAACTTTTGTTTACAAAAATTTCGATGGCCTATAGTTCGCAAGTTATGCAATCAGTTGACATAAGATTGTGCATGCATGTAGACATGTTAATGACCTTTATATATGCCAAGTTTCAGATGGCTACCTACTCAAACAAGCAAGCAGTAGCGGTTTGAAATTTTCACAATTTGGGCTACACGTTCGGGACGATTCGTGACCTTAGGTGACTTGCACAATTCGGGCTGAAACTAGTGCCAAATGAGAGGGTTGGGATAAACATTCAATTGACCATATGTGCCAAAAATTCTCGTTCTTTAGTTTTCGAGTTATAGCCCCTGGAAGTCGAAAACTGCACGACTTTGCCCTCGAATATCTCGACAACGAAGAAAGGAGAATTTCAGGGCATTTTCTCCCAAGAAATATATGGGAATTATCTGTAATTTAGCACAGTTTCAGAACGATTCGTGAAAGTCACCTTTTAAGAATAACTTCCACTGCAGGCCCATATATAAAAGTTTGCTCCTTTATTACTCTGCACATGGACAATTATTTGCGCTGTTATTTGCCCCAGGCATGTACCTATGTAATTACCGTTTACAGTGTAAAGATGGATGTTATCGGTCGCTGAACGTCGGAGCAGTAGGCGTTTAATGCATTTTCCCATAGGGTCCAATGCAAAATTGACACCTGATTTTTCTCCATTCTCAAGAGCTTTGAGTCTCTGCAAAACATATACATGTGTAGACACAAATAAGTGAAATAGAATGAAGGCTATTTCAGCTTTAGCTTTTATTCCGTTTGGGAGCTAAAGTCGCACAAACTTTTGTTTACAAAAATTTCGATGGCCTATAGTTCGCAAGTTATGCAATCAGTTGACATAAGATTGTGCATGCATGTAGACATGTTAATGACCTTTATATATGCCAAGTTTCAGATGGCTACCTACTCAAACAAGCAAGCAGTAGCGGTTTGAAATTTTCACAATTTGGGCTACACGTTCGGGACGATTCGTGACCTTAGGTGACTTGCACAATTCGGGCTGAAACTAGTGCCAAATGAGAGGGTTGGGATAAACATTCAATTGACCATATGTGCCAAAAATTCTCGTTCTTTAGTTTTCGAGTTATAGCCCCTGGAAGTCGAAAACTTCTCCATTCTCAAGAGCTTTGAGTCTCTGCAAAACATATACATGTGTAGACACAAATAAGTGAAATAGAATGAAGGCTATTTCAGCTTTAGCTTTTATTCCGTTTGGGAGCTAAAGTCGCACAAACTTTTGTTTACAAAAATTTCGATGGCCTATAGTTCGCAAGTTATGCAATCAGTTGACATAAGATTGTGCATGCATGTAGACATGTTAATGACCTTTATATATGCCAAGTTTCAGATGGCTACCTACTCAAACAAGCAAGCAGTAGCGGTTTGAAATTTTCACAATTTGGGCTACACGTTCGGGACGATTCGTGACCTTAGGTGACTTGCACAATTCGGGCTGAAACTAGTGCCAAATGAGAGGGTTGGGATAAACATTCAATTGACCATATGTGCCAAAAATTCTCGTTCTTTAGTTTTCGAGTTATAGCCCCTGGAAGTCGAAAACTGCACGACTTTGCCCTCGAATATCTCGACAACAAAGAAAGGAGAATTTCAGGGCATTTTCCTCCCAAGAAATATATGGGAATTATCTGTAATTTAGCACAGTTTCAGAACGATTCGTGAAAGTCACCTTTTAAGAATAACTTCCACTGCAGGCCCATATATAAAAGTTTGCTCCTTTATTACTCTGCACATGGACAATTATTTGCGCTGTTATTTGCCCCAGGCATGTACCTATGTAATTACCGTTTACAGTGTAAAGATGGATGTTATCGGTCGCTGAACGTCGGAGCAGTAGGCGTTTAATGCATTTTCCCATAGGGTCCAATGCAAAATTGACACCTCATTTTCTCCATTCTCAAGAGCTTTGAGTCTCTGCAAAACATATACATGTGTAGACACAAATAAGTGAAATAGAATGAAGGCTATTTCAGCTTTAGCTTTTATTCCGTTTGGGAGCTAAAGTCGCACAAACTTTTGTTTACAAAAATTTCGATGGCCTATAGTTCGCAAGTTATGCAATCAGTTGACATAAGATTGTGCATGCATGTAGACATGTTAATGACCTTTATATATGCCAAGTTTCAGATGGCTACCTACTCAAACAAGCAAGCAGTAGCGGTTTGAAATTTTCACAATTTGGGCTACACGTTCGGGACGATTCGTGACCTTAGGTGACTTGCACAATTCGGGCTGAAACTAGTGCCAAATGAGAGGGTTGGGATAAACATTCAATTGACCATATGTGCCAAAAATTCTCGTTCTTTAGTTTTCGAGTTATAGCCCCTGGAAGTCGAAAACTGCACGACTTTGCCCTCGAATATCTCGACAACGAAGAAAGGAGAATTTCAGGGCATTTTCTCCCAAGAAATATATGGGAATTATCTGTAATTTAGCACAGTTTCAGAACGATTCGTGAAAGTCACCTTTTAAGAATAACTTCCACTGCAGGCCCATATATAAAAGTTTGCTCCTTTATTACTCTGCACATGGACAATTATTTGCGCTGTTATTTGCCCCCAGGCATGTACCTATGTAATTACCGTTTACAGTGTAAAGATGGATGTTATCGGTCGCTGAACGTCGGAGCAGTAGGCGTTTAATGCATTTTCCCATAGGGTCCAATGCAAAATTGACACCTGATTTTTCTCCATTCTCAAGAGCTTTGAGTCTCTGCAAAACATATACATGTGTAGACACAAATAAGTGAAATAGAATGAAGGCTATTTCAGCTTTAGCTTTTATTCCGTTTGGGAGCTAAAGTCGCACAAACTTTTGTTTACAAAAATTTCGATGGCCTATAGTTCGCAAGTTATGCAATCAGTTGACATAAGATTGTGCATGCATGTAGACATGTTAATGACCTTTATATATGCCAAGTTTCAGATGGCTACCTACTCAAACAAGCAAGCAGTAGCGGTTTGAAATTTTCACAATTTGGGCTACACGTTCGGGACGATTCGTGACCTTAGGTGACTTGCACAATTCGGGCTGAAACTAGTGCCAAATGAGAGGGTTGGGATAAACATTCAATTGACCATATGTGCCAAAAATTCTCGTTCTTTAGTTTTCGAGTTATAGCCCCTGGAAGTCGAAAACTGCACGACTTTGCCCTCGAATATCTCGACAACGAAGAAAGGAGAATTTCAGGGCATTTTCTCCCAAGAAATATATGGGAATTATCTGTAATTTAGCACAGTTTCAGAACGATTCGTGAAAGTCACCTTTTAAGAATAACTTCCACTGCAGGCCCATATATAAAAGTTTGCTCCTTTATTACTCTGCACATGGACAATTATTTGCGCTGTTATTTGCCCCAGGCATGTACCTATGTAATTACCGTTTACAGTGTAAAGATGGATGTTATCGGTCGCTGAACGTCGGAGCAGTAGGCGTTTAATGCATTTTCCCATAGGGTCCAATGCAAAATTGACACCTCATTTTCTCCATTCTCAAGAGCTTTGAGTCTCTGCAAAACATATACATGTGTAGACACAAATAAGTGAAATAGAATGAAGGCTATTTCAGCTTTAGCTTTTATTCCGTTTGGGAGCTAAAGTCGCACAAACTTTTGTTTACAAAAATTTCGATGGCCTATAGTTCGCAAGTTATGCAATCAGTTGACATAAGATTGTGCATGCATGTAGACATGTTAATGACCTTTATATATGCCAAGTTTCAGATGGCTACCTACTCAAACAAGCAAGCAGTAGCGGTTTGAAATTTTCACAATTTGGGCTACACGTTCGGGACGATTCGTGACCTTAGGTGACTTGCACAATTCGGGCTGAAACTAGTGCCAAATGAGAGGGTTGGGATAAACATTCAATTGACCATATGTGCCAAAAATTCTCGTTCTTTAGTTTTCGAGTTATAGCCCCTGGAAGTCGAAAACTGCACGACTTTGCCCTCGAATATCTCGACAACGAAGAAAGGAGAATTTCAGGGCATTTTCTCCCAAGAAATATATGGGAATTATCTGTAATTTAGCACAGTTTCAGAACGATTCGTGAAAGTCACCTTTTAAGAATAACTTCCACTGCAGGCCCATATATAAAAGTTTGCTCCTTTATTACTCTGCACATGGACAATTATTTGCGCTGTTATTTGCCCCAGGCATGTACCTATGTAATTACCGTTTACAGTGTAAAGATGGATGTTATCGGTCGCTGAACGTCGGAGCAGTAGGCGTTTAATGCATTTTCCCATAGGGTCCAATGCAAAATTGACACCTCATTTTCTCCATTCTCAAGAGCTTTGAGTCTCTGCAAAACATATACATGTGTAGACACAAATAAGTGAAATAGAATGAAGGCTATTTCAGCTTTAGCTTTTATTCCGTTTGGGAGCTAAAGTCGCACAAACTTTTGTTTACAAAAATTTCGATGGCCTATAGTTCGCAAGTTATGCAATCAGTTGACATAAGATTGTGCATGCATGTAGACATGTTAATGACCTTTATATATGCCAAGTTTCAGATGGCTACCTACTCAAACAAGCAAGCAGTAGCGGTTTGAAATTTTCACAATTTGGGCTACACGTTCGGGACGATTCGTGACCTTAGGTGACTTGCACAATTCGGGCTGAAACTAGTGCCAAATGAGAGGGTTGGGATAAACATTCAATTGACCATATGTGCCAAAAATTCTCGTTCTTTAGTTTTCGAGTTATAGCCCCTGGAAGTCGAAAACTGCACGACTTTGCCCTCGAATATCTCGACAACGAAGAAAGGAGAATTTCAGGGCATTTTCTCCCAAGAAATATATGGGAATTATCTGTAATTTAGCACAGTTTCAGAACGATTCGTGAAAGTCACCTTTTAAGAATAACTTCCACTGCAGGCCCATATATAAAAGTTTGCTCCTTTATTACTCTGCACATGGACAATTATTTGCGCTGTTATTTGCCCCAGGCATGTACCTATGTAATTACCGTTTACAGTGTAAAGATGGATGTTATCGGTCGCTGAACGTCGGAGCAGTAGGCGTTTAATGCATTTTCCCATAGGGTCCAATGCAAAATTGACACCTCATTTTCTCCATTCTCAAGAGCTTTGAGTCTCTGCAAAACATATACATGTGTAGACACAAATAAGTGAAATAGAATGAAGGCTATTTCAGCTTTAGCTTTTATTCCGTTTGGGAGCTAAAGTCGCACAAACTTTTGTTTACAAAAATTTCGATGGCCTTTAGTTCGCAAGTTATGCAATCAGTTGACATAAGATTGTGCATGCATGTAGACATGTTAATGACCTTTATATATGCCAAGTTTCAGATGGCTACCTACTCAAACAAGCAAGCAGTAGCGGTTTGAAATTTTCACAATTTGGGCTACACGTTCGGGACGATTCGTGACCTTAGGTGACTTGCACAATTCGGGCTGAAACTAGTGCCAAATGAGAGGGTTGGGATAAACATTCAATTGACCATATGTGCCAAAAATTCTCGTTCTTTAGTTTTCGAGTTATAGCCCCTGGAAGTCGAAAACTGCACGACTTTGCCCTCGAATATCTCGACAACGAAGAAAGGAGAATTTCAGGGCATTTTCTCCCAAGAAATATATGGGAATTATCTGTAATTTAGCACAGTTTCAGAACGATTCGTGAAAGTCACCTTTTAAGAATAACTTCCACTGCAGGCCCATATATAAAAGTTTGCTCCTTTATTACTCTGCACATGGACAATTATTTGCGCTGTTATTTGCCCCAGGCATGTACCTATGTAATTACCGTTTACAGTGTAAAGATGGATGTTATCGGTCGCTGAACGTCGGAGCAGTAGGCGTTTAATGCATTTTCCCATAGGGTCCAATGCAAAATTGACACCTCATTTTCTCCATTCTCAAGAGCTTTGAGTCTCTGCAAAACATATACATGTGTAGACACAAATAAGTGAAATAGAATGAAGGCTATTTCAGCTTTAGCTTTTATTCCGTTTGGGAGCTAAAGTCGCACAAACTTTTGTTTACAAAAATTTCGATGGCCTATAGTTCGCAAGTTATGCAATCAGTTGACATAAGATTGTGCATGCATGTAGACATGTTAATGACCTTTATATATGCCAAGTTTCAGATGGCTACCTACTCAAACAAGCAAGCAGTAGCGGTTTGAAATTTTCACAATTTGGGCTACACGTTCGGGACGATTCGTGACCTTAGGTGACTTGCACAATTCGGGCTGAAACTAGTGCCAAATGAGAGGGTTGGGATAAACATTCAATTGACCATATGTGCCAAAAATTCTCGTTCTTTAGTTTTCGAGTTATAGCCCCTGGAAGTCGAAAACTGCACGACTTTGCCCTCGAATATCTCGACAACGAAGAAAGGAGAATTTCAGGGCATTTTCTCCCAAGAAATATATGGGAATTATCTGTAATTTAGCACAGTTTCAGAACGATTCGTGAAAGTCACCTTTTAAGAATAACTTCCACTGCAGGCCCATATATAAAAGTTTGCTCCTTTATTACTCTGCACATGGACAATTATTTGCGCTGTTATTTGCCCCAGGCATGTACCTATGTAATTACCGTTTACAGTGTAAAGATGGATGTTATCGGTCGCTGAACGTCGGAGCAGTAGGCGTTTAATGCATTTTCCCATAGGGTCCAATGCAAAATTGACACCTCATTTTCTCCATTCTCAAGAGCTTTGAGTCTCTGCAAAACATATACATGTGTAGACACAAATAAGTGAAATAGAATGAAGGCTATTTCAGCTTTAGCTTTTATTCCGTTTGGGAGCTAAAGTCGCACAAACTTTTGTTTACAAAAATTTCGATGGCCTATAGTTCGCAAGTTATGCAATCAGTTGACATTAGATTGTGCATGCATGTAGACATGTTAATGACCTTTATATATGCCAAGTTTCAGATGGCTACCTACTCAAACAAGCAAGCAGTAGCGGTTTGAAATTTTCACAATTTGGGCTACACGTTCGGGACGATTCGTGACCTTAGGTGACTTGCACAATTCGGGCTGAAACTAGTGCCAAATGAGAGGGTTGGGATAAACATTCAATTGACCATATGTGCCAAAAATTCTCGTTCTTTAGTTTTCGAGTTATAGCCCCTTGAAGTCGAAAACTGCACGACTTTGCCCTCGAATATCTCGACAACGAAGAAAGGAGAATTTCAGGGCATTTTCTCCCAAGAAATATATGGGAATTATCTGTAATTTAGCACAGTTTCAGAACGATTCGTGAAAGTCACCTTTTAAGAATAACTTCCACTGCAGGCCCATATATAAAAGTTTGCTCCTTTATTACTCTGCACATGGACAATTATTTGCGGTGTTATTTGCCCCAGGCATGTACCTATGTAATTACCGTTTACAGTGTAAAGATGGATGTTATCGGTCGCTGAACGTCGGAGCAGTAGGCGTTTAATGCATTTTCCCATAGGGTCCAATGCAAAATTGACACCTCATTTTCTCCATTCTCAAGAGCTTTGAGTTTCTGCAAAACATATACATGTGTAGACACAAATAAGTGAAATAGAATGAAGGCTATTTCAGCTTTAGCTTTTATTCCGTTTGGGAGCTAAAGTCGCACAAACTTTTGTTTACAAAAATTTCGATGGCCTATAGTTCGCAAGTTATGCAATCAGTTGACATAAGATTGTGCATGCATGTAGACATGTTAATGACCTTTATATATGCCAAGTTTCAGATGGCTACCTACTCAAACAAGCAAGCAGTAGCGGTTTGAAATTTTCACAATTTGGGCTACACGTTCGGGACGATTCGTGACCTTAGGTGACTTGCACAATTCGGGCTGAAACTAGTGCCAAATGAGAGGGTTGGGATAAACATTCAATTGACCATATGTGCCAAAAATTCTCGTTCTTTAGTTTTCGAGTTATAGCCCCTGGAAGTCGAAAACTGCACGACTTTGCCCTCGAATATCTCGACAACGAAGAAAGGAGAATTTCAGGGCATTTTCTCCCAAGACATATATGGGAATTATCTGTAATTTAGCACAGTTTCAGAACGATTCGTGAAAGTCACCTTTTAAGAATAACTTCCACTGCAGGCCCATATATAAAAGTTTGCTCCTTTATTACTCTGCACATGGACAATTATTTGCGCTGTTATTTGCCCCAGGCATGTACCTATGTAATTACCGTTTACAGTGTAAAGATGGATGTTATCGGTCGCTGAACGTCGGAGCAGTAGGCGTTTAATGCATTTTCCCATAGGGTCCAATGCAAAATTGACACCGAATTTTTTCCATTCTCAAGAGCTTTGAGTCTCTGCAAAACATATACATGTGTAGACACAAATAAGTGAAATAGAATGAAGGCTATTTCAGCTTTAGCTTTTATTCCGTTTGGGAGCTAAAGTCGCACAAACTTTTGTTTACAAACATTTCGATGGCCTATAGTTCGCAAGTTATGCAATCAGTTGACATAAGATTGTGCATGCATGTAGACATGTTAATGACCTTTATATATGCCAAGTTTCAGATGGCTACCTACTCAAACAAGCAAGCAGTAGCGGTTTGAAATTTTCACAATTTGGGCTACACGTTCGGGACGATTCGTGACCTTAGGTGACTTGCACAATTCGGGCTGAAACTAGTGCCAAATGAGAGGGTTGGGATAAACATTCAATTGACCATATGTGCCAAAAATTCTCGTTCTTTAGTTTTCGAGTTATAGCCCCTGGAAGTCGAAAACTGCACGACTTTGCCCTCGAATATCTCGACAACGAAGAAAGGAGAATTTCAGGGCATTTTCTCCCAAGAAATATATGGGAATTATCTGTAATTTAGCACAGTTTCAGAACGATTCGTGAAAGTCACCTTTTAAGAATAACTTCCACTGCAGGCCCATATATAAAAGTTTGCTCCTTTATTACTCTGCACATGGACAATTATTTGCGCTGTTATTTGCCCCAGGCATGTACCTATGTAATTACCGTTTACAGTGTAAAGATGGATGTTATCGGTCGCTGAACGTCGGAGCAGTAGGCGTTTAATGCATTTTCCCATAGGGTCCAATGCAAAATTGACACCTCATTTTCTCCATTCTCAAGAGCTTTGAGTCTCTGCAAAACATATACATGTGTAGACACAAATAAGTGAAATAGAATGAAGGCTATTTCAGCTTTAGCTTTTATTCCGTTTGGGAGCTAAAGTCGCACAAACTTTTGTTTACAAAAATTTCGATGGCCTATAGTTCGCAAGTTATGCAATCAGTTGACATAAGATTGTGCATGCATGTAGACATGTTAATGACCTTTATATATGCCAAGTTTCAGATGGCTACCTACTCAAACAAGCAAGCAGTAGCGGTTTGAAATTTTCACAATTTGGGCTACACGTTCGGGACGATTCGTGACCTTAGGTGACTTGCACAATTCGGGCTGAAACTAGTGCCAAATGAGAGGGTTGGGATAAACATTCAATTGACCATATGTGCCAAAAATTCTCGTTCTTTAGTTTTCGAGTTATAGCCCCTGGAAGTCGAAAACTGCACGACTTTGCCCTCGAATATCTCGACAACGAAGAAAGGAGAATTTCAGGGCATTTTCTCCCAAGAAATATATGGGAATTATCTGTAATTTAGCACAGTTTCAGAACGATTCGTGAAAGTCACCTTTTAAGAATAACTTCCACTGCAGGCCCATATATAAAAGTTTGCTCCTTTATTACTCTGCACATGGACAATTATTTGCGCTGTTATTTGCCCCAGGCATGTACCTATGTAATTACCGTTTACAGTGTAAAGATGGATGTTATCGGTCGCTGAACGTCGGAGCAGTAGGCGTTTAATGCATTTTCCCATAGGGTCCAATGCAAAATTGACACCTCATTTTCTCCATTCTCAAGAGCTTTGAGTCTCTGCAAAATATATACATGTGTAGACACAAATAAGTGAAATAGAATGAAGGCTATTTCAGCTTTAGCTTTTATTCCGTTTGGGAGCTAAAGTCGCACAAACTTTTGTTTACAAAAATTTCGATGGCCTATAGTTCGCAAGTTATGCAATCAGTTGACATAAGATTGTGCATGCATGTAGACATGTTAATGACCTTTATATATGCCAAGTTTCAGATGGCTACCTACTAAAATAAGCAAGCAGTAGCGGTTTGAATTTTTCACAATTTGGGCTACACGTTCGGGACGATTCGTGACCTTAGGTGACTTGCACAATTCGGGCTGAAACTAGTGCCAAATGAGAGGGTTGGGATAAACATTCAATTGACCATATGTGCCAAAAATTCTCGTTCTTTAGTTTTCGAGTTATAGCCCCTGGAAGTCGAAAACTGCACGACTTTGCCCTCGAATATCTCGACAACGAAGAAAGGAGAATTTCAGGGCATTTTCTCCCAAGAAATATATGGGAATTATCTGTAATTTAGCACAGTTTCAGAACAATTCGTGAAAGTCACCTTTTAAGAATAACTTCCACTGCAGGCCCATATATAAAAGTTTTCTCCTTTATTACTCTGCACATGGACAATTATTTGCGCTGTTATTTGCCCCAGGCATGTACCTATGCAATTACCGTTTACAGTGTAAAGATGGATGTTATCGGTCGCTGAACGTCGGAGCAGTAGGCGTTTAATGCATTTTCCCATAGGGTCCAATGCAAAATTGACACCTCATTTTCTCCATTCTCAAGAGCTTTGAGTCTCTGCAAAACATATACATGTGTAGACACAAATAAGTGAAATAGAATGAAGGCTATTTCAGCTTTAGCTTTTATTCCGTTTGGGAGCTAAAGTCGCACAAACTTTTGTTTACAAAAATTTCGATGGCCTATAGTTCGCAAGTTATGCAATCAGTTGACATAAGATTGTGCATGCATGTAGACATGTTAATGACCATTATATATGCCAAGTTTCAGATTGCTACCTACTCAAACAAGCAAGCAGTAGCGGTTTGAAATTTTCACAATTTGGGCTACACGTTCGGGACGATTCGTGACCTTAGGTGACTTGCACAATTCGGGCTGAAACTAGTGCCAAATGAGAGGGTTGGGATAAACATTCAATTGACCATATGTGCCAAAAATTCTCGTTCTTTAGTTTTCGAGTTATAGCCCCTGGAAGTCGAAAACTGCACGACTTTGCCCTCGAATATCTCGACAACGAAGAAAGGAGAATTTCAGGGCATTTTCTCCCAAGAAATATATGGGAATTATCTGTAATTTAGCACAGTTTCAGAACGATTCGTGAAAGTCACCTTTTAAGAATAACTTCCACTGCAGGCCCATATATAAAAGTTTGCTCCTTTATTACTCTGCACATGGACAATTATTTGCGCTGTTATTTGCCCCAGGCATGTACCTATGTAATTACCGTTTACAGTGTAAAGATGGATGTTATCGGTCGCTGAACGTCGGAGCAGTAGGCGTTTAATGCATTTTCCCATAGGGTCCAATGCAAAATTGACACCTCATTTTCTCCATTCTCAAGAGCTTTGAGTCTCTGCAAAACATATACATGTGTAGACACAAATAAGTGAAATAGAATGAAGGCTATTTCAGCTTTAGCTTTTATTCCGTTTGGGAGCTAAAGTCGCACAAACTTTTGTTTACAAAAATTTCGATGGCCTATAGTTCGCAAGTTATGCAATCAGTTGACATAAGATTGTGCATGCATGTAGACATGTTAATGACCTTTATATATGCCAAGTTTCAGATGGCTACCTACTCAAACAAGCAAGCAGTAGCGGTTTGAAATTTTCACAATTTGGGCTACACGTTCGGGACGATTCGTGACCTTAGGTGACTTGCACAATTCGGGCTGAAACTAGTGCCAAATGAGAGGGTTGGGATAAACATTCAATTGACCATATGTGCCAAAAATTCTCGTTCTTTAGTTTTCGAGTTATAGCCCCTGGAAGTCGAAAACTGCACGACTTTGCCCTCGAATATCTCGACAACGAAGAAAGGAGAATTTCAGGGCATTTTCTCCCAAGAAATATATGGGAATTATCTGTAATTTAGCACAGTTTCAGAACGATTCGTGAAAGTCACCTTTTAAGAATAACTTCCACTGCAGGCCCATATATAAAAGTTTGCTCCTTTATTACTCTGCACATGGACAATTATTTGCGCTGTTATTTGCCCCAGGCATGTACCTATGTAATTACCGTTTACAGTGTAAAGATGGATGTTATCGGTCGCTGAACGTCGGAGCAGTAGGCGTTTAATGCATTTTCCTATAGGGTCCAATGCAAAATTGACACCTCATTTTCTCCATTCTCAAGAGCTTTGAGTCTCTGCAAAACATATACATGTGTAGACACAAATAAGTGAAATAGAATGAAGGCTATTTCAGCTTTAGCTTTTATTCCGTTTGGGAGCTAAAGTCGCACAAACTTTTGTTTACAAAAATTTCGATGGCCTATAGTTCGCAAGTTATGCAATCAGTTGACATAAGATTGTGCATGCATGTAGACATGTTAATGACCTTTATATATGCCAAGTTTCAGATGGCTACCTACTCAAACAAGCAAGCAGTAGCGGTTTGAAATTTTCACAATTTGGGCTACACGTTCGGGACGATTCGTGACCTTAGGTGACTTGCACAATTCGGGCTGAAACTAGTGCCAAATGAGAGGGTTGGGATAAACATTCAATTGACCATATGTGCCAAAAATTCTCGTTCTTTAGTTTTCGAGTTATAGCCCCTGGAAGTCGAAAACTGCACGACTTTGCCCTCGAATATCTCGACAACGAAGAAAGGAGAATTTCAGGGCATTTTCTCCCAAGAAATATATGGGAATTATCTGTAATTTAGCACAGTTTCAGAACGATTCGTGAAAGTCACCTTTTAAGAATAACTTCCACTGCAGGCCCATATATAAAAGTTTGCTCCTTTATTACTCTGCACATGGACAATTATTTGCGCTGTTATTTGCCCCAGGCATGTACCTATGCAATTACCGTTTACAGTGTAAAGATGGATGTTATCGGTCGCTGAACGTCGGAGCAGTAGGCGTTTAATGCATTTTCCCATAGGGTCCAATGCAAAATTGACACCTCACTTTCTCCATTCTCAAGAGCTTTGAGTCTCTGCAAAACATATACATGTGTAGACACAAATAAGTGAAATAGAATGAAGGCTATTTCAGCTTTAGCTTTTATTCCGTTTGGGAGCTAAAGTCGCACAAACTTTTGTTTACAAAAATTTCGATGGCCTATAGTTCGCAAGTTATGCAATCAGTTGACATAAGATTGTGCATGCATGTAGACATGTTAATGACCATTATATATGCCAAGTTTCAGATGGCTACCTACTCAAACAAGCAAGCAGTAGCGGTTTGAAATTTTCACAATTTGGGCTACACGTTCGGGACGATTCGTGACCTTAGGTGACTTGCACAATTCGGGCTGAAACTAGTGCCAAATGAGAGGGTTGGGATAAACATTCAATTGACCATATGTGCCAAAAATTCTCGTTCTTTAGTTTTCGAGTTATAGCCCCTGGAAGTCGAAAACTGCACGACTTTGCCCTCGAATATCTCGACAACGAAGAAAGGAGAATTTCAGGGCATTTTCTCCCAAGAAATATATGGGTATTATCTGTAATTTAGCACAGTTTCAGAACGATTCGTGAAAGTCACCTTTTAAGAATAACTTCCACTGCAGGCCCATATATAAAAGTTTGCTCCTTTATTACTCTGCACATGGACAATTATTTGCGCTGTTATTTGCCCCAGGCATGTACCTATGTAATTACCGTTTACAGTGTAAAGATGGATGTTATCGGTCGCTGAACGTCGGAGCAGTAGGCGTTTAATGCATTTTCCCATAGGGTCCAATGCAAAATTGACACCTCATTTTCTCCATTCTCAAGAGCTTTGAGTCTCTGCAAAACATATACATGTGTAGACACAAATAAGTGAAATAGAATGAAGGCTATTTCAGCTTTAGCTTTTATTCCGTTTGGGAGCTAAAGTCGCACAAACTTTTGTTTACAAAAATTTCGATGGCCTATAGTTCGCAAGTTATGCAATCAGTTGACATAAGATTGTGCATGCATGTAGACATGTTAATGACCTTTATATATGCCAAGTTTCAGATGGCTACCTACTCAAACAAGCAAGCAGTAGCGGTTTGAAATTTTCACAATTTGGGCTACACGTTCGGGACGATTCGTGACCTTAGGTGACTTGCACAATTCGGGCTGAAACTAGTGCCAAATGAGAGGGTTGGGATAAACATTCAATTGACCATATGTGCCAAAAATTCTCGTTCTTTAGTTTTCGAGTTATAGCCCCTGGAAGTCGAAAACTGCACGACTTTGCCCTCGAATATCTCGACAACGAAGAAAGGAGAATTTCAGGGCATTTTCTCCCAAGAAATATATGGGAATTATCTGTAATTTAGCACAGTTTCAGAACGATTCGTGAAAGTCACCTTTTAAGAATAACTTCCACTGCAGGCCCATATATAAAAGTTTGCTCCTTTATTACTCTGCACATGGACAATTATTTGCGCTGTTATTTGCCCCAGGCATGTACCTATGTAATTACCGTTTACAGTGTAAAGATGGATGTTATCGGTCGCTGAACGTCGGAGCAGTAGGCGTTTAATGCATTTTCCCATAGGGTCCAATGCAAAATTGACACCTCATTTTCTCCATTCTCAAGAGCTTTGAGTCTCTGCAAAACATATACATGTGTAGACACAAATAAGTGAAATAGAATGAAGGCTATTTCAGCTTTAGCTTTTATTCCGTTTGGGAGCTAAAGTCGCACAAACTTTTGTTTACAAAAATTTCGATGGCCTATAGTTCGCAAGTTATGCAATCAGTTGACATAAGATTGTGCATGCATGTAGACATGTTAATGACCTTTATATATGCCAAGTTTCAGATGGCTACCTACTCAAACAAGCAAGCAGTAGCGGTTTGAAATTTTCACAATTTGGGCTACACGTTCGGGACGATTCGTGACCTTAGGTGACTTGCACAATTCGGGCTGAAACTAGTGCCAAATGAGAGGGTTGGGATAAACATTCAATTGACCATATGTGCCAAAAATTCTCGTTCTTTAGTTTTCGAGTTATAGCCCCTGGAAGTCGAAAACTGCACGACTTTGCCCTCGAATATCTCGACAACGAAGAAAGGAGAATTTCAGGGCATTTTCTCCCAAGAAATATATGGGAATTATCTGTAATTTAGCACAGTTTCAGAACGATTCGTGAAAGTCATCTTTTAAGAATAACTTCCACTGCAGGCCCATATATAAAAGTTTGCTCCTTTATTACTCTGCACATGGACAATTATTTGCGCTGTTATTTGCCCCAGGCATGTACCTATGTAATTACCGTTTACAGTGTAAAGATGGATGTTATCGGTCGCTGAACGTCGGAGCAGTAGGCGTTTAATGCATTTTCCCATAGGGTCCAATGCAAAATTGACACCTCATTTTCTCCATTCTCAAGAGCTTTGAGTCTCTGCAAAACATATACATGTGTAGACACAAATAAGTGAAATAGAATGAAGGCTATTTCAGCTTTAGCTTTTATTCCGTTTGGGAGCTAAAGTCGCACAAACTTTTGTTTACAAAAATTTCGATGGCCTATAGTTCGCAAGTTATGCAATCAGTTGACATAAGATTGTGCATGCATGTAGACATGTTAATGACCTTTATATATGCCAAGTTTCAGATGGCTACCTACTAAAATAAGCAAGCAGTAGCGGTTTGAATTTTTCACAATTTGGGCTACACGTTCGGGACGATTCGTGACCTTAGGTGACTTGCACAATTCGGGCTGAAACTAGTGCCAAATGAGAGGGTTGGGATAAACATTCAATTGACCATATGTGCCAAAAATTCTCGTTCTTTAGTTTTCGAGTTATAGCCCCTGGAAGTCGAAAACTGCACGACTTTGCCCTCGAATATCTCGACAACGAAGAAAGGAGAATTTCAGGGCATTTTCTCCCAAGAAATATATGGGAATTATCTGTAATTTAGCACAGTTTCAGAACAATTCGTGAAAGTCACCTTTTAAGAATAACTTCCACTGCAGGCCCATATATAAAAGTTTTCTCCTTTATTACTCTGCACATGGACAATTATTTGCGCTGTTATTTGCCCCAGGCATGTACCTATGCAATTACCGTTTACAGTGTAAAGATGGATGTTATCGGTCGCTGAACGTCGGAGCAGTAGGCGTTTAATGCATTTTCCCATAGGGTCCAATGCAAAATTGACACCTCATTTTCTCCATTCTCAAGAGCTTTGAGTCTCTGCAAAACATATACATGTGTAGACACAAATAAGTGAAATAGAATGAAGGCTATTTCAGCTTTAGCTTTTATTCCGTTTGGGAGCTAAAGTCGCACAAACTTTTGTTTACAAAAATTTCGATGGCCTATAGTTCGCAAGTTATGCAATCAGTTGACATAAGATTGTGCATGCATGTAGACATGTTAATGACCATTATATATGCCAAGTTTCAGATTGCTACCTACTCAAACAAGCAAGCAGTAGCGGTTTGAAATTTTCACAATTTGGGCTACACGTTCGGGACGATTCGTGACCTTAGGTGACTTGCACAATTCGGGCTGAAACTAGTGCCAAATGAGAGGGTTGGGATAAACATTCAATTGACCATATGTGCCAAAAATTCTCGTTCTTTAGTTTTCGAGTTATAGCCCCTGGAAGTCGAAAACTGCACGACTTTGCCCTCGAATATCTCGACAACGAAGAAAGGAGAATTTCAGGGCATTTTCTCCCAAGAAATATATGGGAATTATCTGTAATTTAGCACAGTTTCAGAACGATTCGTGAAAGTCACCTTTTAAGAATAACTTCCACTGCAGGCCCATATATAAAAGTTTGCTCCTTTATTACTCTGCACATGGACAATTATTTGCGCTGTTATTTGCCCCAGGCATGTACCTATGTAATTACCGTTTACAGTGTAAAGATGGATGTTATCGGTCGCTGAACGTCGGAGCAGTAGGCGTTTAATGCATTTTCCCATAGGGTCCAATGCAAAATTGACACCTCATTTTCTCCATTCTCAAGAGCTT
Organism: Ctena decussata; assembly: GCA_963989385.1. Taxonomy (NCBI): domain Eukaryota; kingdom Metazoa; phylum Mollusca; class Bivalvia; order Lucinida; family Lucinidae; genus Ctena; species Ctena decussata. The sequence goes on from CAXDIV010000058.1 coordinate 221,593, forward strand.
TGAGTCTCTGCAAAACATATACATGTGTAGACACAAATAAGTGAAATAGAATGAAGGCTATTTCAGCTTTAGCTTTTATTCCGTTTGGGAGCTAAAGTCGCACAAACTTTTGTTTACAAAAATTTCGATGGCCTATAGTTCGCAAGTTATGCAATCAGTTGACATAAGATTGTGCATGCATGTAGACATGTTAATGACCTTTATATATGCCAAGTTTCAGATGGCTACCTACTCAAACAAGCAAGCAGTAGCGGTTTGAAATTTTCACAATTTGGGCTACACGTTCGGGACGATTCGTGACCTTAGGTGACTTGCACAATTCGGGCTGAAACTAGTGCCAAATGAGAGGGTTGGGATAAACATTCAATTGACCATATGTGCCAAAAATTCTCGTTCTTTAGTTTTCGAGTTATAGCCCCTGGAAGTCGAAAACTGCACGACTTTGCCCTCGAATATCTCGACAACGAAGAAAGGAGAATTTCAGGGCATTTTCTCCCAAGAAATATATGGGAATTATCTGTAATTTAGCACAGTTTCAGAACGATTCGTGAAAGTCACCTTTTAAGAATAACTTCCACTGCAGGCCCATATATAAAAGTTTGCTCCTTTATTACTCTGCACATGGACAATTATTTGCGCTGTTATTTGCCCCAGGCATGTACCTATGTAATTACCGTTTACAGTGTAAAGATGGATGTTATCGGTCGCTGAACGTCGGAGCAGTAGGCGTTTAATGCATTTTCCTATAGGGTCCAATGCAAAATTGACACCTCATTTTCTCCATTCTCAAGAGCTTTGAGTCTCTGCAAAACATATACATGTGTAGACACAAATAAGTGAAATAGAATGAAGGCTATTTCAGCTTTAGCTTTTATTCCGTTTGGGAGCTAAAGTCGCACAAACTTTTGTTTACAAAAATTTCGATGGCCTATAGTTCGCAAGTTATGCAATCAGTTGACATAAGATTGTGCATGCATGTAGACATGTTAATGACCTTTATATATGCCAAGTTTCAGATGGCTACCTACTCAAACAAGCAAGCAGTAGCGGTTTGAAATTTTCACAATTTGGGCTACACGTTCGGGACGATTCGTGACCTTAGGTGACTTGCACAATTCGGGCTGAAACTAGTGCCAAATGAGAGGGTTGGGATAAACATTCAATTGACCATATGTGCCAAAAATTCTCGTTCTTTAGTTTTCGAGTTATAGCCCCTGGAAGTCGAAAACTGCACGACTTTGCCCTCGAATATCTCGACAACGAAGAAAGGAGAATTTCAGGGCATTTTCTCCCAAGAAATATATGGGAATTATCTGTAATTTAGCACAGTTTCAGAACGATTCGTGAAAGTCACCTTTTAAGAATAACTTCCACTGCAGGCCCATATATAAAAGTTTGCTCCTTTATTACTCTGCACATGGACAATTATTTGCGCTGTTATTTGCCCCAGGCATGTACCTATGCAATTACCGTTTACAGTGTAAAGATGGATGTTATCGGTCGCTGAACGTCGGAGCAGTAGGCGTTTAATGCATTTTCCCATAGGGTCCAATGCAAAATTGACACCTCACTTTCTCCATTCTCAAGAGCTTTGAGTCTCTGCAAAACATATACATGTGTAGACACAAATAAGTGAAATAGAATGAAGGCTATTTCAGCTTTAGCTTTTATTCCGTTTGGGAGCTAAAGTCGCACAAACTTTTGTTTACAAAAATTTCGATGGCCTATAGTTCGCAAGTTATGCAATCAGTTGACATAAGATTGTGCATGCATGTAGACATGTTAATGACCATTATATATGCCAAGTTTCAGATGGCTACCTACTCAAACAAGCAAGCAGTAGCGGTTTGAAATTTTCACAATTTGGGCTACACGTTCGGGACGATTCGTGACCTTAGGTGACTTGCACAATTCGGGCTGAAACTAGTGCCAAATGAGAGGGTTGGGATAAACATTCAATTGACCATATGTGCCAAAAATTCTCGTTCTTTAGTTTTCGAGTTATAGCCCCTGGAAGTCGAAAACTGCACGACTTTGCCCTCGAATATCTCGACAACGAAGAAAGGAGAATTTCAGGGCATTTTCTCCCAAGAAATATATGGGTATTATCTGTAATTTAGCACAGTTTCAGAACGATTCGTGAAAGTCACCTTTTAAGAATAACTTCCACTGCAGGCCCATATATAAAAGTTTGCTCCTTTATTACTCTGCACATGGACAATTATTTGCGCTGTTATTTGCCCCAGGCATGTACCTATGTAATTACCGTTTACAGTGTAAAGATGGATGTTATCGGTCGCTGAACGTCGGAGCAGTAGGCGTTTAATGCATTTTCCCATAGGGTCCAATGCAAAATTGACACCTCATTTTCTCCATTCTCAAGAGCTTTGAGTCTCTGCAAAACATATACATGTGTAGACACAAATAAGTGAAATAGAATGAAGGCTATTTCAGCTTTAGCTTTTATTCCGTTTGGGAGCTAAAGTCGCACAAACTTTTGTTTACAAAAATTTCGATGGCCTATAGTTCGCAAGTTATGCAATCAGTTGACATAAGATTGTGCATGCATGTAGACATGTTAATGACCTTTATATATGCCAAGTTTCAGATGGCTACCTACTCAAACAAGCAAGCAGTAGCGGTTTGAAATTTTCACAATTTGGGCTACACGTTCGGGACGATTCGTGACCTTAGGTGACTTGCACAATTCGGGCTGAAACTAGTGCCAAATGAGAGGGTTGGGATAAACATTCAATTGACCATATGTGCCAAAAATTCTCGTTCTTTAGTTTTCGAGTTATAGCCCCTGGAAGTCGAAAACTGCACGACTTTGCCCTCGAATATCTCGACAACGAAGAAAGGAGAATTTCAGGGCATTTTCTCCCAAGAAATATATGGGAATTATCTGTAATTTAGCACAGTTTCAGAACGATTCGTGAAAGTCACCTTTTAAGAATAACTTCCACTGCAGGCCCATATATAAAAGTTTGCTCCTTTATTACTCTGCACATGGACAATTATTTGCGCTGTTATTTGCCCCAGGCATGTACCTATGTAATTACCGTTTACAGTGTAAAGATGGATGTTATCGGTCGCTGAACGTCGGAGCAGTAGGCGTTTAATGCATTTTCCCATAGGGTCCAATGCAAAATTGACACCTCATTTTCTCCATTCTCAAGAGCTTTGAGTCTCTGCAAAACATATACATGTGTAGACACAAATAAGTGAAATAGAATGAAGGCTATTTCAGCTTTAGCTTTTATTCCGTTTGGGAGCTAAAGTCGCACAAACTTTTGTTTACAAAAATTTCGATGGCCTATAGTTCGCAAGTTATGCAATCAGTTGACATAAGATTGTGCATGCATGTAGACATGTTAATGACCTTTATATATGCCAAGTTTCAGATGGCTACCTACTCAAACAAGCAAGCAGTAGCGGTTTGAAATTTTCACAATTTGGGCTACACGTTCGGGACGATTCGTGACCTTAGGTGACTTGCACAATTCGGGCTGAAACTAGTGCCAAATGAGAGGGTTGGGATAAACATTCAATTGACCATATGTGCCAAAAATTCTCGTTCTTTAGTTTTCGAGTTATAGCCCCTGGAAGTCGAAAACTGCACGACTTTGCCCTCGAATATCTCGACAACGAAGAAAGGAGAATTTCAGGGCATTTTCTCCCAAGAAATATATGGGAATTATCTGTAATTTAGCACAGTTTCAGAACGATTCGTGAAAGTCACCTTTTAAGAATAACTTCCACTGCAGGCCCATATATAAAAGTTTGCTCCTTTATTACTCTGCACTTGGACAATTATTTGCGCTGTTATTTGCCCCAGGCATGTACCTATGTAATTACCGTTTACAGTGTAAAGATGGATGTTATCGGTCGCTGAACGTCGGAGCAGTAGGCGTTTAATGCATTTTCCCATAGGGTCCAATGCAAAATTGACACCTTATTTTCTCCATTCTCAAGAGCTTTGAGTCTCTGCAAAACATATACATGTGTAGACACAAATAAGTGAAATAGAATGAAGGCTATTTCAGCTTTAGCTTTTATTCCGTTTGGGAGCTAAAGTCGCACAAACTTTTGTTTACAAAAATTTCGATGGCCTATAGTTCGCAAGTTATGCAATCAGTTGACATAAGATTGTGCATGCATGTAGACATGTTAATGACCTTTATATATGCCAAGTTTCAGATGGCTACCTACTCAAACAAGCAAGCAGTAGCGGTTTGAAATTTTCACAATTTGGGCTACACGTTCGGGACGATTCGTGACCTTAGGTGACTTGCACAATTCGGGCTGAAACTAGTGCCAAATGAGAGGGTTGGGATAAACATTCAATTGACCATATGTGCCAAAAATTCTCGTTCTTTAGTTTTCGAGTTATAGCCCCTGGAAGTCGAAAACTGCACGACTTTGCCCTCGAATATCTCGACAACGAAGAAAGGAGAATTTCAGGGCATTTTCTCCCAAGAAATATATGGGAATTATCTGTAATTTAGCACAGTTTCAGAACGATTCGTGAAAGTCACCTTTTAAGAATAACTTCCACTGCAGGCCCATATATAAAAGTTTGCTCCTTTATTACTCTGCACATGGACAATAATTTGCGCTGTTATTTGCCCCAGGCATGTACCTATGTAATTACCGTTTACAGTGTAAAGATGGATGTTATCGGTCGCTGAACGTCGGAGCAGTAGGCGTTTAATGCATTTTCCCATAGAGTCCAATGCAAAATTGACACCTCATTTTCTCCATTCTCAAGAGCTTTGAGTCTCTGCAAAACATATACATGTGTAGACACAAATAAGTGAAATAGAATGAAGGCTATTTCAGCTTTAGCTTTTATTCCGTTTGGGAGCTAAAGTCGCACAAACATTTGTTTACAAAAATTTCGATGGCCTATAGTTCGCAAGTTATGCAATCAGTTGACATAAGATTGTGCATGCATGTAGACATGTTAATGACCTTTATATATGCCAAGTTTCAGATGCGTACCTACTCAAACAAGCAAGCAGTAGCGGTTTGAAATTTTCACAATTTGGGCTACACGTTCGGAACGATTCGTGACCTTAGGTGACTTGCACAATTCGGGCTGAAACTAGTGCCAAATGAGAGGGTTGGGATAAACATTCAATTGACCATATGTGCCAAAAATTCTCGTTCTTTAGTTTTCGAGTTATAGCCCCTGGAAGTCGAAAACTGCACGACTTTGCCCTCGAATATCTCGACAACGAAGAAAGGAGAATTTCAGGGCATTTTCTCCCAAGAAATATATGGGAATTATCTGTAATTTAGCACAGTTTCAGAACGATTCGTGAAAGTCACCTTTTAAGAATAACTTCCACTGCAGGCCCATATATAAAAGTTTGCTCCTTTATTACTCTGCACATGGACAATTATTTGCGCTGTTATTTGCCCCAGGCATGTACCTATGTAATTACCGTTTACAGTGTAAAGATGGATGTTATCGGTCGCTGAACGTCGGAGCAGTAGGCGTTTAATGCATTTTCCCATAAGGTCCAATGCAAAATTGACACCTCATTTTCTCCATTCTCAAGAGCTTTGAGTCTCTGCAAAACATATACATGTGTAGACACAAATAAGTGAAATAGAATGAAGGCTATTTCAGCTTTAGCTTTTATTCCGTTTGGGAGCTAAAGTCGCACAAACTTTTGTTTACAAAAATTTCGATGGCCTATAGTTCGCAAGTTATGCAATCAGTTGACATAAGATTGTGCATGCATGTAGACATGTTAATGACCTTTATATATGCCAAGTTTCAGATGGCTACCTACTCAAACAAGCAAGCAGTAGCGGTTTGAAATTTTCACAATTTGGGCTACACGTTCGGGACGATTCGTGACCTTAGGTGACATGCACAATTCGGGCTGAAACTAGTGCCAAATGAGAGGGTTGGGATAAACATTCAATTGGCCATATGTGCCAAAAATTCTCGTTCTTTAGTTTTCAAGTTATAGCCCCTGGAAGTCGAAAACTGCACGACTTTGCCCTCGAATATCTCGACAACGAAGAAAGGAGAATTTCAGGTCATTTTCTCCCAAGAAATATATGGGAATTATCTGTAATTTAGAACAGTTTCAGAACGATTCGTGAAAGTCACCTTTTAAGAATAACTTCCACTGCAGGCCCATATATAAAAGTTTGCTCCTTTATTACTCTGCACATGGACAATTATTTGCGCTGTTATTTGCCCCAGGCATGTACCTATGTAATTACCGTTTACAGTGTAAAGATGGATGTTATCGGTCGCTGAACGTCGGAGCAGTAGGCGTTTAATGCATTTTCCCATAGGGTCCAATGCAAAATTGACACCTCATTTTCTCCATTCTCAAGAGCTTTGAGTCTCTGCAAAACATATACATGTGTAGACACAAATAAGTGAAATAGAATGAAGGCTATTTCAGCTTTAGCTTTTATTCCGTTTGGGAGCTAAAGTCGCACAAACTTTTGTTTACAAAAATTTCGATGGCCTATAGTTCGCAAGTTATGCAATCAGTTGACATAAGATTGTGCATGCATGTAGACATGTTAATGACCTTTATATATGCCAAGTTTCAGATGGCTACCTACTCAAACAAGCAAGCAGTAGCGGTTTGAAATTTTCACAATTTGGGCTACACGTTCGGGACGATTCGTGACCTTAGGTGACATGCACAATTCGGGCTGAAACTAGTGCCAAATGAGAGGGTTGGGATAAACATTCAATTGGCCATATGTGCCAAAAATTCTCGTTCTTTAGTTTTCGAGTTATAGCCCCTGGAAGTCGAAAACTGCACGACTTTGCCCTCGAATATCTCGACAACGAAGAAAGGAGAATTTCAGGGCATTTTCTCCCAAGAAATATATGGGAATTATCTGTAATTTAGCACAGTTTCAGAACGATTCGTGAAAGTCACCTTTTAAGAATAACTTCCACTGCAGGCCCATATATAAAAGTTTGCTCCTTTATTACTCTGCACATGGACAATTATTTGCGCTGTTATTTGCCCCAGGCATGTACCTATGTAATTACCGTTTACAGTGTAAAGATGGATGTTATCGGTCGCTGAACGTCGGAGCAGTAGGCGTTTAATGCATTTTCCCATAGGGTCCAATGCAAAATTGACACCTCATTTTCTCCATTCTCAAGAGCTTTGAGTCTCTGCAAAACATATACATGTGTAGACACAAATAAGTGAAATAGAATGAAGGCTATTTCAGCTTTAGCTTTTATTCCGTTTGGGAGCTAAAGTCGCACAAACTTTTGTTTACAAAAATTTCGATGGCCTATAGTTCGCAAGTTATGCAATCAGTTGACATAAGATTGTGCATGCATGTAGACATGTTAATGACCTTTATATATGCCAAGTTTCAGATGGCTACCTACTCAAACAAGCAAGCAGTAGCGGTTTGAAATTTTCACAATTTGGGCTACACGTTCGGGACGATTCGTGACCTTAGGTGACTTGCACAATTCGGGCTGAAACTAGTGCCAAATGAGAGGGTTGGGATAAACATTCAATTGACCATATGTGCCAAAAATTCTCGTTCTTTAGTTTTCGAGTTATAGCCCCTGGAAGTCGAAAACTGCACGACTTTGCCCTCGAATATCTCGACAACGAAGAAAGGAGAATTTCAGGGCATTTTCTCCCAAGAAATATATGGGAATTATCTGTAATTTAGCACAGTTTCAGAACGATTCGTGAAAGTCACCTTTTAAGAATAACTTCCACTGCAGGCCCATATATAAAAGTTTGCTCCTTTATTACTCTGCACATGGACAATTATTTGCGCTGTTATTTGCCCCAGGCATGTACCTATGTAATTACCGTTTACAGTGTAAAGATGGATGTTATCGGTCGCTGAATGTCGGAGCAGTAGGCGTTTAATGCATTTTCCCATAGGGTCCAATGCAAAATTGACACCTCATTTTCTCCATTCTCAAGAGCTTTGAGTCTCTGCAAAACATATACATGTGTAGACACAAATAAGTGAAATAGAATGAAGGCTATTTCAGCTTTAGCTTTTATTCCGTTTGGGAGCTAAAGTCGCACAAACTTTTGTTTACAAAAATTTCGATGGCCTATTGTTCGCAAGTTATGCAATCAGTTGACATAAGATTGTGCATGCATGTAGACATGTTAATGACCTTTATATATGCCAAGTTTCAGATGGCTACCTACTCAAACAAGCAAGCAGTAGCGGTTTGAAATTTTCACAATTTGGGCTACACGTTCGGGACGATTCGTGACCTTAGGTGACTTGCACAATTCGGGCTGAAACTAGTGCCAAATGAGAGGGTTGGGATAAACATTCAATTGACCATATGTGCCAAAAATTCTCGTTCTTTAGTTTTCGAGTTATAGCCCCTGGAAGTCGAAAACTGCACGACTTTGCCCTCGAATATCTCGACAACGAAGAAAGGAGAATTTCAGGGCATTTTCTCCCAAGAAATATATGGGAATTATCTGTAATTTAGCACAGTTTCAGAACGATTCGTGAAAGTCACCTTTTAAGAATAACTTCCACTGCAGGCCCATATATAAAAGTTTGCTCCTTTATTACTCTGCACATGGACAATTATTTGCGCTGTTATTTGCCCCAGGCATGTACCTATATAATTACCGTTTACAGTGTAAAGATGGATGTTATCGGTCGCTGAACGTCGGAGCAGTAGGCGTTTAATGCATTTTCCCATAGGGTCCAATGCAAAATTGACACCTCATTTTCTCCATTCTCAAGAGCTTTGAGTCTCTGCAAAACATATACATGTGTAGACACAAATAAGTGAAATAGAATGAAGGCTATTTCAGCTTTAGCTTTTATTCCGTTTGGGAGCTAAAGTCGCACAAACTTTTGTTTACAAAAATTTCGATGGCCTATAGTTCGCAAGTTATGCAATCAGTTGACATAAGATTGTGCATGCATGTAGACATGTTAATGACCTTTATATATGCCAAGTTTCAGATGGCTACCTACTCAAACAAGCAAGCAGTAGCGGTTTGAAATTTTCACAATTTGGGCTACACGTTCGGGACGATTCGTGACCTTAGGTGACTTGCACAATTCGGGCTGAAACTAGTGCCAAATGAGAGGGTTGGGATAAACATTCAATTGACCATATGTGCCAAAAATTCTCGTTCTTTAGTTTTCGAGTTATAGCCCCTGGAAGTCGAAAACTGCACGACTTTGCCCTCGAATATCTCGACAACGAAGAAAGGAGAATTTCAGGGCATTTTCTCCCAAGAAATATATGGGAATTATCTGTAATTTAGCACAGTTTCAGAACGATTCGTGAAAGTCACCTTTTAAGAATAACTTCCACTGCAGGCCCATATATAAAAGTTTGCTCCTTTATTACTCTGCACATGGACAATTATTTGCGCTGTTATTTGCCCCAGGCATGTACCTATGTAATTACCGTTTACAGTGTAAAGATGGATGTTATCGGTCGCTGAACGTCGGAGCAGTAGGCGTTTAATGCATTTTCCCATAGGGTCCAATGCAAAATTGACACCTCATTTTCTCCATTCTCAAGAGCTTTGAGTCTCTGCAAAACATATACATGTGTAGACACAAATAAGTGAAATAGAATGAAGGCTATTTCAGCTTTAGCTTTTATTCCGTTTGGGAGCTAAAGTCGCACAAACTTTTGTTTACAAAAATTTCGATGGCCTATAGTTCGCAAGTTATGCAATCAGTTGACATAAGATTGTGCATGCATGTAGACATGTTAATGACCTTTATATATGCCAAGTTTCAGATGGCTACCTACTCAAACAAGCAAGCAGTAGCGGTTTGAAATTTTCACAATTTGGGCTACACGTTCGGGACGATTCGTGACCTTAGGTGACTTGCACAATTCGGGCTGAAACTAGTGCCAAATGAGAGGGTTGGGATAAACATTCAATTGACCATATGTGCCAAAAATTCTCGTTCTTTAGTTTTCGAGTTATAGCCCCTGGAAGTCGAAAACTGCACGACTTTGCCCTCGAATATCTCGACAACGAAGAAAGGAGAATTTCAGGGCATTTTCTCCCAAGAAATATATGGGAATTATCTGTAATTTAGCACAGTTTCAGAACGATTCGTGAAAGTCACCTTTTAAGAATAACTTCCACTGCAGGCCCATATATAAAAGTTTGCTCCTTTATTACTCTGCACATGGACAATTATTTGCGCTGTTATTTGCCCCAGGCATGTACCTATGTAATTACCGTTTACAGTGTAAAGATGGATGTTATCGGTCGCTGAACGTCGGAGCAGTAGGCGTTTAATGCATTTTCCCATAGGGTCCAATGCAAAATTGACACCTCATTTTCTCCATTCTCAAGAGCTTTGAGTCTCTGCAAAACATATACATGTGTAGACACAAATAAGTGAAATAGAATGAAGGCTATTTCAGCTTTAGCTTTTATTCCGTTTGGGAGCTAAAGTCGCACAAACTTTTGTTTACAAAAATTTCGATGGCCTATAGTTCGCAAGTTATGCAATCAGTTGACATAAGATTGTGCATGCATGTAGACATGTTAATGACCTTTATATATGCCAAGTTTCAGATGGCTACCTACTCAAACAAGCAAGCAGTAGCGGTTTGAAATTTTCACAATTTGGGCTACACGTTCGGGACGATTCGTGACCTTAGGTGACTTGCACAATTCGGGCTGAAACTAGTGCCAAATGAGAGGGTTGGGATAAACATTCAATTGACCATATGTGCCAAAAATTCTCGTTCTTTAGTTTTCGAGTTATAGCCCCTGGAAGTCGAAAACTGCACGACTTTGCCCTCGAATATCTCGACAACGAAGAAAGGAGAATTTCAGGGCATTTTCTCCCAAGAAATATATGGGAATTATCTGTAATTTAGCACAGTTTCAGAACGATTCGTGAAAGTCACCTTTTAAGAATAACTTCCACTGCAGGCCCATATATAAAAGTTTGCTCCTTTATTACTCTGCACATGGACAATTATTTGCGCTGTTATTTGCCCCAGGCATGTTCCTATGTAATTACCGTTTACAGTGTAAAGATGGATGTTATCGGTCGCTGAACGTCGGAGCAGTAGGCGTTTAATGCATTTTCCCATAGGGTCCAATGCAAAATTGACACCTCATTTTCTCCATTCTCAAGAGCTTTGAGTCTCTGCAAAACATATACATGTGTAGACACAAATAAGTGAAATAGAATGAAGGCTATTTCAGCTTTAGCTTTTATTCCGTTTGGGAGCTAAAGTCGCACAAACTTTTGTTTACAAAAATTTCGATGGCCTATAGTTCGCAAGTTATGCAATCAGTTGACATAAGATTGTGCATGCATGTAGACATGTTAATGACCTTTATATATGCCAAGTTTCAGATGGCTACCTACTCAAACAAGCAAGCAGTAGCGGTTTGAAATTTTCACAATTTGGGCTACACGTTCGGGACGATTCGTGACCTTAGGTGACTTGCACAATTCGGGCTGAAACTAGTGCCAAATGAGAGGGTTGGGATAAACATTCAATTGACCATATGTGCCAAAAATTCTCGTTCTTTAGTTTTCGAGTTATAGCCCCTGGAAGTCGAAAACTGCACGACTTTGCCCTCGAATATCTCGACAACGAAGAAAGGAGAATTTCAGGGCATTTTCTCCCAAGAAATATATGGGAATTATCTGTAATTTAGCACAGTTTCAGAACGATTCGTGAAAGTCACCTTTTAAGAATAACTTCCACTGCAGGCCCATATATAAAAGTTTGCTCCTTTATTACTCTGCATATGGACAATTATTTGCGCTGTTATTTGCCCCAGGCATGTTCCTATGTAATTACCGTTTACAGTGTAAAGATGGATGTTATCGGTCGCTGAACGTCGGAGCAGTAGGCGTTTAATGCATTTTCCCATAGGGTCCAATGCAAAATTGACACCTCGTTTTCTCCATTCTCAAGAGCTTTGAGTCTCTGCAAAACATATACATGTGTAGACACAAATAAGTGAAATAGAATGAAGGCTATTTCAGCTTTAGCTTTTATTCCGTTTGGGAGCTAAAGTCGCACAAACTTTTGTTTACAAAAATGTCGATGGCCTATAGTTCGCAAGTTATGCAATCAGTTGACATAAGATTGTGCATGCATGTAGACATGTTAATGACCTTTATATATGCCAAGTTTCAGATGGCTACCTACTCAAACAAGCAAGCAGTAGCGGTTTGAAATTTTCACAATTTGGGCTACACGTTCGGGACGATTCGTGACCTTAGGTGACTTGCACAATTCGGGCTGAAACTAGTGCCAAATGAGAGGGTTGGGATAAACATTCAATTGACCATATGTGCCAAAAATTCTCGTTTTTTAGTTTTCGAGTTATAGCCCCTGGAAGTCGAAAACTGCACGACTTTGCCCTCGAATATCTCGACAACGAAGAAAGGAGAATTTCAGGGCATTTTCTCCCAAGAAATATATGGGAATTATCTGTAATTTAGCACAGTTTCAGAACGATTCGTGAAAGTCATCTTTTAAGAATAACTTCCACTGCAGGCCCATATATAAAAGTTTGCTCCTTTATTACTCTGCACATGGACAATTATTTGCGCTGTTATTTGCCCGAGGCATGTACCTATGTAATTACCGTTTACAGTGTAAAGATGGATGTTATCGGTCGCTGAACGTCGGAGCAGTAGGCGTTTAATGCATTTTCCCATAGGGTCCAATGCAAAATTGACACCTCATTTTCTCCATTCTCAAGAGCTTTGAGTCTCTGCAAAACATATACATGTGTAGACACAAATAAGTGAAATAGAATGAAGGCTATTTCAGCTTTAGCTTTTATTCCGTTTGGGAGCTAAAGTCGCACAAACTTTTGTTTACAAAAATTTCGATGGCCTATAGTTCGCAAGTTATGCAATCAGTTGACATAAGATTGTGCATGCATGTAGACATGTTAATGACCTTTATATATGCCAAGTTTCAGATGGCTACCTACTCAAACAAGCAAGCAGTAGCGGTTTGAAATTTTCACAATTTGGGCTACACGTTCGGGACGATTCGTGACCTTAGGTGACTTGCACAATTCGGGCTGAAACTAGTGCCAAATGAGAGGGTTGGGATAAACATTCAATTGACCATATGTGCCAAAAATTCTCGTTCTTTAGTTTTCGAGTTATAGCCCCTGGAAGTCGAAAACTGCACGACTTTGCCCTCGAATATCTCGACAACGAAGAAAGGAGAATTTCAGGGCATTTTCTCCCAAGAAATATATGGGAATTATCTGTAATTTAGCACAGTTTCAGAACGATTCGTGAAAGTCACCTTTTAAGAATAACTTCCACTGCAGGCCCATATATAAAAGTTTGCTCCTTTATTACTCTGCACATGGACAATTATTTGCGCTGTTATTTGCCCCAGGCATGTACCTATGTAATTACCGTTTACAGTGTAAAGATGGATGTTATCGGTCGCTGAACGTCGGAGCAGTAGGCGTTTAATGCATTTTCCCATAGGGTCCAATGCAAAATTGACACCTCATTTTCTCCATTCTCAAGAGCTTTGAGTCTCTGCAAAACATATACATGTGTAGACACAAATAAGTGAAATAGAATGAAGGCTATTTCAGCTTTAGCTTTTATTCCGTTTGGGAGCTAAAGTCGCACAAACTTTTGTTTACAAAAATTTCGATGGCCTATAGTTCGCAAGTTATGCAATCAGTTGACATAAGATTGTGCATGCATGTAGACATGTTAATGACCTTTATATATGCCAAGTTTCAGATGGCTACCTACTCAAACAAGCAAGCAGTAGCGGTTTGAAATTTTCACAATTTGGGCTACACGTTCGGGACGATTCGTGACCTTAGGTGACTTGCACAATTCGGGCTGAAACTAGTGCCAAATGAGAGGGTTGGGATAAACATTCAATTGACCATATGTGCCAAAAATTCTCGTTCTTTAGTTTTCGAGTTATAGCCCCTGGAAGTCGAAAACTGCACGACTTTGCCCTCGAATATCTCGACAACGAAGAAAGGAGAATTTCAGGGCATTTTCTCCCAAGAAATATATGGGAATTATCTGTAATTTAGCACAGTTTCAGAACGATTCGTGAAAGTCACCTTTTAAGAATAACTTCCACTGCAGGCCCATATATAAAAGTTTGCTCCTTTATTACTCTGCACATGGACAATTATTTGCGCTGTTATTTGCCCCAGGCATGTACCTATGTAATTACCGTTTACAGTGTAAAGATGGATGTTATCGGTCGCTGAACGTCGGAGCAGTAGGCGTTTAATGCATTTTCCCATAGGGTCCAATGCAAAATTGACACCTCATTTTCTCCATTCTCAAGAGCTTTGAGTCTCTGCAAAACATATACATGTGTAGACACAAATAAGTGAAATAGAATGAAGGCTATTTCAGCTTTAGCTTTTATTCCGTTTGGGAGCTAAAGTCGCACAAACTTTTGTTTACAAAAATTTCGATGGCCTATAGTTCGCAAGTTATGCAATCAGTTGACATAAGATTGTGCATGCATGTAGACATGTTAATGACCTTTATATATGCCAAGTTTCAGATGGCTACCTACTCAAACAAGCAAGCAGTAGCGGTTTGAAATTTTCACAATTTGGGCTACACGTTCGGGACGATTCGTGACCTTAGGTGACTTGCACAATTCGGGCTGAAACTAGTGCCAAATGAGAGGGTTGGGATAAACATTCAATTGACCATATGTGCCAAAAATTCTCGTTCTTTAGTTTTCGAGTTATAGCCCCTGGAAGTCGAAAACTGCACGACTTTGCCCTCGAATATCTCGACAACGAAGAAAGGAGAATTTCAGGGCATTTTCTCCCAAGAAATATATGGGAATTATCTGTAATTTAGCACAGTTTCAGAACGATTCGTGAAAGTCACCTTTTAAGAATAACTTCCACTGCAGGCCCATATATAAAAGTTTGCTCCTTTATTACTCTGCACATGGACAATTATTTGCGCTGTTATTTGCCCCAGGCATGTACCTATGTAATTACCGTTTACAGTGTAAAGATGGATGTTATCGGGCGCTGAACGTCGGAGCAGTAGGCGTTTAATGCATTTTCCCATAGGGTCCAATGCAAAATTGACACCTCATTTTCTCCATTCTCAAGAGCTTTGAGTCTCTGCAAAACATATACATGTGTAGGCACAAATAAGTGCAATAGAATGAAGGCTATTTCAGCTTTAGCTTTTATTCCGTTTGGGAGCTAAAGTCGCACAAACTTTTGTTTACAAAAATTTCGATGGCCTATAGTTCGCAAGTTATGCAATCAGTTGACATAAGATTGTGCATGCATGTAGACATGTTAATGACCTTTATATATGCCAAGTTTCAGATGGCTACCTACTCAAACAAGCAAGCAGTAGCGGTTTGAAATTTTCACAATTTGGGCTACACGTTCGGGACGATTCGTGACCTTAGGTGACTTGCACAATTCGGGCTGAAACTAGTGCCAAATGAGAGGGTTGGGATAAACATTCAATTGACCATATGTGCCAAAAATTCTCGTTCTTTAGTTTTCGAGTTATAGCCCCTGGAATTCGAAAACTGCACGACTTTGCCCTCGAATATCTCGACAACGAAGAAAGGAGAATTTCAGGGCATTTTCTCCCAAGAAATATATGGGAATTATCTGTAATTTAGCACAGTTTCAGAACGATTCGTGAAAGTCACCTTTTAAGAATAACTTCCACTGCAGGCCCATATATAAAAGTTTGCTCCTTTATTACTCTGCACATGGACAATTATTTGCGCTGTTATTTGCCCCAGGCATGTACCTATGTAATTACCGTTTACAGTGTAAAGATGGATGTTATCGGTCGCTGAACGTCGGAGCAGTAGGCGTTTAATGCATTTTCCCATAGGGTCCAATGCAAAATTGACACCTCATTTTCTCCATTCTCAAGAGCTTTGAGTCTCTGCAAAACATATACATGTGTAGGCACAAATAAGTGCAATAGAATGAAGGCTATTTCAGCTTTAGCTTTTATTCCGTTTGGGAGCTAAAGTCGCACAAACTTTTGTTTACAAAAATTTCGATGGCCTATAGTTCGCAAGTTATGCAATCAGTTGACATAAGATTGTGCATGCATGTAGACATGTTAATGACCTTTATATATGCCAAGTTTCAGCTGGCTACACAAACAAGCAAGCAGTAGCGGTTTGAAATTTTCACAATTTGGGCTACACGTTCGGGACGATTCGTGACCTTAGGTGACTTGCACAATTCGGGCTGAAACTAGTGCCAAATGAGAGGGTTGGGATAAACATTCAATTGACCATATTTGCCAAAAATTCTCGTTCTTTAGTTTTCGAGTTATAGCCCCTGGAAGTCGAAAACTGCACGACTTTGCCCTCGAATATCTCGACAACGAAGAAAGGAGAATTTCAGGGCATTTTCTCCCAAGAAATATATGGGAATTATCTGTAATTTAGCACAGTTTCAGAACGATTCGTGAAAGTCACCTTTTAAGAATAACTTCCACTGCAGGCCCATATATAAAAGTTTGCTCCTTTATTACTCTGCACATGGACAATTATTTGCGCTGTTATTTGCCCCAGGCATGTACCTATGTAATTACCGTTTACAGTGTAAAGATGGATGTTATCGGTCGCTGAACGTCGGAGCAGTAGGCGTTTAATGCATTTTCCCATAGGGTCCAATGCAAAATTGACACCTCATTTTCTCCATTCTCAAGAGCTTTGAGTCTCTGCAAAACATATACATGTGTAGACACAAATAAGTGAAATAGAATGAAGGCTATTTCAGCTTTAGCTTTTATTCCGTTTGGGAGCTAAAGTCGCACAAACTTTTGTTTACAAAAATTTCGATGGCCTATAGTTCGCAAGTTATGCAATCAGTTGACATAAGATTGTGCATGCATGTAGACATGTTAATGATCTTTATATATGCCAAGTTTCAGATGGCTACCTACTCAAACAAGCAAGCAGTAGCGGTTTGAAATTTTCACAATTTGGGCTACACGTTCGGGACGATTCGTGACCTTAGGTGACTTGCACAATTCGGGCTGAAACTAGTGCCAAATGAGAGGGTTGGGATAAACATTAAATTGACCATATGTGCCAAAAATTCTCGTTCTTTAGTTTTCGAGTTATAGCCCCTGGAAGTCGAAAACTGCACGACTTTGCCCTCGAATATCTCGACAACGAAGAAAGGAGAATTTCAAGGCATTTTCTCCCAAGAAATATATGGGAATTATCTGTAATTTAGCACAGTTTCAGAACGATTCGTGAAAGTCACCTTTTAAGAATAACTTCCACTGCAGGCCCATATATAAAAGTTTGCTCCTTTATTACTCTGCACATGGACAATTATTTGCGCTGTTATTTGCCCCAGGCATGTACCTATGTAATTACCGTTTACAGTGTAAAGATGGATGTTATCGGTCGCTGAACGTCGGAGCAGTAGGCGTTTAATGCATTTTCCCATAGGGTCCAATGCAAAATTGACACCTCATTTTCTCCATTCTCAAGAGCTCTGAGTCTCTGCAAAACATATACATGTGTAGACACAAATAAGTGAAATAGAATGAAGGCTATTTCAGCTTTAGCTTTTATTCCGTTTGGGAGCTAAAGTCGCACAAACTTTTGTTTACAAAAATTTCGATGGCCTATAGTTCGCAAGTTATGCAATCAGTTGACATAAGATTGTGCATGCATGTAGACATGTTAATGACCTTTATATATGCCAAGTTTCAGATGGCTACCTACTCAAACAAGCAAGCAGTAGCGGTTTGAAATTTTCACAATTTGGGCTACACGTTCGGGACGATTCGTGACCTTAGGTGACTTGCACAATTCGGGCTGAAACTAGTGCCAAATGAGAGGGTTGGGATAAACATTCAATTGACCATATGTGCCAAAAATTCTCGTTCTTTAGTTTTCGAGTTATAGCCCCTGGAAGTCGAAAACTGCACGACTTTGCCCTCGAATATCTCGACAACGAAGAAAGGAGAATTTCAGGGCATTTTCTCCCAAGAAATATATGGGAATTATCTGTAATTTAGCACAGTTTCAGAACGATTCGTGAAAGTCACCTTTTAAGAATAACTTCCACTGCAGGCCCATATATAAAAGTTTGCTCCTTTATTACTCTGCACATGGACAATTATTTGCGCTGTTATTTGCCCCAGGCATGTACCTATATAATTACCGTTTACAGTGTAAAGATGGATGTTATCGGTCGCTGAACGTCGGAGCAGTAGGCGTTTAATGCATTTTCCCATAGGGTCCAATGCAAAATTGACACCTCATTTTCTCCATTCTCAAGAGCTTTGAGTCTCTGCAAAACATATACATGTGTAGACACAAATAAGTGAAATAGAATGAAGGCTATTTCAGCTTTAGCTTTTATTCCGTTTGGGAGCTAAAGTCGCACAAACTTTTGTTTACAAAAATTTCGATGGCCTATAGTTCGCAAGTTATGCAATCAGTTGACATAAGATTGTGCATGCATGTAGACATGTTAATGACCTTTATATATGCCAAGTTTCAGATGGCTACCTACTCAAACAAGCAAGCAGTAGCGGTTTGAAATTTTCACAATTTGGGCTACACGTTCGGGACGATTCGTGACCTTAGGTGACTTGCACAATTCGGGCTGAAACTAGTGCCAAATGAGAGGGTTGGGATAAACATTCAATTGACCATATGTGCCAAAAATTCTCGTTCTTTAGTTTTCGAGTTATAGCCCCTGGAAGTCGAAAACTGCACGACTTTGCCCTCGAATATCTCGACAACGAAGAAAGGAGAATTTCAGGGCATTTTCTCCCAAGAAATATATGGGAATTATCTGTAATTTAGCACAGTTTCAGAACGATTCGTGAAAGTCACCTTTTAAGAATAACTTCCACTGCAGGCCCATATATAAAAGTTTGCTCCTTTATTACTCTGCACATGGACAATTATTTGCGCTGTTATTTGCCCCAGGCATGTACCTATGTAATTACCGTTTACAGTGTAAAGATGGATGTTATCGGTCGCTGAACGTCGGAGCAGTAGGCGTTTAATGCATTTTCCCATAGGGTCCAATGCAAAATTGACACCTCATTTTCTCCATTCTCAAGAGCTTTGAGTCTCTGCAAAACATATACATGTGTAGACACAAATAAGTGAAATAGAATGAAGGCTATTTCAGCTTTAGCTTTTATTCCGTTTGGGAGCTAAAGTCGCACAAACTTTTGTTTACAAAAATTTCGATGGCCTATAGTTCGCAAGTTATGCAATCAGTTGACATAAGATTGTGCATGCATGTAGACATGTTAATGACCTTTATATATGCCAAGTTTCAGATGGCTACCTACTCAAACAAGCAAGCAGTAGCGGTTTGAAATTTTCACAATTTGGGCTACACGTTCGGGACGATTCGTGACCTTAGGTGACTTGCACAATTCGGGCTGAAACTAGTGCCAAATGAGAGGGTTGGGATAAACATTCAATTGACCATATGTGCCAAAAATTCTCGTTCTTTAGTTTTCGAGTTATAGCCCCTGGAAGTCGAAAACTGCACGACTTTGCCCTCGAATATCTCGACAACGAAGAAAGGAGAATTTCAGGGCATTTTCTCCCAAGAAATATATGGGAATTATCTGTAATTTAGCACAGTTTCAGAACGATTCGTGAAAGTCACCTTTTAAGAATAACTTCCACTGCAGGCCCATATATAAAAGTTTGCTCCTTTATTACTCTGCACATGGACAATTATTTGCGCTGTTATTTGCCCCAGGCATGTACCTATGTAATTACCGTTTACAGTGTAAAGATGGATGTTATCGGTCGCTGAACGTCGGAGCAGTAGGCGTTTAATGCATTTTCCCATAGGGTCCAATGCAAAATTGACACCTCATTTTCTCCATTCTCAAGAGCTTTGAGTCTCTGCAAAACATATACATGTGTAGACACAAATAAGTGAAATAGAATGAAGGCTATTTCAGCTTTAGCTTTTATTCCGTTTGGGAGCTAAAGTCGCACAAACTTTTGTTTACAAAAATTTCGATGGCCTATAGTTCGCAAGTTATGCAATCAGTTGACATAAGATTGTGCATGCATGTAGACATGTTAATGACCTTTATATATGCCAAGTTTCAGATGGCTACCTACTCAAACAAGCAAGCAGTAGCGGTTTGAAATTTTCACAATTTGGGCTACACGTTCGGGACGATTCGTGACCTTAGGTGACTTGCACAATTCGGGCTGAAACTAGTGCCAAATGAGAGGGTTGGGATAAACATTCAATTGACCATATGTGCCAAAAATTCTCGTTCTTTAGTTTTCGAGTTATAGCCCCTGGAAGTCGAAAACTGCACGACTTTGCCCTCGAATATCTCGACAACGAAGAAAGGAGAATTTCAGGGCATTTTCTCCCAAGAAATATATGGGAATTATCTGTAATTTAGCACAGTTTCAGAACGATTCGTGAAAGTCACCTTTTAAGAATAACTTCCACTGCAGGCCCATATATAAAAGTTTGCTCCTTTATTACTCTGCACATGGACAATTATTTGCGCTGTTATTTGCCCCAGGCATGTACCTATGTAATTACCGTTTACAGTGTAAAGATGGATGTTATCGGTCGCTGAACGTCGGAGCAGTAGGCGTTTAATGCATTTTCCCATAGGGTCCAATGCAAAATTGACACCTCATTTTCTCCATTCTCAAGAGCTTTGAGTCTCTGCAAAACATATACATGTGTAGACACAAATAAGTGAAATAGAATGAAGGCTATTTCAGCTTTAGCTTTTATTCCGTTTGGGAGCTAAAGTCGCACAAACTTTTGTTTACAAAAATTTCGATGGCCTATAGTTCGCAAGTTATGCAATCAGTTGACATAAGATTGTGCATGCATGTAGACATGTTAATGACCTTTATATATGCCAAGTTTCAGATGGCTACCTACTCAAACAAGCAAGCAGTAGCGGTTTGAAATTTTCACAATTTGGGCTACACGTTCGGGACGATTCGTGACCTTAGGTGACTTGCACAATTCGGGCTGAAACTAGTGCCAAATGAGAGGGTTGGGATAAACATTCAATTGACCATATTTGCCAAAAATTCTCGTTCTTTAGTTTTCGAGTTATAGCCCCTGGAAGTCGAAAACTGCACGACTTTGCCCTCGAATATCTCGACAACGAAGAAAGGAGAATTTCAGGGCATTTTCTCCCAAGAAATATATGGTAATTATCTGTAATTTAGCACAGTTTCAGAACGATTCGTGAAAGTCACCTTTTAAGAATAACTTCCACTGCAGGCCCATATATAAAAGTTTGCTCCTTTATTACTCTGCACATGGACAATTATTTGCGCTGTTATTTGCCCCAGGCATGTACCTATGTAATTACCGTTTACAGTGTAAAGATGGATGTTATCGGTCGCTGAACGTCGGAGCAGTAGGCGTTTAATGCATTTTCCCATAGGGTCCAATGCAAAATTGACACCTCATTTTCTCCATTCTCAAGAGCTTTGAGTCTCTGCAAAACATATACATGTGTAGACACAAATAAGTGAAATAGAATGAAGGCTATTTCAGCTTTAGCTTTTATTCCGTTTGGGAGCTAAAGTCGCACAAACTTTTGTTTACAAAAATTTCGATGGCCTATAGTTCGCAAGTTATGCAATCAGTTGACATAAGATTGTGCATGCATGTAGACATGTTAATGACCTTTATATATGCCAAGTTTCAGATGGCTACCTACTCAAACAAGCAAGCAGTAGCGGTTTGAAATTTTCACAATTTGGGCTACACGTTCGGGACGATTCGTGACCTTAGGTGACATGCACAATTCGGGCTGAAACTAGTGCCAAATGAGAGGGTTGGGATAAACATTCAATTGGCCATATGTGCCAAAAATTCTCGTTCTTTAGTTTTCGAGTTATAGCCCCTGGAAGTCGAAAACTGCACGACTTTGCCCTCGAATATCTCGACAACGAAGAAAGGAGAATTTCAGGGCATTTTCTCCCAAGAAATATATGGGAATTATCTGTAATTTAGCACAGTTTCAGAACGATTCGTGAAAGTCACCTTTTAAGAATAACTTCCACTGCAGGCCCATATATAAAAGTTTGCTCCTTTATTACTCTGCACATGGACAATTATTTGCGCTGTTATTTGCCCCAGGCATGTACCTATGTAATTACCGTTTACAGTGTAAAGATGGATGTTATCGGTCGCTGAACGTCGGAGCAGTAGGCGTTTAATGCATTTTCCCATAGGGTCCAATGCAAAATTGACACCTCATTTTCTCCATTCTCAAGAGCTTTGAGTCTCTGCAAAACATATACATGTGTAGACACAAATAAGTGAAATAGAATGAAGGCTATTTCAGCTTTAGCTTTTATTCCGTTTGGGAGCTAAAGTCGCACAAACTTTTGTTTACAAAAATTTCGATGGCCTATAGTTCGCAAGTTATGCAATCAGTTGACATAAGATTGTGCATGCATGTAGACATGTTAATGACCTTTATATATGCCAAGTTTCAGATGGCTACCTACTCAAACAAGCAAGCAGTAGCGGTTTGAAATTTTCACAATTTGGGCTACACGTTCGGGACGATTCGTGACCTTAGGTGACATGCACAATTCGGGCTGAAACTAGTGCCAAATGAGAGGGTTGGGATAAACATTCAATTGGCCATATGTGCCAAAAATTCTCGTTCTTTAGTTTTCGAGTTATAGCCCCTGGAAGTCGAAAACTGCACGACTTTGCCCTCGAATATCTCGACAACGAAGAAAGGAGAATTTCAGGGCATTTTCTCCCAAGAAATATATGGGAATTATCTGTAATTTAGCACAGTTTCAGAACGATTCGTGAAAGTCACCTTTTAAGAATAACTTCCACTGCAGGCCCATATATAAAAGTTTGCTCCTTTATTACTCTGCACATGGACAATTATTTGCGCTGTTATTTGCCCCAGGCATGTACCTATGTAATTACCGTTTACAGTGTAAAGATGGATGTTATCGGTCGCTGAACGTCGGAGCAGTAGGCGTTTAATGCATTTTCCCATAGGGTCCAATGCAAAATTGACACCTCATTTTCTCCATTCTCAAGAGCTTTGAGTCTCTGCAAAACATATACATGTGTAGACACAAATAAGTGAAATAGAATGAAGGCTATTTCAGCTTTAGCTTTTATTCCGTTTGGGAGCTAAAGTCGCACAAACTTTTGTTTACAAAAATTTCGATGGCCTATAGTTCGCAAGTTATGCAATCAGTTGACATAAGATTGTGCATGCATGTAGACATGTTAATGACCTTTATATATGCCAAGTTTCAGATGGCTACCTACTCAAACAAGCAAGCAGTAGCGGTTTGAAATTTTCACAATTTGGGCTACACGTTCGGGACGATTCGTGACCTTAGGTGACTTGCACAATTCGGGCTGAAACTAGTGCCAAATGAGAGGGTTGGGATAAACATTCAATTGACCATATGTGCCAAAAATTCTCGTTCTTTAGTTTTCGAGTTATAGCCCCTGGAAGTCGAAAACTGCACGACTTTGCCCTCGAATATCTCGACAACGAAGAAAGGAGAATTTCAGGGCATTTTCTCCCAAGAAATATATGGGAATTATCTGTAATTTAGCACAGTTTCAGAACGATTCGTGAAAGTCACCTTTTAAGAATAACTTCCACTGC
This sequence comes from Ctena decussata, assembly GCA_963989385.1. Taxonomy (NCBI): domain Eukaryota; kingdom Metazoa; phylum Mollusca; class Bivalvia; order Lucinida; family Lucinidae; genus Ctena; species Ctena decussata. The sequence goes on from CAXDIV010000058.1 coordinate 245,254, forward strand.
AGGCCCATATATAAAAGTTTGCTCCTTTATTACTCTGCACATGGACAATTATTTGCGCTGTTATTTGCCCCAGGCATGTACCTATGTAATTACCGTTTACAGTGTAAAGATGGATGTTATCGGTCGCTGAACGTCGGAGCAGTAGGCGTTTAATGCATTTTCCCATAGGGTCCAATGCAAAATTGACACCTCATTTTCTCCATTCTCAAGAGCTTTGAGTCTCTGCAAAACATATACATGTGTAGACACAAATAAGTGAAATAGAATGAAGGCTATTTCAGCTTTAGCTTTTATTCCGTTTGGGAGCTAAAGTCGCACAAACTTTTGTTTACAAAAATTTCGATGGCCTATAGTTCGCAAGTTATGCAATCAGTTGACATAAGATTGTGCATGCATGTAGACATGTTAATGACCTTTATATATGCCAAGTTTCAGATGGCTACCTACTCAAACAAGCAAGCAGTAGCGGTTTGAAATTTTCACAATTTGGGCTACACGTTCGGGACGATTCGTGACCTTAGGTGACTTGCACAATTCGGGCTGAAACTAGTGCCAAATGAGAGGGTTGGGATAAACATTCAATTGACCATATGTGCCAAAAATTCTCGTTCTTTAGTTTTCGAGTTATAGCCCCTGGAAGTCGAAAACTGCACGACTTTGCCCTCGAATATCTCGACAACGAAGAAAGGAGAATTTCAGGGCATTTTCTCCCAAGAAATATATGGGAATTATCTGTAATTTAGCACAGTTTCAGAACGATTCGTGAAAGTCACCTTTTAAGAATAACTTCCACTGCAGGCCCATATATAAAAGTTTGCTCCTTTATTACTCTGCACATGGACAATTATTTGCGCTGTTATTTGCCCCAGGCATGTACCTATGTAATTACCGTTTACAGTGTAAAGATGGATGTTATCGGTCGCTGAACGTCGGAGCAGTAGGCGTTTAATGCATTTTCCCATAGGGTCCAATGCAAAATTGACACCTCATTTTCTCCATTCTCAAGAGCTTTTAGTCTCTGCAAAACATATACATGTGTAGACACAAATAAGTGAAATAGAATGAAGGCTATTTCAGCTTTAGCTTTTATTCCGTTTGGGAGCTAAAGTCGCACAAACTTTTGTTTACAAAAATTTCGATGGCCTATAGTTCGCAAGTTATGCAATCAGTTGACATAAGATTGTGCATGCATGTAGACATGTTAATGACCTTTATATATGCCAAGTTTCAGATGGCTACCTACTCAAACAAGCAAGCAGTAGCGGTTTGAAATTTTCACAATTTGGGCTACACGTTCGGGACGATTCGTGACCTTAGGTGACTTGCACAATTCGGGCTGAAACTAGTGCCAAATGAGAGGGTTGGGATAAACATTCAATTGACCATATGTGCCAAAAATTCTCGTTCTTTAGTTTTCGAGTTATAGCCCCTGGAAGTCGAAAACTGCACGACTTTGCCCTCGAATATCTCGACAACGAAGAAAGGAGAATTTCAGGGCATTTTCTCCCAAGAAATATATGGGAATTATCTGTAATTTAGCACAGTTTCAGAACGATTCGTGAAAGTCACCTTTTAAGAATAACTTCCACTGCAGGCCCATATATAAAAGTATGCTCCTTTATTACTCTGCACATGGACAATTATTTGCGCTGTTATTTGCCCCAGGCATGTACCTATGTAATTACCGTTTACAGTGTAAAGATGGATGTTATCGGTCGCTGAACGTCGGAGCAGTAGGCGTTTAATGCATTTTCCCATAGGGTCCAATGCAAAATTGACACCTCATTTTCTCCATTCTCAAGAGCTTTGAGTCTCTGCAAAACATATACATGTGTAGACACAAATAAGTGCAATAGAATGAAGGCTATTTCAGCTTTAGCTTTTATTCCGTTTGGGAGCTAAAGTCGCACAAACTTTTGTTTACAAAAATTTCGATGGCCTATAGTTCGCAAGTTATGCAATCAGTTGACATAAGATTGTGCATGCATGTAGACATGTTAATGACCTTTATATATGCCAAGTTTCAGATGGCTACCTACTCAAACAAGCAAGCAGTAGCGGTTTGAAATTTTCACAATTTGGGCTACACGTTCGGGACGATTCGTGACCTTAGGTGACTTAAACAATTCGGGCTGAAACTAGTGCCAAATGAGAGGGTTGGGATAAACATTCAATTGACCATATGTGCCAAAAATTCTCGTTCTTTAGTTTTCGAGTTATAGCCCCTGGAAGTCGAAAACTGCACGACTTTGCCCTCGAATATCTCGACAACGAAGAAAGGAGAATTTCAGGGCATTTTTACCCAAGAAATATATGGGAATTATCTGTAATTTAGCACAGTTTCAGAACGATTCGTGAATGTCACCTTTTAAGAATAACTTCCACTGCAGGCCCATATATAAAAGTTTGCTCCTTTATTACTCTGCACATGGACAATTATTTGCGCTGTTATTTGCCCCAGGCATGTACCTATGTAATTACCGTTTACAGTGTAAAGATGGATGTTATCGGTCGCTGAACGTCGGAGCAGTAGGCGTTTAATGCATTTTCCCATAGGGTCCAATGCAAAATTGACACCTCATTTTCTCCATTCTCAAGAGCTTTGAGTCTCTGCAAAACATATACATGTGTAGACACAAATAAGTGAAATAGAATGAAGGCTATTTCAGCTTTAGCTTTTATTCCGTTTGGGAGCTAAAGTCGCTCAAACTTTTGTTTACAAAAATTTCGATGGCCTATAGTTCGCAAGTTATGCAATCAGTTGACATAAGATTGTGCATGCATGTAGACATGTTAATGACCTTTATATATGCCAAGTTTCAGATGGCTACCTACTCAAACAAGCAAGCAGTAGCGGTTTGAAATTTTCACAATTTGGGCTACACGTTCGGGACGATTCGTGACCTTAGGTGACTTGCACAATTCGGGCTGAAACTAGTGCCAAATGAGAGGGTTGGGATAAACATTCAATTGACCATATTTGCCAAAAATTCTCGTTCTTTAGTTTTCGAGTTATAGCCCCTGGAAGTCGAAAACTGCACGACTTTGCCCTCGAATATCTCGACAACGAAGAAAGGAGAATTTCAGGGCATTTTCTCCCAAGAAATATATGGTAATTATCTGTAATTTAGCACAGTTTCAGAACGATTCGTGAAAGTCACCTTTTAAGAATAACTTCCACTGCAGGCCCATATATAAAAGTTTGCTCCTTTATTACTCTGCACATGGACAATTATTTGCGCTGTTATTTGCCCCAGGCATGTACCTATGTAATTACCGTTTACAGTGTAAAGATGGATGTTATCGGTCGCCGAACGTCGGAGCAGTAGGCGTTTAATGCATTTCCCATAGGGTCCAATGCAAAATTGACACCTCATTTTCTCCATTCTCAAGAGCTTTGAGTCTCTGCAAAACATATACATGTGTAGACACAAATAAGTGAAATAGAATGAAGGCTATTTCAGCTTTAGCTTTTATTCCGTTTGGGAGCTAAAGTCGCACAAACTTTTGTTTACAAAAATTTCGATGGCCTATAGTTCGCAAGTTATGCAATCAGTTGACATAAGATTGTGCATGCATGTAGACATGTTAATGATCTTTATATATGCCAAGTTTCAGATGGCTACCTACTCAAACAAGCAAGCAGTAGCGGTTTGAAATTTTCACAATTTGGGCTACACGTTCGGGACGATTCGTGACCTTAGGTGACTTGCACAATTCGGGCTGAAACTAGTGCCAAATGAGAGGGTTGGGATAAACATTCAATTGACCATATGTGCCAAAAATTCTCGTTCTTTAGTTTTCGAGTTATAGCCCCTGGAAGTCGAAAACTGCACGACTTTGCCCTCGAATATCTCGACAACGAAGAAAGGAGAATTTCAGGGCATTTTCTCCCAAGAAATATATGGGAATTATCTGTAATTTAGCACAGTTTCAGAACGATTCGTGAAAGTCACCTTTTAAGAATAACTTCCACTGCAGGCCCATATATAAAAGTTTGCTCCTTTATTACTCTGCACATGGACAATTATTTGCGCTGTTATTTGCCCCAGGCATGTACCTATGCAATTACCGTTTACAGTGTAAAGATGGATGTTATCGGTCGCTGAACGTCGGAGCAGTAGGCGTTTAATGCATTTTCCCATAGGGTCCAATGCAAAATTGACACCTCATTTTCTCCATTCTCAAGAGCTTTGAGTCTCTGCAAAACATATACATGTGTAGACACAAATAAGTGAAATAGAATGAAGGCTATTTCAGCTTTAGCTTTTATTCCGTTTGGGAGCTAAAGTCGCACAAACTTTTGTTTACAAAAATTTCGATGGCCTATAGTTCGCAAGTTATGCAATCAGTTGACATAAGATTGTGCATGCATGTAGACATGTTAATGACCTTTATATATGCCAAGTTTCAGATGGCTACCTACTCAAACAAGCAAGCAGTAGCGGTTTGAAATTTTCACAATTTGGGCTACACGTTCGGGACGATTCGTGACCTTAGGTGACTTGCACAATTCGGGCTGAAACTAGTGCCAAATGAGAGGGTTGGGATAAACATTCAATTGACCATATGTGCCAAAAATTCTCGTTCTTTAGTTTTCGAGTTATAGCCCCTGGAAGTCGAAAACTGCACGACTTTGCCCTCGAATATCTCGACAACGAAGAAAGGAGAATTTCAGGGCATTTTCTCCCAAGAAATATATGGGAATTATCTGTAATTTAGCACAGTTTCAGAACGATTCGTGAAAGTCACCTTTTAAGAATAACTTCCACTGCAGGCCCATATATAAAAGTATGCTCCTTTATTACTCTGCACATGGACAATTATTTGCGCTGTTATTTGCCCCAGGCATGTACCTATGTAATTACCGTTTACAGTGTAAAGATGGATGTTATCGGTCGCTGAACGTCGGAGCAGTAGGCGTTTAATGCATTTTCCCATAGGGTCCAATGCAAAATTGACACCTCATTTTCTCCATTCTCAAGAGCTTTGAGTCTCTGCAAAACATATACATGTGTAGACACAAATAAGTGAAATAGAATGAAGGCTATTTCAGCTTTAGCTTTTATTCCGTTTGGGAGCTAAAGTCGCACAAACTTTTGTTTACAAAAATTTCGATGGCCTATAGTTCGCAAGTTATGCAATCAGTTGACATAAGATTGTGCATGCATGTAGACATGTTAATGACCTTTATATATGCCAAGTTTCAGATGGCTACCTACTCAAACAAGCAAGCAGTAGCGGTTTGAAATTTTCACAATTTGGGCTACACGTTCGGGACGATTCGTGACCTTAGGTGACTTGCACAATTCGGGCTGAAACTAGTGCCAAATGAGAGGGTTGGGATAAACATTCAATTGACCATATGTGCCAAAAATTCTCGTTCTTTAGTTTTCGAGTTATAGCCCCTGGAAGTCGAAAACTGCACGACTTTGCCCTCGAATATCTCGACAACGAAGAAAGGAGAATTTCAGGGCATTTTCTCCCAAGAAATATATGGGAATTATCTGTAATTTAGCACAGTTTCAGAACGATTCGTGAAAGTCACCTTTTAAGAATAACTTCCACTGCAGGCCCATATATAAAAGTTTGCTCCTTTATTACTCTGCACATGGACAATTATTTGCGCTGTTATTTGCCCCAGGCATGTACCTATGTAATTACCGTTTACAGTGTAAAGATGGATGTTATCGGTCGCTGAACGTCGGAGCAGTAGGCGTTTAATGCATTTTCCCATAGGGTCCAATGCAAAATTGACACCTCATTTTCTCCATTCTCAAGAGCTTTGAGTCTCTGCAAAACATATACATGTGTAGACACAAATAAGTGAAATAGAATGAAGGCTATTTCAGCTTTAGCTTTTATTCCGTTTGGGAGCTAAAGTCGCACAAACTTTTGTTTACAAAAATTTCGATGGCCTATAGTTCGCAAATTATGCAATCAGTTGACATAAGATTGTGCATGCATGTAGACATGTTAATGACCTTTATATATGCCAAGTTTCAGATGGCTACCTACTCAAACAAGCAAGCAGTAGCGGTTTGAAATTTTCACAATTTGGGCTACACGTTCGGGACGATTCGTGACCTTAGGTGACTTGCACAATTCGGGCTGAAACTAGTGCCAAATGAGAGGGTTGGGATAAACATTCAATTGACCATATGTGCCAAAAATTCTCGTTCTTTAGTTTTCGAGTTATAGCCCCTGGAAGTCGAAAACTGCACGACTTTGCCCTCGAATATCTCGACAACGAAGAAAGGAGAATTTCAGGGCATTTTCTCCCAAGAAATATATGGGAATTATCTGTAATTTAGCACAGTTTCAGAACGATTCGTGAAAGTCACCTTTTAAGAATAACTTCCACTGCAGGCCCATATATAAAAGTTTGCTCCTTTATTACTCTGCACATGGACAATTATTTGCGCTGTTATTTGCCCCAGGCATGTACCTATGTAATTACCGTTTACAGTGTAAAGATGGATGTTATCGGTCGCTGAACGTCGGAGCAGTAGGCGTTTAATGCATTTTCCCATAGGGTCCAATGCAAAATTGACACCTCATTTTCTCCATTCTCAAGAGCTTTGAGTCTCTGCAAAACATATACATGTGTAGACACAAATAAGTGAAATAGAATGAAGGCTATTTCAGCTTTAGCTTTTATTCCGTTTGGGAGCTAAAGTCGCACAAACTTTTGTTTACAAAAATTTCGATGGCCTATAGTTCGCAAGTTATGCAATCAGTTGACATAAGATTGTGCATGCATGTAGACATGTTAATGACCTTTATATATGCCAAGTTTCAGATGGCTACCTACTCAAACAAGCAAGCAGTAGCGGTTTGAAATTTTCACAATTTGGGCTACACGTTCGGGACGATTCGTGACCTTAGGTGACTTGCACAATTCGGGCTGAAACTAGTGCCAAATGAGAGGGTTGGGATAAACATTCAATTGACCATATGTGCCAAAAATTCTCGTTCTTTAGTTTTCGAGTTATAGCCCCTGGAAGTCGAAAACTGCACGACTTTGCCCTCGAATATCTCGACAACGAAGAAAGGAGAATTTCAGGGCATTTTCTCCCAAGAAATATATGGGAATTATCTGTAATTTAGCACAGTTTCAGAACGATTCGTGAAAGTCACCTTTTAAGAATAACTTCCACTGCAGGCCCATATATAAAAGTTTGCTCCTTTATTACTCTGCACATGGACAATTATTTGCGCTGTTATTTGCCCCAGGCATGTACCTATGTAATTACCGTTTACAGTGTAAAGATGGATGTTATCGGTCGCTGAACGTCGGAGCAGTAGGCGTTTAATGCATTTTCCCATAGGGTCCAATGCAAAATTGACACCTCATTTTCTCCATTCTCAAGAGCTTTGAGTCTCTGCAAAACATATACATGTGTAGACACAAATAAGTGAAATAGAATGAAGGCTATTTCAGCTTTAGCTTTTATTCCGTTTGGGAGCTAAAGTCGCACAAACTTTTGTTTACAAAAATTTCGATGGCCTATAGTTCGCAAGTTATGCAATCAGTTGACATAAGATTGTGCATGCATGTAGACATGTTAATGACCTTTATATATGCCAAGTTTCAGATGGCTACCTACTCAAACAAGCAAGCAGTAGCGGTTTGAAATTTTCACAATTTGGGCTACACGTTCGGGACGATTCGTGACCTTAGGTGACTTGCACAATTCGAGCTGAAACTAGTGCCAAATGAGAGGGTTGGGATAAACATTTAATTGACCATATGTGCCAAAAATTCTCGTTCTTTAGTTTTCGAGTTATAGCCCCTGGAAGTCGAAAACTGCACGACTTTGCCCTCGAATATCTCGACAACGAAGAAAGGAGAATTTCAGGGCATTTTCTCCCAAGAAATATATGGGAATTATCTGTAATTTAGCACAGTTTCAGAACGATTCGTGAAAGTCACCTTTTAAGAATAACTTCCACTGCAGGCCCATATATAAAAGTTTGCTCCTTTATTACTCTGCACATGGACAATTATTTGCGCTGTTATTTGCCCCAGGCATGTACCTATGTAATTACCGTTTACAGTGTAAAGATGGATGTTATCGGTCGCTGAACGTCGGAGCAGTAGGCGTTTAATGCATTTTCCCATAGGGTCCAATGCAAAATTGACACCTCATTTTCTCCATTCTCAAGAGCTTTGAGTCTCTGCAAAACATATACATGTGTAGACACAAATAAGTGAAATAGAATGAAGGCTATTTCAGCTTTAGCTTTTATTCCGTTTGGGAGCTAAAGTCGCACAAACTTTTGTTTACAAAAATTTCGATGGCCTATAGTTCGAAAGTTATGCAATCAGTTGACATAAGATTGTGCATGCATGTAGACATGTTAATGACCTTTATATATGCCAAGTTTCAGATGGCTACCTACTCAAACAAGCAAGCAGTAGCGGTTTGAAATTTTCACAATTTGGGCTACACGTTCGGGACGATTCGTGACCTTAGGTGACTTGCACAATTCGGGCTGAAACTAGTGCCAAATGAGAGGGTTGGGATAAACATTCAATTGACCATATGTGCCAAAAATTCTCGTTCTTTAGTTTTCGAGTTATAGCCCCTGGAAGTCGAAAACTGCACGACTTTACCCTCGAATATCTCGACAACGAAGAAAGGAGAATTTCAGGGCATTTTCTCCCAAGAAATATATGGGAATTATCTGTAATTTAGCACAGTTTCAGAACGATTCGTGAAAGTCACCTTTTAAGAATAACTTCCACTGCAGGCCCATATATAAAAGTTTGCTCCTTTATTACTCTGCACATGGACAATTATTTGCGCTGTTATTTGCCCCAGGCATGTACCTATGTAATTACCGTTTACAGTGTAAAGATGGATGTTATCGGTCGCTGAACGTCGGAGCAGTAGGCGTTTAATGCATTTTCCCATAGAGTCCAATGCAAAATTGACACCTCATTTTCTCCATTCTCAAGAGCTTTGAGTCTCTGCAAAACATATACATGTGTAGACACAAATAAGTGAAATAGAATGAAGGCTATTTCAGCTTTAGCTTTTATTCCGTTTGGGAGCTAAAGTCGCACAAACTTTTGTTTACAAAAATTTCGATGGCCTATAGTTCGCAAGTTATGCAATCAGTTGACATAAGATTGTGCATGCATGTAGACATGTTAATGACCTTTATATATGCCAAGTTTCAGATGGCTACCTACTCAAACAAGCAAGCAGTAGCGGTTTGAAATTTTCACAATTTGGGCTACACGTTCGGGACGATTCGTGACCCTAGGTGACTTGCACAATTCGGGCTGAAACTAGTGCCAAATGAGAGGGTTGGGATAAACATTCAATTGACCATATGTGCCAAAAATTCTCGTTCTTTAGTTTTCGAGTTATAGCCCCTGGAAGTCGAAAACTGCACGACTTTGCCCTCGAATATCTCGACAACGAAGAAAGGAGAATTTCAGGGCATTTTCTCCCAAGAAATATATGGGAATTATCTGTAATTTAGCACAGTTTCAGAACGATTCGTGAAAGTCACCTTTTAAGAATAACTTCCACTGCAGGCCCATATATAAAAGTTTGCTCCTTTATTACTCTGCACATGGACAATTATTTGCGCTGTTATTTGCCCCAGGCATGTACCTATGTAATTACCGTTTACAGTGTAAAGATGGATGTTATCGGTCGCTGAACGTCGGAGCAGTAGGCGTTTAATGCATTTTCCCATAGGGTCCAATGCAAAATTGACACCTCATTTTCTCCATTCTCAAGAGCTTTGAGTCTCTGCAAAACATATACATGTGTAGACACAAATAAGTGAAATAGAATGAAGGCTATTTCAGCTTTAGCTTTTATTCCGTTTGGGAGCTAAAGTCGCACAAACTTTTGTTTACAAAAATTTCGATGGCCTATAGTTCGCAAGTTATGCAATCAGTTGACATAAGATTGTGCATGCATGTAGACATGTTAATGACCTTTATATATGCCAAGTTTCAGATGGCTACCTACTCAAACAAGCAAGCAGTAGCGGTTTGAAATTTTCACAATTTGGGCTACACGTTCGGGACGATTCGTGACCTTAGGTGACTTGCACAATTCGGGCTGAAACTAGTGCCAAATGAGAGGGTTGGGATAAACATTTAATTGACCATATGTGCCAAAAATTCTCGTTCTTTAGTTTTCGAGTTATAGCCCCTGGAAGTCGAAAACTGCACGACTTTGCCCTCGAATATCTCGACAACGAAGAAAGGAGAATTTCAGGGCATTTTCTCCCAAGAAATATATGGGAATTATCTGTAATTTAGCACAGTTTCAGAACGATTCGTGAAAGTCACCTTTTAAGAATAACTTCCACTGCAGGCCCATATATAAAAGTTTGCTCCTTTATTACTCTGCACATGGACAATTATTTGCGCTGTTATTTGCCCCAGGCATGTACCTATGTAATTACCGTTTACAGTGTAAAGATGGATGTTATCGGTCGCTGAACGTCGGAGCAGTAGGCGTTTAATGCATTTTCCCATAGGGTCCAATGCAAAATTGACACCTCATTTTCTCCATTCTCAAGAGCTTTGAGTCTCTGCAAAACATATACATGTGTAGACACAAATAAGTGAAATAGAATGAAGGCTATTTCAGCTTTAGCTTTTATTCCGTTTGGGAGCTAAAGTCGCACAAACTTTTGTTTACAAAAATTTCGATGGCCTATAGTTCAAAAGTTATGCAATCAGTTGACATAAGATTGTGCATGCATGTAGACATGTTAATGACCTTTATATATGCCAAGTTTCAGATGGCTACCTACTCAAACAAGCAAGCAGTAGCGGTTTGAAATTTTCACAATTTGGGCTACACGTTCGGGACGATTCGTGACCTTAGGTGACTTGCACAATTCGGGCTGAAACTAGTGCCAAATGAGAGGGTTGGGATAAACATTCAATTGACCATATGTGCCAAAAATTCTCGTTCTTTAGTTTTCGAGTTATAGCCCCTGGAAGTCGAAAACTGCACGACTTTGCCCTCGAATATCTCGACAACGAAGAAAGGAGAATTTCAGGGCATTTTCTCCCAAGAAATATATGGGAATTATCTGTAATTTAGCACAGTTTCAGAACGATTCGTGAAAGTCACCTTTTAAGAATAACTTCCACTGCAGGCCCATATATAAAAGTTTGCTCCTTTATTACTCTGCACATGGACAATTATTTGCGCTGTTATTTGCCCCAGGCATGTACCTATGTAATTACCGTTTACAGTGTAAAGATGGATGTTATCGGTCGCTGAACGTCGGAGCAGTAGGCGTTTAATGCATTTTCCCATAGAGTCCAATGCAAAATTGACACCTCATTTTCTCCATTCTCAAGAGCTTTGAGTCTCTGCAAAACATATACATGTGTAGACACAAATAAGTGAAATAGAATGAAGGCTATTTCAGCTTTAGCTTTTATTCCGTTTGGGAGCTAAAGTCGCACAAACTTTTGTTTACAAAAATTTCGATGGCCTATAGTTCGCAAGTTATGCAATCAGTTGACATAAGATTGTGCATGCATGTAGACATGTTAATGACCTTTATATATGCCAAGTTTCAGATGGCTACCTACTCAAACAAGCAAGCAGTAGCGGTTTGAAATTTTCACAATTTGGGCTACACGTTCGGGACGATTCGTGACCTTAGGTGACTTGCACAATTCGGGCTGAAACTAGTGCCAAATGAGAGGGTTGGGATAAACATTTAATTGACCATATGTGCCAAAAATTCTCGTTCTTTAGTTTTCGAGTTATAGCCCCTGGAAGTCGAAAACTGCACGACTTTGCCCTCGAATATCTCGACAACGAAGAAAGGAGAATTTCAGGGCATTTTCTCCCAAGAAATATATGGGAATTATCTGTAATTTAGCACAGTTTCAGAACGATTCGTGAAAGTCACCTTTTAAGAATAACTTCCACTGCAGGCCCATATATAAAAGTTTGCTCCTTTATTACTCTGCACATGGACAATTATTTGCGCTGTTATTTGCCCCAGGCATGTACCTATGTAATTACCGTTTACAGTGTAAAGATGGATGTTATCGGTCGCTGAACGTCGGAGCAGTAGGCGTTTAATGCATTTTCCCATAGGGTCCAATGCAAAATTGACACCTCATTTTCTCCATTCTCAAGAGCTTTGAGTCTCTGCAAAACATATACATGTGTAGACACAAATAAGTGAAATAGAATGAAGGCTATTTCAGCTTTAGCTTTTATTCCGTTTGGGAGCTAAAGTCGCACAAACTTTTGTTTACAAAAATTTCGATGGCCTATAGTTCGCAAGTTATGCAATCAGTTGACATAAGATTGTGCATGCATGTAGACATGTTAATGACCTTTATATATGCCAAGTTTCAGATGGCTACCTACTCAAACAAGCAAGCAGTAGCGGTTTGAAATTTTCACAATTTGGGCTACACGTTCGGGACGATTCGTGACCTTAGGTGACTTGCACAATTCGAGCTGAAACTAGTGCCAAATGAGAGGGTTGGGATAAACATTTAATTGACCATATGTGCCAAAAATTCTCGTTCTTTAGTTTTCGAGTTATAGCCCCTGGAAGTCGAAAACTGCACGACTTTGCCCTCGAATATCTCGACAACGAAGAAAGGAGAATTTCAGGGCATTTTCTCCCAAGAAATATATGGGAATTATCTGTAATTTAGCACAGTTTCAGAACGATTCGTGAAAGTCACCTTTTAAGAATAACTTCCACTGCAGGCCCATATATAAAAGTTTGCTCCTTTATTACTCTGCACATGGACAATTCTTTGCGCTGTTATTTGCCCCAGGCATGTACCTATGTAATTACCGTTTACAGTGTAAAGATGGATGTTATCGGTCGCTGAACGTCGGAGCAGTAGGCGTTTAATGCATTTTCCCATAGGGTCCAATGCAAAATTGACACCTCATTTTCTCCATTCTCAAGAGCTTTGAGTCTCTGCAAAACATATACATGTGTAGACACAAATAAGTGAAATAGAATGAAGGCTATTTCAGCTTTAGCTTTTATTCCGTTTGGGAGCTAAAGTCGCACAAACTTTTGTTTACAAAAATTTCGATGGCCTATAGTTCGAAAGTTATGCAATCAGTTGACATAAGATTGTGCATGCATGTAGACATGTTAATGACCTTTATATATGCCAAGTTTCAGATGGCTACCTACTCAAACAAGCAAGCAGTAGCGGTTTGAAATTTTCACAATTTGGGCTACACGTTCGGGACGATTCGTGACCTTAGGTGACTTGCACAATTCGGGCTGAAACTAGTGCCAAATGAGAGGGTTGGGATAAACATTCAATTGACCATATGTGCCAAAAATTCTCGTTCTTTAGTTTTCGAGTTATAGCCCCTGGAAGTCGAAAACTGCACGACTTTGCCCTCGAATATCTCGACAACGAAGAAAGGAGAATTTCAGGGCATTTTCTCCCAAGAAATATATGGGAATTATCTGTAATTTAGCACAGTTTCAGAACGATTCGTGAAAGTCACCTTTTAAGAATAACTTCCACTGCAGGCCCATATATAAAAGTTTGCTCCTTTATTACTCTGCACATGGACAATTATTTGCGCTGTTATTTGCCCCAGGCATGTACCTATGTAATTACCGTTTACAGTGTAAAGATGGATGTTATCGGTCGCTGAACGTCGGAGCAGTAGGCGTTTAATGCATTTTCCCATAGAGTCCAATGCAAAATTGACACCTCATTTTCTCCATTCTCAAGAGCTTTGAGTCTCTGCAAAACATATACATGTGTAGACACAAATAAGTGAAATAGAATGAAGGCTATTTCAGCTTTAGCTTTTATTCCGTTTGGGAGCTAAAGTCGCACAAACTTTTGTTTACAAAAATTTCGATGGCCTATAGTTCGCAAGTTATGCAATCAGTTGACATAAGATTGTGCATGCATGTAGACATGTTAATGACCTTTATATATGCCAAGTTTCAGATGGCTACCTACTCAAACAAGCAAGCAGTAGCGGTTTGAAATTTTCACAATTTGGGCTACACGTTCGGGACGATTCGTGACCTTAGGTGACTTGCACAATTCGGGCTGAAACTAGTGCCAAATGAGAGGGTTGGGATAAACATTCAATTGACCATATGTGCCAAAAATTCTCGTTCTTTAGTTTTCGAGTTATAGCCCCTGGAAGTCGAAAACTGCACGACTTTGCCCTCGAATATCTCGACAACGAAGAAAGGAGAATTTCAGGGCATTTTCTCCCAAGAAATATATGGGAATTATCTGTAATTTAGCACAGTTTCAGAACGATTCGTGAAAGTCACCTTTTAAGAATAACTTCCACTGCAGGCCCATATATAAAAGTTTGCTCCTTTATTACTCTGCACATGGACAATTATTTGCGCTGTTATTTGCCCCAGGCATGTACCTATGTAATTACCGTTTACAGTGTAAAGATGGATGTTATCGGTCGCTGAACGTCGGAGCAGTAGGCGTTTAATGCATTTTCCCATAGGGTCCAATGCAAAATTGACACCTCATTTTCTCCATTCTCAAGAGCTTTGAGTCTCTGCAAAACATATACATGTGTAGACACAAATAAGTGAAATAGAATGAAGGCTATTTCAGCTTTAGCTTTTATTCCGTTTGGGAGCTAAAGTCGCACAAACTTTTGTTTACAAAAATTTCGATGGCCTATAGTTCGCAAGTTATGCAATCAGTTGACATAAGATTGTGCATGCATGTAGACATGTTAATGACCTTTATATATGCCAAGTTTCAGATGGCTACCTACTCAAACAAGCAAGCAGTAGCGGTTTGAAATTTTCACAATTTGGGCTACACGTTCGGGACGATTCGTGACCTTAGGTGACTTGCACAATTCGGGCTGAAACTAGTGCCAAATGAGAGGGTTGGGATAAACATTTAATTGACCATATGTGCCAAAAATTCTCGTTCTTTAGTTTTCGAGTTATAGCCCCTGGAAGTCGAAAACTGCACGACTTTGCCCTCGAATATCTCGACAACGAAGAAAGGAGAATTTCAGGGCATTTTCTCCCAAGAAATATATGGGAATTATCTGTAATTTAGCACAGTTTCAGAACGATTCGTGAAAGTCACCTTTTAAGAATAACTTCCACTGCAGGCCCATATATAAAAGTTTGCTCCTTTATTACTCTGCACATGGACAATTCTTTGCGCTGTTATTTGCCCCAGGCATGTACCTATGTAATTACCGTTTACAGTGTAAAGATGGATGTTATCGGTCGCTGAACGTCGGAGCAGTAGGCGTTTAATGCATTTTCCCATAGGGTCCAATGCAAAATTGACACCTCATTTTCTCCATTCTCAAGAGCTTTGAGTCTCTGCAAAACATATACATGTGTAGACACAAATAAGTGAAATAGAATGAAGGCTATTTCAGCTTTAGCTTTTATTCCGTTTGGGAGCTAAAGTCGCACAAACTTTTGTTTACAAAAATTTCGATGGCCTATAGTTCGCAAGTTATGCAATCAGTTGACATAAGATTGTGCATGCATGTAGACATGTTAATGACCTTTATATATGCCAAGTTTCAGATGGCTACCTACTCAAACAAGCAAGCAGTAGCGGTTTGAAATTTTCACAATTTGGGCTACACGTTCGGGACGATTCGTGACCTTAGGTGACTTGCACAATTCGGGCTGAAACTAGTGCCAAATGAGAGGGTTGGGATAAACATTTAATTGACCATATGTGCCAAAAATTCTCGTTCTTTAGTTTTCGAGTTATAGCCCCTGGAAGTCGAAAACTGCACGACTTTGCCCTCGAATATCTCGACAACGAAGAAAGGAGAATTTCAGGGCATTTTCTCCCAAGAAATATATGGGAATTATCTGTAATTTAGCACAGTTTCAGAACGATTCGTGAAAGTCACCTTTTAAGAATAACTTCCACTGCAGGCCCATATATAAAAGTTTGCTCCTTTATTACTCTGCACATGGACAATTCTTTGCGCTGTTATTTGCCCCAGGCATGTACCTATGTAATTACCGTTTACAGTGTAAAGATGGATGTTATCGGTCGCTGAACGTCGGAGCAGTAGGCGTTTAATGCATTTTCCCATAGGGTCCAATGCAAAATTGACACCTCATTTTCTCCATTCTCAAGAGCTTTGAGTCTCTGCAAAACATATACATGTGTAGACACAAATAAGTGAAATAGAATGAAGGCTATTTCAGCTTTAGCTTTTATTCCGTTTGGGAGCTAAAGTCGCACAAACTTTTGTTTACAAAAATTTCGATGGCCTATAGTTCAAAAGTTATGCAATCAGTTGACATAAGATTGTGCATGCATGTAGACATGTTAATGACCTTTATATATGCCAAGTTTCAGATGGCTACCTACTCAAACAAGCAAGCAGTAGCGGTTTGAAATTTTCACAATTTGGGCTACACGTTCGGGACGATTCGTGACCTTAGGTGACTTGCACAATTCGGGCTGAAACTAGTGCCAAATGAGAGGGTTGGGATAAACATTCAATTGACCATATGTGCCAAAAATTCTCGTTCTTTAGTTTTCGAGTTATAGCACCTGGAAGTCGAAAACTGCACGACTTTGCCCTCGAATATCTCGACAACGAAGAAAGGAGAATTTCAGGGCATTTTCTCCCAAGAAATATATGGGAATTATCTGTAATTTAGCACAGTTTCAGAACGATTCGTGAAAGTCACCTTTTAAGAATAACTTCCATTGCAGGCCCATATATAAAAGTTTGCTCCTTTATTACTCTGCACATGGACAATTATTTGCGCTGTTATTTGCCCCAGGCATGTACCTATGTAATTACCGTTTACAGTGTAAAGATGGATGTTATCGGTCGCTGAACGTCGGAGCAGTAGGCGTTTAATGCATTTTCCCATAGAGTCCAATGCAAAATTGACACCTCATTTTCTCCATTCTCAAGAGCTTTGAGTCTCTGCAAAACATATACATGTGTAGACACAAATAAGTGAAATAGAATGAAGGCTATTTCAGCTTTAGCTTTTATTCCGTTTGGGAGCTAAAGTCGCACAAACTTTTGTTTACAAAAATTTCGATGGCCTATAGTTCGCAAGTTATGCAATCAGTTGACATAAGATTGTGCATGCATGTAGACATGTTAATGACCTTTATATATGCCAAGTTTCAGATGGCTACCTACTCAAACAAGCAAGCAGTAGCGGTTTGAAATTTTCACAATTTGGGCTACACGTTCGGGACGATTCGTGACCTTAGGTGACTTGCACAATTCGGGCTGAAACTAGTGCCAAATGAGAGGGTTGGGATAAACATTTAATTGACCATATGTGCCAAAAATTCTCGTTCTTTAGTTTTCGAGTTATAGCCCCTGGAAGTCGAAAACTGCACGACTTTGCCCTCGAATATCTCGACAACGAAGAAAGGAGAATTTCAGGGCATTTTCTCCCAAGAAATATATGGGAATTATCTGTAATTTAGCACAGTTTCAGAACGATTCGTGAAAGTCACCTTTTAAGAATAACTTCCACTGCAGGCCCATATATAAAAGTTTGCTCCTTTATTACTCTGCACATGGACAATTATTTGCGCTGTTATTTGCCCCAGGCATGTACCTATGTAATTACCGTTTACAGTGTAAAGATGGATGTTATCGGTCGCTGAACGTCGGAGCAGTAGGCGTTTAATGCATTTTCCCATAGGGTCCAATGCAAAATTGACACCTCATTTTCTCCATTCTCAAGAGCTTTGAGTCTCTGCAAAACATATACATGTGTAGACACAAATAAGTGAAATAGAATGAAGGCTATTTCAGCTTTAGCTTTTATTCCGTTTGGGAGCTAAAGTCGCACAAACTTTTGTTTACAAAAAATTCGATGGCCTATAGTTCGCAAGTTATGCAATCAGTTGACATAAGATTGTGCATGCATGTAGACATGTTAATGACCTTTATATATGCCAAGTTTCAGATGGCTACCTACTCAAACAAGCAAGCAGTAGCGGTTTGAAATTTTCACAATTTGGGCTACACGTTCGGGACGATTCGTGACCTTAGGTGACTTGCACAATTCGGGCTGAAACTAGTGCCAAATGAGAGGGTTGGGATAAACATTCAATTGACCATATGTGCCAAAAATTCTCGTTCTTTAGTTTTCGAGTTATAGCCCCTGGAAGTCGAAAACTGCACGACTTTGCCCTCGAATATCTCGACAACGAAGAAAGGAGAATTTCAGGGCATTTTCTCCCAAGAAATATATGGGAATTATCTGTAATTTAGCACAGTTTTAGAACGATTCGTGAAAGTCACCTTTTAAGAATAACTTCCACTGCAGGCCCATATATAAAAGTTTGCTCCTTTATTACTCTGCACATGGACAATTATTTGCGCTGTTATTTGCCCCAGGCATGTACCTATGTAATTACCGTTTACAGTGTAAAGATGGATGTTATCGGTCGCTGAACGTCGGAGCAGTAGGCGTTTAATGCATTTTCCCATAGGGTCCAATGCAAAATTGACACCTCATTTTCTCCATTCTCAAGAGCTTTGAGTCTCTGCAAAACATATACATGTGTAGACACAAATAAGTGAAATAGAATGAAGGCTATTTCAGCTTTAGCTTTTATTCCGTTTGGGAGCTAAAGTCGCACAAACTTTTGTTTACAAAAATTTCGATGGCCTATAGTTCGCAAGTTATGCAATCAGTTGACATAAGATTGTGCATGCATGTAGACATGTTAATGACCTTTATATATGCCAAGTTTCAGATGGCTACCTACTCAAACAAGCAAGCAGTAGCGGTTTGAAATTTTCACAATTTGGGCTACACGTTCGGGACGATTCGTGACCTTAGGTGACTTGCACAATTCGGGCTGAAACTAGTGCCAAATGAGAGGGTTGGGATAAACATTCAATTGACCATATGTGCCAAAAATTCTCGTTCTTTAGTTTTCGAGTTATAGCCCCTGGAAGTCGAAAACTGCACGACTTTGCCCTCGAATATCTCGACAACGAAGAAAGGAGAATTTCAGGGCATTTTCTCCCAAGAAATATATGGGAATTATCTGTAATTTAGCACAGTTTCAGAACGATTCGTGAAAGTCACCTTTTAAGAATAACTTCCACTGCAGGCCCATATATAAAAGTTTGCTCCTTTATTACTCTGCACATGGACAATTATTTGCGCTGTTATTTGCCCCAGGCATGTACCTATGTAATTACCGTTTACAGTGTAAAGATGGATGTTATCGGTCGCTGAACGTCGGAGCAGTAGGCGTTTAATGCATTTTCCCATAGGGTCCAATGCAAAATTGACACCTCATTTTCTCCATTCTCAAGAGCTTTGAGTCTCTGCAAAACATATACATGTGTAGACACAAATAAGTGAAATAGAATGAAGGCTATTTCAGCTTTAGCTTTTATTCCGTTTGGGAGCTAAAGTCGCACAAACTTTTGTTTACAAAAATTTCGATGGCCTATAGTTCGCAAGTTATGCAATCAGTTGACATAAGATTGTGCATGCATGTAGACATGTTAATGACCTTTATATATGCCAAGTTTCAGATGGCTACCTACTCAAACAAGCAAGCAGTAGCGGTTTGAAATTTTCACAATTTGGGCTACACGTTCGGGACGATTCGTGACCTTAGGTGACTTGCACAATTCGGGCTGAAACTAGTGCCAAATGAGAGGGTTGGGATAAACATTCAATTGACCATATGTGCCAAAAATTCTCGTTCTTTAGTTTTCGAGTTATAGCCCCTGGAAGTCGAAAACTGCACGACTTTGCCCTCGAATATCTCGACAACGAATAAAGGAGAATTTCAGGGCATTTTCTCCCAAGAAATATATGGGAATTATCTGTAATTTAGCACAGTTTCAGAACGATTCGTGAAAGTCACCTTTTAAGAATAACTTCCACTGCAGGCCCATATATAAAAGTTTGCTCCTTTATTACTCTGCACATGGACAATTATTTGCGCTGTTATTTGCCCCAGGCATGTACCTATGTAATTACCGTTTACAGTGTAAAGATGGATGTTATCGGTCGCTGAACGTCGGAGCAGTAGGCGTTTAATGCATTTTCCCATAGGGTCCAATGCAAAATTGACACCTCATTTTCTCCATTCTCAAGAGCTTTGAGTCTCTGCAAAACATATACATGTGTAGACACAAATAAGTGAAATAGAATGAAGGCTATTTCAGCTTTAGCTTTTATTCCGTTTGGGAGCTAAAGTCGCACAAACTTTTGTTTACAAAAATTTCGATGGCCTTTAGTTCGCAAGTTATGCAATCAGTTGACATAAGATTGTGCATGCATGTAGACATGTTAATGACCTTTATATATGCCAAGTTTCAGATGGCTACCTACTCAAACAAGCAAGCAGTAGCGGTTTGAAATTTTCACAATTTGGGCTACACGTTCGGGCCGATTCGTGACCTTAGGTGACTTGCACAATTCGGGCTGAAACTAGTGCCAAATGAGAGGGTTGGGATAAACATTCAATTGACCATATGTGCCAAAAATTCTCGTTCTTTAGTTTTCGAGTTATAGCCCCTGGAAGTCGAAAACTGCACGACTTTGCCCTCGAATATCTCGACAACGAAGAAAGGAGAATTTCAGGGCATTTTCTCCCAAGAAATATATGGGAATTATCTGTAATTTAGCACAGTTTCAGAACGATTCGTGAAAGTCACCTTTTAAGAATAACTTCCACTGCAGGCCCATATATAAAAGTTTGCTCCTTTATTACTCTGCACATGGACAATTATTTGCGCTATTATTTGCCCCAGGCATGTACCTATGTAATTACCGTTTACAGTGTAAAGATGGGTGTTATCGGTCGCTGAACGTCGGAGCAGTAGGCGTTTAATGCATTTTCCCATAGGGTCCAATGCAAAATTGACACCTCATTTTCTCCATTCTCAAGAGCTTTGAGTCTCTGCAAAACATATACATGTGTAGACACAAATAAGTGAAATAGAATGAAGGCTATTTCAGCTTTAGCTTTTATTCCGTTTGGGAGCTAAAGTCGCACAAACTTTTGTTTACAAAAATTTCGATGGCCTATAGTTCGCAAGTTATGCAATCAGTTGACATAAGATTGTGCATGCATGTAGACATGTTAAAGACCTTTATATATGCCAAGTTTCAGATGGCTACCTACTCAAACAAGCAAGCAGTAGCGGTTTGAAATTTTCACAATTTGGGCTACACGTTCGGGACGATTCGTGACCTTAGGTGACTTGCACAATTTGGGCTGACACTAGTGCCAAATGAGAGGGTTGGGATAAACATTCAATTGACCATATGTGCCAAAAATTCTCGTTCTTTAGTTTTCGAGTTATAGCCCCTGGAAGTCGAAAACTGCACGACTTTGCCCTCGAATATCTCGACAACGAAGAAAGGAGAATTTCAGGGCATTTTCTCCCAAGAAATATATGGGAATTATCTGTAATTTAGCACAGTTTCAGAACGATTCGTGAAAGTCACCTTTTAAGAATAACTTCCACTGCAGGCCCATATATAAAAGTTTGCTCCTTTATTACTCTGCACATGGACAATTATTTGCGCTGTTATTTGCCCCAGGCATGTACCTATGTAATTACCGTTTACAGTGTAAAGATGGATGTTATCGGTCGCTGAACGTTGGAGCAGTAGGCGTTTAATGCATTTTCCCATAGGGTCCAATGCAAAATTGACACCTCATTTTCTCCATTCTCAAGAGCTTTGAGTCTCTGCAAAACATATACATGTGTAGACACAAATAAGTGAAATAGAATGAAGGCTATTTCAGCTTTAGCTTTTATTCCGTTTGGGAGCTAAAGTCGCACAAACTTTTGTTTACAAAAATTTCGATGGCCTATAGTTCGCAAGTTATGCAATCAGTTGACATAAGATTGTGCATGCATGTAGACATGTTAATGACCTTTATATATGCCAAGTTTCAGATGGCTACCTACTCAAACAAGCAAGCAGTAGCGGTTTGAAATTTTCACAATTTGGGCTACACGTTCGGGACGATTCGTGACCTTAGGTGACTTGCACAATTCGGGCTGACACTAGTGCCAAATGAGAGGGTTGGGATAAACATTCAATTGACCATATGTGCCAAAAATTCTCGTTCTTTAGTTTTCGAGTTATAGCCCCTGGAAGTCGAAAACTGCACGACTTTGCCCTCGAATATCTCGACAACGAAGAAAGGAGAATTTCAGGGCATTTTCTCCCAAGAAATATATGGGAATTATCTGTAATTTAGCACAGTTTCAGACCGATTCGTGAAAGTCACCTTTTAAGAATAACTTCCACTGCAGGCCCATATATAAAAGTTTGCTCCTTTATTACTCTGCACATGGACAATTATTTGCGCTGTTATTTGCCCCAGGCATGTACCTATGTAATTACCGTTTACAGTGTAAAGATGGATGTTATCGGTCGCTGAACGTCGGAGCAGTAGGCGTTTAATGCATTTTCCCATAGGGTCCAATGCAAAATTGACACCTCATTTTCTCCATTCTCAAGAGCTTTGAGTCTCTGCAAAACATATACATGTGTAGACACAAATAAGTGAAATAGAATGAAGGCTATTTCAGCTTTAGCTTTTATTCCGTTTGGGAGCTAAAGTCGCACAAACTTTTGTTTACAAAAATTTCGATGGCCTATAGTTCGCAAGTTATGCAATCAGTTGACATAAGATTGTGCATGCATGTAGACATGTTAATGACCTTTATATATGCCAAGTTTCAGATGGCTACCTACTCAAACAAGCAAGCAGTAGCGGTTTGAAATTTTCACAATTTGGGCTACACGTTCGGGACGATTCGTGACCTTAGGTGACTTGCACAATTCGGGCTGAAACTAGTGCCAAATGAGAGGGTTGGGATAAACATTCAATTGACCATATGTGCCAAAAATTCTCGTTCTTTAGTTTTCGAGTTATAGCCCCTGGAAGTCGAAAACTGCACGACTTTGCCCTCGAATATCTCGACAACGAAGAAAGGAGAATTTCAGGGCATTTTCTCCAAAGAAATATATGGGAATTATCTGTAATTTAGCACAGTTTCAGACCGATTCGTGAAAGTCACCTTTTAAGAATAACTTCCACTGCAGGCCCATATATAAAAGTTTGCTCCTTTATTACTCTGCACATGGACAATTATTTGCGCTGTTATTTGCCCCAGGCATGTACCTATGTAATTACCGTTTACAGTGTAAAGATGGATGTTATCGGTCGCTGAACGTCGGAGCAGTAGGCGTTTAATGCATTTTCCCATAGGGTCCAATGCAAAATTGACACCTCATTTTCTCCATTCTCAAGAGCTTTGAGTCTCTGCAAAACATATACATGTGTAGACACAAATAAGTGAAATAGAATGAAGGCTATTTCAGCTTTAGCTTTTATTCCGTTTGGGAGCTAAAGTCGCACAAACTTTTGTTTACAAAAATTTCGATGGCCTATAGTTCGCAAGTTATGCAATCAGTTGACATGAGATTGTGCATGCATGTAGACATGTTAATGACCTTTATATATGCCAAGTTTCAGATGGCTACCTACTCAAACAAGCAAGCAGTAGCGGTTTGAAATTTTCACAATTTGGGCTACACGTTCGGGACGATTCGTGACCTTAGGTGACTTGCACAATTCGGGCTGAAACTAGTGCCAAATGAGAGGGTTGGGATAAACATTCAATTGACCATATGTGCCAAAAATTCTCGTTCTTTAGTTTTCGAGTTATAGCCCCTGGAAGTCGAAAACTGCACGACTTTGCCCTCGAATATCTCGACAACGAATAAAGGAGAATTTCAGGGCATTTTCTCCCAAGAAATATATGGGAATTATCTGTAATTTAGCACAGTTTCAGAACGATTCGTGAAAGTCACCTTTTAAGAATAACTTCCACTGCAGGCCCATATATAAAAGTTTGCTCCTTTATTACTCTGCACATGGACAATTATTTGCGCTGTTATTTGCCCCAGGCATGTACCTATGTAATTACCGTTTACAGTGTAAAGATGGATGTTATCGGTCGCTGAACGTCGGAGCAGTAGGCGTTTAATGCATTTTCCCATAGGGTCCAATGCAAAATTGACACCTCATTTTCTCCATTCTCAAGAGCTTTGAGTCTCTGCAAAACATATACATGTGTAGACACAAATAAGTGAAATAGAATGAAGGCTATTTCAGCTTTAGCTTTTATTCCGTTTGGGAGCTAAAGTCGCACAAACTTTTGTTTACAAAAATTTCGATGGCCTATAGTTCGCAAGTTATGCAATCAGTTGACATAAGATTGTGCATGCATGTAGACATGTTAATGACCTTTATATATGCCAAGTTTCAGATGGCTACCTACTCAAACAAGCAAGCAGTAGCGGTTTGAAATTTTCACAATTTGGGCTACACGTTCGGGACGATTCGTGACCTTAGGTGACTTGCACAATTCGGGCTGAAACTAGTGCCAAATGAGAGGGTTGGGATAAACATTCAATTGACCATATGTGCCAAAAATTCTCGTTCTTTAGTTTTTGAGTTATAGCCCCTGGAAGTCGAAAACTGCACGACTTTGCCCTCGAATATCTCGACAACGAAGAAAGGAGAATTTCAGGGCATTTTCTCCAAAGAAATATATGGGAATTATCTGTAATTTAGCACAGTTTCAGAACGATTCGTGAAAGTCACCTTTTAAGAATAACTTCCACTGCAGGCCCATATATAAAAGTTTGCTCCTTTATTACTCTGCACATGGACAATTATTTGCGCTGTTATTTGCCCCAGGCATGTACCTATGTAATTACCGTTTACAGTGTAAAGATGGATGTTATCGGTCGCTGAACGTCGGAGCAGTAGGCGTTTAATGCATTTTCCCATAGGGTCCAATGCAAAATTGACACCTCATTTTCTCCATTCTCAAGAGCTTTGAGTCTCTGCAAAACATATACATGTGTAGACACAAATAAGTGAAATAGAATGAAGGCTATTTCAGCTTTAGCTTTTATTCCGTTTGGGAGCTAAAGTCGCACAAACTTTTGTTTACAAAAATTTCGATGGCCTATAGTTCGCAAGTTATGCAATCAGTTGACATAAGATTGTGCATGCATGTAGACATGTTAATGACCTTTATATATGCCAAGTTTCAGATGGCTACCTACTCAAACAAGCAAGCAGTAGCGGTTTGAAATTTTCACAATTTGGGTTACACGTTCGGGACGATTCGTGACCTTAGGTGACTTGCACAATTCGGGCTGAAACTAGTGCCAAATGAGAGGGTTGGGATAAACATTCAATTGACCATATGTGCCAAAAATTCTCGTTCTTTAGTTTTCGAGTTATAGCCCCTGGAAGTCGAAAACTGCACGACTTTGCCCTCGAATATCTCGACAACGAAGAAAGGAGAATTTCAGGGCATTTTCTCCCAAGAAATATATGGGAATTATCTGTAATTTAGCACAGTTTCAGAACGATTCGTGAAAGTCACCTTTTAAGAATAACTTCCACTGCAGGCACATATATAAAAGTTTGCTCCTTTATTACTCTGCACATGGACAATTATTTGCGCTGTTATTTGCCCCAGGCATGTACCTATGTAATTACCGTTTACAGTGTAAAGATGGATGTTATCGGTCGCTGAACGTCGGAGCAGTAGGCGTTTAATGCATTTTCCCATAGGGTCCAATGCAAAATTGACACCTCATTTTCTCCATTCTCAAGAGCTTTGAGTCTCTGCAAAACATATACATGTGTAGACACAAATAAGTGAAATAGAATGAAGGCTATTTCAGCTTTAGCTTTTATTCCGTTTGGGAGCTAAAGTCGCACAAACTTTTGTTTACAAAAATTTCGATGGCCTATAGTTCGCAAGTTATGCAATCAGTTGACATGAGATTGTGCATGCATGTAGACATGTTAATGACCTTTATATATGCCAAGTTTCAGATGGCTACCTACTCAAACAAGCAAGCAGTAGCGGTTTGAAATTTTCACAATTTGGGCTACACGTTCGGGACGATTCGTGACCTTAGGTGACTTGCACAATTCGGGCTGAAACTAGTGCCAAATGAGAGGGTTGGGATAAACATTCAATTGACCATATGTGCCAAAAATTCTCGTTCTTTAGTTTTCGAGTTATAGCCCCTGGAAGTCGAAAACTGCACGACTTTGCCCTCGAATATCTCGACAACGAAGAAAGGAGAATTTCAGGGCATTTTCTCCCAAGAAATATATGGGAATTATCTGTAATTTAGCACAGTTTCAGAACGATTCGTGAAAGTCACCTTTTAAGAATAACTTCCACTGCAGGCCCATATATAAAAGTTTGCTCCTTTATTACTCTGCACATGGACAATTATTTGCGCTGTTATTTGCCCCAGGCATGTACCTATGTAATTACCGTTTACAGTGTAAAGATGGATGTTATCGGTCGCTGAACGTCGGAGCAGTAGGCGTTTAATGCATTTTCCCATAGGGTCCAATGCAAAATTGACACCTCATTTTCTCCATTCTCAAGAGCTTTGAGTCTCTGCAAAACATATACATGTGTAGACACAAATAAGTGAAATAGAATGAAGGCTATTTCAGCTTTAGCTTTTATTCCGTTTGGGAGCTAAAGTCGCACAAACTTTTGTTTACAAAAATTTCGATGGCCTATAGTTCACAAGTTATGCAATCAGTTGACATAAGATTGTGCATGCATGTAGACATGTTAATGACCTTTATATATGCCAAGTTTCAGATGGCTACCTACTCAAACAAGCAAGCAGTAGCGGTTTGAAATTTTCACAATTTGGGCTACACGTTCGGGACGATTCGTGACCTTAGGTGACTTGCACAATTCGGGCTGAAACTAGTGCCAAATGAGAGGGTTGGGATAAACATTCAATTGACCATATGTGCCAAAAATTCTCGTTCTTTAGTTTTCGAGTTATAGCCCCTGGAAGTCGAAAACTGCACGACTTTGCCCTCGAATATCTCGACAACGAAGAAAGGAGAATTTCAGGGCATTTTCTCCCAAGAAATATATGGGAATTATCTGTAATTTAGCACAGTTTCAGAACGATTCGTGAAAGTCACCTTTTAAGAATAACTTCCACTGCAGGCCCATATATAAAAGTTTGCTCCTTTATTACTCTGCACATGGACAATTATTTGCGCTGTTATTTGCCCCAGGCATGTACCTATGTAATTACCGTTTACAGTGTAAAGATGGATGTTATCGGTCGCTGAACGTCGGAGCAGTAGGCGTTTAATGCATTTTCCCATAGGGTCCAATGCAAAATTGACACCTCATTTTCTCCATTCTCAAGAGCTTTGAGTCTCTGCAAAACATATACATGTGTAGACACAAATAAGTGAAATAGAATGAAGGCTATTTCAGCTTTAGCTTTTATTCTGTTTGGGAGCTAAATTCGCACAAACTTTTGTTTACAAAAATTTCGATGGCCTATAGTTCGCAAGTTATGCAATCAGTTGACATAAGATTGTGCATGCATGTAGACATGTTAATGACCTTTATATATGCCAAGTTTCAGATGGCTACCTACTCAAACAAGCAAGCAGTAGCGGTTTGAAATTTTCACAATTTGGGCTACACGTTCGGGACGATTCGTGACCTTAGGTGACTTGCACAATTCGGGCTGAAACTAGTGCCAAATGAGAGGGTTGGGATAAACATTCAATTGACCATATGTGCCAAAAATTCTCGTTCTTTAGTTTTCGAGTTATAGCCCCTGGAAGTCGAAAACTGCACGACTTTGCCCTCGAATATCTCGACAACGAAGAAAGGAGAATTTCAGGGCATTTTCTCCCAAGAAATATATGGGAATTATCTGTAATTTAGCACAGTTTCAGAACGATTCGTGAAAGTCACCTTTTAAGAATAACTTCCACTGCAGGCCCATATATAAAAGTTTGCTCCTTTATTACTCTGCACATGGACAATTATTTGCGCTGTTATTTGCCCCAGGCATGTACCTATGTAATTACCGTTTACAGTGTAAAGATGGATGTTATCGGTCGCTGAACGTCGGAGCAGTAGGCGTTTAATGCATTTTCCCATAGGGTCCAATGCAAAATTGACACCTCATTTTCTCCATTCTCAAGAGCTTTGAGTCTCTGCAAAACATATACATGTGTAGACACAAATAAGTGAAATAGAATGAAGGCTATTTCAGCTTTAGCTTTTATTCCGTTTGGGAGCTAAAGTCGCACAAACTTTTGTTTACAAAAATTTCGATGGCCTATAGTTCGCAAGTTATGCAATCAGTTGACATAAGATTGTGCATGCATGTAGACATGTTAATGACCATTATATATGCCAAGTTTCAGATTGCTACCTACTCAAACAAGCAAGCAGTAGCGGTTTGAAATTTTCACAATTTGGGCTACACGTTCGGGACGATTCGTGACCTTAGGTGACTTGCACAATTCGGGCTGAAACTAGTGCCAAATGAGAGGGTTGGGATAAACATTCAATTGACCATATGTGCCAAAAATTCTCGTTCTTTAGTTTTCGAGTTATAGCCCCTGGAAGTCGAAAACTGCACGACTTTGCCCTCGAATATCTCGACAACGAAGAAAGGAGAATTTCAGGGCATTTTCTCCCAAGAAATATATGGGAATTATCTGTAATTTAGCACAGTTTCAGAACGATTCGTGAAAGTCACCTTTTAAGAATAACTTCCACTGCAGGCCCATATATAAAAGTTTGCTCCTTTATTACTCTGCACATGGACAATTATTTGCGCTGTTATTTGCCCCAGGCATGTACCTATGTAATTACCGTTTACAGTGTAAAGATGGATGTTATCGGTCGCTGAACGTCGGAGCAGTAGGCGTTTAATGCATTTTCCCATAGGGTCCAATGCAAAATTGACACCTCATTTTCTCCATTCTCAAGAGCTTTGAGTCTCTGCAAAACATATACATGTGTAGACACAAATAAGTGAAATAGAATGAAGGCTATTTCAGCTTTAGCTTTTATTCCGTTTGGGAGCTAAAGTCGCACAAACTTTTGTTTACAAAAATTTCGATGGCCTATAGTTCGCAAGTTATGCAATCAGTTGACATAAGATTGTGCATGCATGTAGACATGTTAATGACCTTTATATATGCCAAGTTTCAGATGGCTACCTACTCAAACAAGCAAGCAGTAGCGGTTTGAAATTTTCACAATTTGGGCTACACGTTCGGGACGATTCGTGACCTTAGGTGACTTGCACAATTCGGGCTGAAACTAGTGCCAAATGAGAGGGTTGGGATAAACATTTAATTGACCATATGTGCCAAAAATTCTCGTTCTTTAGTTTTCGAGTTATAGCCCCTGGAAGTCGAAAACTGCACGACTTTGCCCTCGAATATCTCGACAACGAAGAAAGGAGAATTTCAGGGCATTTTCTCCCAAGAAATATATGGGAATTATCTGTAATTTAGCACAGTTTCAGAACGATTCGTGAAAGTCACCTTTTAAGAATAACTTCCACTGCAGGCCCATATATAAAAGTTTGCTCCTTTATTACTCTGCACATGGACAATTATTTGCGCTGTTATTTGCCCCAGGCATGTACCTATGTAATTACCGTTTACAGTGTAAAGATGGATGTTATCGGTCGCTGAACGTCGGAGCAGTAGGCGTTTAATGCATTTTCCCATAGGGTCCAATGCAAAATTGACACCTCATTTTCTCCATTCTCAAGAGCTTTGAGTCTCTGCAAAACATATACATGTGTAGACACAAATAAGTGAAATAGAATGAAGGCTATTTCAGCTTTAGCTTTTATTCCGTTTGGGAGCTAAAGTCGCACAAACTTTTGTTTACAAAAATTTCGATGGCCTATAGTTCGCAAGTTATGCAATCAGTTGACATAAGATTGTGCATGCATGTAGACATGTTAATGACCTTTATATATGCCAAGTTTCAGATGGCTACCTACTCAAACAAGCAAGCAGTAGCGGTTTGAAATTTTCACAATTTGGGCTACACGTTCGGGACGATTCGTGACCTTAGGTGACTTGCACAATTCGGGCTGAAACTAGTGCCAAATGAGAGGGTTGGGATAAACATTCAATTGACCATATGTGCCAAAAATTCTCGTTCTTTAGTTTTCGAGTTATAGCCCCTGGAAGTCGAAAACTGCACGACTTTGCCCTCGAATATCTCGACAACGAAGAAAGGAGAATTTCAGGGCATTTTCTCCCAAGAAATATATGGGAATTATCTGTAATTTAGCACAGTTTCAGAACGATTCGTGAAAGTCACCTTTTAAGAATAACTTCCACTGCAGGCCCATATATAAAAGTTTGCTCCTTTATTACTCTGCACATGGACAATTATTTGCGCTGTTATTTGCCCCAGGCATGTACCTATGTAATTACCGTTTACAGTGTAAAGATGGATGTTATCGGTCGCTGAACGTCGGAGCAGTAGGCGTTTAATGCATTTTCCCATAGGGTCCAATGCAAAATTGACACCTCATTTTCTCCATTCTCAAGAGCTTTGAGTCTCTGCAAAACATATACATGTGTAGACACAAATAAGTGAAATAGAATGAAGGCTATTTCAGCTTTAGCTTTTATTCCGTTTGGGAGCTAAAGTCGCACAAACTTTTGTTTACAAAAATTTCGATGGCCTATAGTTCGCAAGTTATGCAATCAGTTGACATAAGATTGTGCATGCATGTAGACATGTTAATGACCTTTATATATGCCAAGTTTCAGATGGCTACCTACTCAAACAAGCAAGCAGTAGCGGTTTGAAATTTTCACAATTTGGGCTACACGTTCGGGACGATTCGTGACCTTAGGTGACTTGCACAATTCGGGCTGAAACTAGTGCCAAATGAGAGGGTTGGGATAAACATTTAATTGACCATATGTGCCAAAAATTCTCGTTCTTTAGTTTTCGAGTTATAGCCCCTGGAAGTCGAAAACTGCACGACTTTGCCCTCGAATATCTCGACAACGAAGAAAGGAGAATTTCAGGGCATTTTCTCCCAAGAAATATATGGGAATTATCTGTAATTTAGCACAGTTTCAGAACGATTCGTGAAAGTCACCTTTTAAGAATAACTTCCACTGCAGGCCCATATATAAAAGTTTGCTCCTTTATTACTCTGCACATGGACAATTATTTGCGCTGTTATTTGCCCCAGGCATGTACCTATGTAATTACCGTTTACAGTGTAAAGATGGATGTTATCGGTCGCTGAACGTCGGAGCAGTAGGCGTTTAATGCATTTTCCCATAGGGTCCAATGCAAAATTGACACCTCATTTTCTCCATTCTCAAGAGCTTTGAGTCTCTGCAAAACATATACATGTGTAGACACAAATAAGTGAAATAGAATGAAGGCTATTTCAGCTTTAGCTTTTATTCCGTTTGGGAGCTAAAGTCGCACAAACTTTTGTTTACAAAAATTTCGATGGCCTATAGTTCGCAAGTTATGCAATCAGTTGACATAAGATTGTGCATGCATGTAGACATGTTAATGACCTTTATATATGCCAAGTTTCAGATGGCTACCTACTCAAACAAGCAAGCAGTAGCGGTTTGAAATTTTCACAATTTGGGCTACACGTTCGGGACGATTCGTGACCTTAGGTGACTTGCACAATTCGGGCTGAAACTAGTGCCAAATGAGAGGGTTGGGATAAACATTCAATTGACCATATGTGCCAAAAATTCTCGTTCTTTAGTTTTCGAGTTATAGCCCCTGGAAGTCGAAAACTGCACGACTTTGCCCTCGAATATCTCGACAACGAAGAAAGGAGAATTTCAGGGCATTTTCTCCCAAGAAATATATGGGAATTATCTGTAATTTAGCACAGTTTCAGAACGATTCGTGAAAGTCACCGTTTAAGAATAACTTCCACTGCAGGCCCATATATAAAAGTTTGCTCCTTTATTACTCTGCACATGGACAATTATTTGCGCTGTTATTTGCCCCAGGCATGTACCTATGTAATTACCGTTTACAGTGTAAAGATGGATGTTATCGGTCGCTGAACGTCGGAGCAGTAGGCGTTTAATGCATTTTCCCATAGGGTCCAATGCAAAATTGACACCTCATTTTCTCCATTCTCAAGAGCTTTGAGTCTCTGCAAAACATATACATGTGTAGACACAAATAAGTGAAATAGAATGAAGGCTATTTCAGCTTTAGCTTTTATTCCGTTTGGGAGCTAAAGTCGCACAAACTTTTGTTTACAAAAAATTTCGATGGCCTATAGTTCGCAAGTTATGCAATCAGTTGACATAAGATTGTGCATGCATGTAGACATGTTAATGACCTTTATATATGCCAAGTTTCAGATGGCTACCTACTCAAACAAGCAAGCAGTAGCGGTTTGAAATTTTCACAATTTGGGCTACACGTTCGGGACGATTCGTGACCTTAGGTGACTTGCACAATTCGGGCTGAAACTAGTGCCAAATGAGAGGGTTGGGATAAACATTCAATTGACCATATGTGCCAAAAATTCTCGTTCTTTAGTTTTCGAGTTATAGCCCCTGGAAGTCGAAAACTGCACGACTTTGCCCTCGAATATCTCGACAACGAAGAAAGGAGAATTTCAGGGCATTTTCTCCCAAGAAATATATGGGAATTATCTGTAATTTAGCACAGTTTCAGAACGATTCGTGAAAGTCACCTTTTAAGAATAACTTCCACTGCAGGCCCATATATAAAAGTTTGCTCCTTTATTACTCTGCACATGGACAATTATTTGCGCTGTTATTTGCCCCAGGCATGTACCTATGTAATTACCGTTTACAGTGTAAAGATGGATGTTATCGGTCGCTGAACGTCGGAGCAGTAGGCGTTTAATGCATTTTCCCATAGGGTCCAATGCAAAATTGACACCTCATTTTCTCCATTCTCAAGAGCTTTGAGTCTCTGCAAAACATATACATGTGTAGACACAAATAAGTGAAATAGAATGAAGGCTATTTCAGCTTTAGCTTTTATTCCGTTTGGGAGCTAAAGTCGCACAAACTTTTGTTTACAAAAATTTCGATGGCCTATAGTTCGCAAGTTATGCAATCAGTTGACATAAGATTGTGCATGCATGTAGACATGTTAATGACCTTTATATATGCCAAGTTTCAGATGGCTACCTACTCAAACAAGCAAGCAGTAGCGGTTTGAAATTTTCACAATTTGGGCTACACGTTCGGGACGATTCGTGACCTTAGGTGACTTGCACAATTTGGGCTGAAACTAGTGCCAAATGAGAGGGTTGGGATAAACATTCAATTGACCATATGTGCCAAAAATTCTCGTTCTTTAGTTTTCGAGTTATAGCCCCTGGAAGTCGAAAACTGCACGACTTTGCCCTCGAATATCTCGACAACGAAGAAAGGAGAATTTCAGGGCATTTTCTCCCAAGAAATATATGGGAATTATCTGTAATTTAGCACAGTTTCAGAACGATTCGTGAAAGTCACCTTTTAAGAATAACTTCCACTGCAGGCCCATATATAAAAGTTTGCTCCTTTATTACTCTGCACATGGACAATTATTTGCGCTGTTATTTGCCCCAGGCATGTACCTATGTAATTACCGTTTACAGTGTAAAGATGGATGTTATCGGTCGCTGAACGTCGGAGCAGTAGGCGTTTAATGCATTTTCCCATAGGGTCCAATGCAAAATTGACACCTCATTTTCTCCATTCTCAAGAGCTTTGAGTCTCTGCAAAACATATACATGTGTAGACACAAATAAGTGAAATAGAATGAAGGCTATTTCAGCTTTAGCTTTTATTCCGTTTGGGAGCTAAAGTCGCACAAACTTTTGTTTACAAAAATTTCGATGGCCTATAGTTCGCAAGTTATGCAATCAGTTGACATAAGATTGTGCATGCATGTAGACATGTTAATGACCTTTATATATGCCAAGTTTCAGATGGCTACCTACTCAAACAAGCAAGCAGTAGCGGTTTGAAATTTTCACAATTTGGGCTACACGTTCGGGACGATTCGTGACCTTAGGTGACTTGCACAATTCGGGCTGAAACTAGTGCCAAATGAGAGGGTTGGGATAAACATTTAATTGACCATATGTGCCAAAAATTCTCGTTCTTTAGTTTTCGAGTTATAGCCCCTGGAAGTCGAAAACTGCACGACTTTGCCCTCGAATATCTCGACAACGAAGAAAGGAGAATTTCAGGGCATTTTCTCCAAAGAAATATATGGGAATTATCTGTAATTTAGCACAGTTTCAGAACGATTCGTGAAAGTCACCTTTTAAGAATAACTTCCACTGCAGGCCCATATATAAAAGTTTGCTCCTTTATTACTCTGCACATGGACAATTATTTGCGCTGTTATTTGCCCCAGGCATGTACCTATGTAATTACCGTTTACAGTGTAAAGATGGATGTTATCGGTCGCTGAACGTCGGAGCAGTAGGCGTTTAATGCATTTTCCCATAGGGTCCAATGCAAAATTGACACCTCATTTTCTCCATTCTCAAGAGCTTTGAGTCTCTGCAAAACATATACATGTGTAGACACAAATAAGTGAAATAGAATGAAGGCTATTTCAGCTTTAGCTTTTATTCCGTTTGGGAGCTAAAGTCGCACAAACTTTTGTTTACAAAAATTTCGATGGCCTATAGTTCGCAAGTTATGCAATCAGTTGACATAAGATTGTGCATGCATGTAGACATGTTAATGACCTTTATATATGCCAAGTTTCAGATGGCTACCTACTCAAACAAGCAAGCAGTAGCGGTTTGAAATTTTCACAATTTGGGCTACACGTTCGGGACGATTCGTGACCTTAGGTGACTTGCACAATTCGGGCTGAAACTAGTGCCAAATGAGAGGGTTGGGATAAACATTCAATTGACCATATGTGCCAAACATTCTCGTTCTTTAGTTTTCGAGTTATAGCCCCTGGAAGTCGAAAACTGCACGACTTTGCCCTCGAATATCTCGACAACGAAGAAAGGAGAATTTCAGGGCATTTTCTCCCAAGAAATATATGGGAATTATCTGTAATTTAGCACAGTTTCAGAACGATTCGTGAAAGTCACCTTTTAAGAATAACTTCCACTGCAGGCCCATATATAAAAGTTTGCTCCTTTATTACTCTGCACATGGACAAATATTTGCGCTGTTATTTGCCCCAGGCATGTACCTATGTAATTACCGTTTACAGTGTAAAGATGGATGTTATCGGTCGCTGAACGTCGGAGCAGTAGGCGTTTAATGCATTTTCCCATAGGGTCCAATGCAAAATTGACACCTCATTTTCTCCATTCTCAAGAGCTTTGAGTCTCTGCAAAACATATACATGTGTAGACACAAATAAGTGAAATAGAATGAAGGCTATTTCAGCTTTAGCTTTTATTCCGTTTGGGAGCTAAAGTCGCACAAACTTTTGTTTACAAAAATTTCGATGGCCTATAGTTCGCAAGTTATGCAATCAGTTGACATAAGATTGTGCATGCATGTAGACATGTTAATGACCTTTATATATGCCAAGTTTCAGATGGCTACCTACTCAAACAAGCAAGCAGTAGCGGTTTGAAATTTTCACAATTTGGGCTACACGTTCGGGACGATTCGTGACCTTAGGTGACTTGCACAATTCGGGCTGAAACTAGTGCCAAATGAGAGGGTTGGGATAAACATTCAATTGACCATATGTGCCAAAAATTCTCGTTCTTTAGTTTTCGAGTTATAGCCCCTGGAAGTCGAAAACTGCACGACTTTGCCCTCGAATATCTCGACAACGAAGAAAGGAGAATTTCAGGGCATTTTCTCCCAAGAAATATATGGGAATTATCTGTAATTTAGCACAGTTTCAGAACGATTCGTGAAAGTCACCTTTTAAGAATAACTTCCACTGCAGGCCCATATATAAAAGTTTGCTCCTTTATTACTCTGCACATGGACAATTATTTGCGCTGTTATTTGCCCCAGGCATGTACCTATGTAATTACCGTTTACAGTGTAAAGATGGATGTTATCGGTCGCTGAACGTCGGAGCAGTAGGCGTTTAATGCATTTTCCCATAGGGTCCAATGCAAAATTGACACCTCATTTTCTCCATTCTCAAGAGCTTTGAGTCTCTGCAAAACATATACATGTGTAGACACAAATAAGTGAAATAGAATGAAGGCTATTTCAGCTTTAGCTTTTATTCCGTTTGGGAGCTAAAGTCGCACAAACTTTTGTTTACAAAAATTTCGATGGCCTATAGTTCGCAAGTTATGCAATCAGTTGACATAAGATTGTGCATGCATGTATACTTGTTAATGACCTTTATATATGCCAAGTTTCAGATGGCTACCTACTCAAACAAGCAAGCAGTAGCGGTTTGAAATTTTCACAATTTGGGCTACACGTTCGGGACGATTCGTGACCTTAGGTGACTTGCACAATTCGGGCTGAAACTAGTGCCAAATGAGAGGGTTGGGATAAACATTCAATTGACCATATGTGCCAAAAATTCTCGTTCTTTAGTTTTCGAGTTATAGCCCCTGGAAGTCGAAAACTGCACGACTTTGCCCTCGAATATCTCGACAACGAAGAAAGGAGAATTTCAGGGCATTTTCTCCCAAGAAATATATGGGAATTATCTGTAATTTAGCACAGTTTCAGAACGATTCGTGAAAGTCACCTTTTAAGAATAACTTCCACTGCAGGCCCATATATAAAAGTTTGCTCCTATATTACTCTGCACATGGACAATTATTTGCGCTGTTATTTGCCCCAGGCATGTACCTATGTAATTACCGTTTACAGTGTAAAGATGGATGTTATCGGTCGCTGAACGTCGGAGCAGTAGGCGTTTAATGCATTTTCCCATAGGGTCCAATGCAAAATTGACACCTCATTTTCTCCATTCTCAAGAGCTTTGAGTCTCTGCAAAACATATACATGTGTAGACACAAATAAGTGAAATAGAATGAAGGCTATTTCAGCTTTAGCTTTTATTCCGTTTGGGAGCTAAAGTCGCACAAACTTTTGTTTACAAAAATTTCGATGGCCTATAGTTCGCAAGTTATGCAATCAGTTGACATAAGATTGTGCATGCATGTAGACATGTTAATGACCTTTATATATGCCAAGTTTCAGATGGCTACCTACTCAAACAAGCAAGCAGTAGCGGTTTGAAATTTTCACAATTTGGGCTACACGTTCGGGACGATTCGTGACCTTAGGTGACTTGCACAATTCGGGCTGAAACTAGTGCCAAATGAGAGGGTTGGGATAAACATTCAATTGACCATATGTGCCAAAAATTCTCGTTCTTTAGTTTTCGAGTTATAGCCCCTGGAAGTCGAAAACTGCACGACTTTGCCCTCGAATATCTCGACAACGAAGAAAGGAGAATTTCAGGGCATTTTCTCCCAAGAAATATATGGGAATTATCTGTAATTTAGCACAGTTTCAGAACGATTCGTGAAAGTCACCTTTTAAGAATAACTTCCACTGCAGGCCCATATATAAAAGTTTGCTCCTTTATTACTCTGCACATGGACAATTATTTGCGCTGTTATTTGCCCCAGGCATGTACCTATGTAATTACCGTTTACAGTGTAAAGATGGATGTTATCGGTCGCTGAACGTCGGAGCAGTAGGCGTTTAATGCATTTTCCCATAGGGTCCAATGCAAAATTGACACCTCATTTTCTCCATTCTCAAGAGCTTTGAGTCTCTGCAAAACATATACATGTGTAGACACAAATAAGTGAAATAGAATGAAGGCTATTTCAGCTTTAGCTTTTATTCCGTTTGGGAGCTAAAGTCGCACAAACTTTTGTTTACAAAAATTTCGATGGCCTATAGTTCGCAAGTTATGCAATCAGTTGACATAAGATTGTGCATGCATGTAGACATGTTAATGACCTTTATATATGCCAAGTTTCAGATGGCTACCTACTCAAACAAGCAAGCAGTAGCGGTTTGAAATTTTCACAATTTGGGCTACACGTTCGGGACGATTCGTGACCTTAGGTGACTTGCACAATTCGGGCTGAAACTAGTGCCAAATGAGAGGGTTGGGATAAACATTCAATTGACCATATGTGCCAAAAATTCTCGTTCTTTAGTTTTCGAGTTATAGCCCCTGGAAGTCGAAAACTGCACGACTTTGCCCTCGAATATCTCGACAACGAAGAAAGGAGAATTTCAGGGCATTTTCTCCCAAGAAATATATGGGAATTATCTGTAATTTAGCACAGTTTCAGAACGATTCGTGAAAGTCACCTTTTAAGAATAACTTCCACTGCAGGCCCATATATAAAAGTTTGCTCCTTTATTACTCTGCACATGGACAAATATTTGCGCTGTTATTTGCCCCAGGCATGTACCTATGTAATTACCGTTTACAGTGTAAAGATGGATGTTATCGGTCGCTGAACGTCGGAGCAGTAGGCGTTTAATGCATTTTCCCATAGGGTCCAATGCAAAATTGACACCTCATTTTCTCCATTCTCAAGAGCTTTGAGTCTCTGCAAAACATATACATGTGTAGACACAAATAAGTGAAATAGAATGAAGGCTATTTCAGCTTTAGCTTTTATTCCGTTTGGGAGCTAAAGTCGCACAAACTTTTGTTTACAAAAATTTCGATGGCCTATAGTTCGCAAGTTATGCAATCAGTTGACATAAGATTGTGCATGCATGTAGACATGTTAATGACCTTTATATATGCCAAGTTTCAGATGGCTACCTACTCAAACAAGCAAGCAGTAGCGGTTTGAAATTTTCACAATTTGGGCTACACGTTCGGGACGATTCGTGACCTTAGGTGACTTGCACAATTCGGGCTGAAACTAGTGCCAAATGAGAGGGTTGGGATAAACATTCAATTGACCATATGTGCCAAACATTCTCGTTCTTTAGTTTTCGAGTTATAGCCCCTGGAAGTCGAAAACTGCACGACTTTGCCCTCGAATATCTCGACAACGAAGAAAGGAGAATTTCAGGGCATTTTCTCCCAAGAAATATATGGGAATTATCTGTAATTTAGCACAGTTTCAGAACGATTCGTGAAAGTCACCTTTTAAGAATAACTTCCACTGCAGGCCCATATATAAAAGTTTGCTCCTTTATTACTCTGCACATGGACAAATATTTGCGCTGTTATTTGCCCCAGGCATGTACCTATGTAATTACCGTTTACAGTGTAAAGATGGATGTTATCGGTCGCTGAACGTCGGAGCAGTAGGCGTTTAATGCATTTTCCCATAGGGTCCAATGCAAAATTGACACCTCATTTTCTCCATTCTCAAGAGCTTTGAGTCTCTGCAAAACATATACATGTGTAGACACAAATAAGTGAAATAGAATGAAGGCTATTTCAGCTTTAGCTTTTATTCCGTTTGGGAGCTAAAGTCGCACAAACTTTTGTTTACAAAAATTTCGATGGCCTATAGTTCGCAAGTTATGCAATCAGTTGACATAAGATTGTGCATGCATGTAGACATGTTAATGACCTTTATATATGCCAAGTTTCAGATGGCTACCTACTCAAACAAGCAAGCAGTAGCGGTTTGAAATTTTCACAATTTGGGCTACACGTTCGGGACGATTCGTGACCTTAGGTGACTTGCACAATTCGGGCTGAAACTAGTGCCAAATGAGAGGGTTGGGATAAACATTCAATTGACCATATGTGCCAAAAATTCTCGTTCTTTAGTTTTCGAGTTATAGCCCCTGGAAGTCGAAAACTGCACGACTTTGCCCTCGAATATCTCGACAACGAAGAAAGGAGAATTTCAGGGCATTTTCTCCCAAGAAATATATGGGAATTATCTGTAATTTAGCACAGTTTCAGAACGATTCGTGAAAGTCACCTTTTAAGAATAACTTCCACTGCAGGCCCATATATAAAAGTTTGCTCCTTTATTACTCTGCACATGGACAATTATTTGCGCTGTTATTTGCCCCAGGCATGTACCTATGTAATTACCGTTTACAGTGTAAAGATGGATGTTATCGGTCGCTGAACGTCGGAGCAGTAGGCGTTTAATGCATTTTCCCATAGGGTCCAATGCAAAATTGACACCTCATTTTCTCCATTCTCAAGAGCTTTGAGTCTCTGCAAAACATATACATGTGTAGACACAAATAAGTGAAATAGAATGAAGGCTATTTCAGCTTTAGCTTTTATTCCGTTTGGGAGCTAAAGTCGCACAAACTTTTGTTTACAAAAATTTCGATGGCCTATAGTTCGCAAGTTATGCAATCAGTTGACATAAGATTGTGCATGCATGTATACTTGTTAATGACCTTTATATATGCCAAGTTTCAGATGGCTACCTACTCAAACAAGCAAGCAGTAGCGGTTTGAAATTTTCACAATTTGGGCTACACGTTCGGGACGATTCGTGACCTTAGGTGACTTGCACAATTCGGGCTGAAACTAGTGCCAAATGAGAGGGTTGGGATAAACATTCAATTGACCATATGTGCCAAAAATTCTCGTTCTTTAGTTTTCGAGTTATAGCCCCTGGAAGTCGAAAACTGCACGACTTTGCCCTCGAATATCTCGACAACGAAGAAAGGAGAATTTCAGGGCATTTTCTCCCAAGAAATATATGGGAATTATCTGTAATTTAGCACAGTTTCAGAACGATTCGTGAAAGTCACCTTTTAAGAATAACTTCCACTGCAGGCCCATATATAAAAGTTTGCTCCTATATTACTCTGCACATGGACAATTATTTGCGCTGTTATTTGCCCCAGGCATGTACCTATGTAATTACCGTTTACAGTGTAAAGATGGATGTTATCGGTCGCTGAACGTCGGAGCAGTAGGCGTTTAATGCATTTTCCCATAGGGTCCAATGCAAAATTGACACCTTTTTCTCCATTCTCAAGAGCTTTGAGTCTCTGCAAAACATATACATGTGTAGACACAAATAAGTGAAATAGAATGAAGGCTATTTCAGCTTTAGCTTTTATTCCGTTTGGGAGCTAAAGTCGCACAAACTTTTGTTTACAAAAATTTCGATGGCCTATAGTTCGCAAGTTATGCAATCAGTTGACATAAGATTGTGCATGCATGTAGACATGTTAATGACCTTTATATATGCCAAGTTTCAGATGGCTACCTACTCAAACAAGCAAGCAGTAGCGGTTTGAAATTTTCACAATTTGGGCTACACGTTCGGGACGATTCGTGACCTTAGGTGACTTG
Source organism: Ctena decussata (assembly GCA_963989385.1). Taxonomy (NCBI): domain Eukaryota; kingdom Metazoa; phylum Mollusca; class Bivalvia; order Lucinida; family Lucinidae; genus Ctena; species Ctena decussata. Next base: position 286,377 of record CAXDIV010000058.1, read on the forward strand.
CACAATTCGGGCTGAAACTAGTGCCAAATGAGAGGGTTGGGATAAACATTCAATTGACCATATGTGCCAAAAATTCTCGTTCTTTAGTTTTCGAGTTATAGCCCCTGGAAGTCGAAAACTGCACGACTTTGCCCTCGAATATCTCGACAACGAAGAAAGGAGAATTTCAGGGCATTTTCTCCCAAGAAATATATGGGAATTATCTGTAATTTAGCACAGTTTCAGAACGATTCGTGAAAGTCACCTTTTAAGAATAACTTCCACTGCAGGCCCATATATAAAAGTTTGCTCCTTTATTACTCTGCACATGGACAATTATTTGCGCTGTTATTTGCCCCAGGCATGTACCTATGTAATTACCGTTTACAGTGTAAAGATGGATGTTATCGGTCGCTGAACGTCGGAGCAGTAGGCGTTTAATGCATTTTCCCATAGGGTCCAATGCAAAATTGACACCTCATTTTCTCCATTCTCAAGAGCTTTGAGTCTCTGCAAAACATATACATGTGTAGACACAAATAAGTGAAATAGAATGAAGGCTATTTCAGCTTTAGCTTTTATTCCGTTTGGGAGCTAAAGTCGCACAAACTTTTGTTTACAAAAATTTCGATGGCCTATAGTTCGCAAGTTATGCAATCAGTTGACATAAGATTGTGCATGCATGTAGACATGTTAATGACCTTTATATATGCCAAGTTTCAGATGGCTACCTACTCAAACAAGCAAGCAGTAGCGGTTTGAAATTTTCACAATTTGGGCTACACGTTCGGGACGATTCGTGACCTTAGGTGACTTGCACAATTCGGGCTGAAACTAGTGCCAAATGAGAGGGTTGGGATAAACATTCAATTGACCATATGTGCCAAAAATTCTCGTTCTTTAGTTTTCGAGTTATAGCCCCTGGAAGTCGAAAACTGCACGACTTTGCCCTCGAATATCTCGACAACGAAGAAAGGAGAATTTCAGGGCATTTTCTCCCAAGAAATATATGGGAATTATCTGTAATTTAGCACAGTTTCAGAACGATTCGTGAAAGTCACCTTTTAAGAATAACTTCCACTGCAGGCCCATATATAAAAGTTTGCTCCTATATTACTCTGCACATGGACAATTATTTGCGCTGTTATTTGCCCCAGGCATGTACCTATGTAATTACCGTTTACAGTGTAAAGATGGATGTTATCGGTCGCTGAACGTCGGAGCAGTAGGCGTTTAATGCATTTTCCCATAGGGTCCAATGCAAAATTGACACCTCATTTTCTCCATTCTCAAGAGCTTTGAGTCTCTGCAAAACATATACATGTGTAGACACAAATAAGTGAAATAGAATGAAGGCTATTTCAGCTTTAGCTTTTATTCCGTTTGGGAGCTAAAGTCGCACAAACTTTTGTTTACAAAAATTTCGATGGCCTATAGTTCGCAAGTTATGCAATCAGTTGACATAAGATTGTGCATGCATGTAGACATGTTAATGACCTTTATATATGCCAAGTTTCAGATGGCTACCTACTCAAACAAGCAAGCAGTAGCGGTTTGAAATTTTCACAATTTGGGCTACACGTTCGGGACGATTCGTGACCTTAGGTGACTTGCACAATTCGGGCTGACACTAGTGCCAAATGAGAGGGTTGGGATAAACATTCAATTGACCATATGTGCCAAAAATTCTCGTTCTTTAGTTTTCGAGTTATAGCCCCTGGAAGTCGAAAACTGCACGACTTTGCCCTCGAATATCTCGACAACGAAGAAAGGAGAATTTCAGGGCATTTTCTCCCAAGAAATATATGGGAATTATCTGTAATTTAGCACAGTTTCAGAACGATTCGTGAAAGTCACCTTTTAAGAATAACTTCCACTGCAGGCCCATATATAAAAGTTTGCTCCTTTATTACTCTGCACATGGACAATTATTTGCGCTGTTATTTGCCCCAGGCATGTACCTATGTAATTACCGTTTACAGTGTAAAGATGGATGTTATCGGTCGCTGAACGTCGGAGCAGTAGGCGTTTAATGCATTTTCCCATAGGGTCCAATGCAAAATTGACACCTCATTTTCTCCATTCTCAAGAGCTTTGAGTCTCTGCAAAACATATACATGTGTAGACACAAATAAGTGAAATAGAATGAAGGCTATTTCAGCTTTAGCTTTTATTCCGTTTGGGAGCTAAAGTCGCACAAACTTTTGTTTACAAAAATTTCGATGGCCTATAGTTCGCAAGTTATGCAATCAGTTGACATAAGATTGTGCATGCATGTAGACATGTTAATGACCTTTATATATGCCAAGTTTCAGATGGCTACCTACTCAAACAAGCAAGCAGTAGCGGTTTGAAATTTTCACAATTTGGGCTACACGTTCGGGACGATTCGTGACCTTAGGTGACTTGCACAATTCGGGCTGAAACTAGTGCCAAATGAGAGGGTTGGGATAAACATTCAATTGACCATATGTGCCAAAAATTCTCGTTCTTTAGTTTTCGAGTTATAGCCCCTGGAAGTCGAAAACTGCACGACTTTGCCCTCGAATATCTCGACAACGAAGAAAGGAGAATTTCAGGGCATTTTCTCCCAAGAAATATATGGGAATTATCTGTAATTTAGCACAGTTTCAGAACGATTCGTGAAAGTCACCTTTTAAGAATAACTTCCACTGCAGGCCCATATATAAAAGTTTGCTCCTTTATTACTCTGCACATGGACAATTATTTGCGCTGTTATTTGCCCCAGGCATGTACCTATGTAATTACCGTTTACAGTGTAAAGATGGATGTTATCGGTCGCTGAACGTCGGAGCAGTAGGCGTTTAATGCATTTTCCCATAGGGTCCAATGCAAAATTGACACCTCATTTTCTCCATTCTCAAGAGCTTTGAGTCTCTGCAAAACATATACATGTGTAGACACAAATAAGTGAAATAGAATGAAGGCTATTTCAGCTTTAGCTTTTATTCCGTTTGGGAGCTAAAGTCGCACAAACTTTTGTTTACAAAAATTTCGATGGCCTATAGTTCGCAAGTTATGCAATCAGTTGACATAAGATTGTGCATGCATGTAGACATGTTAATGACCTTTATATATGCCAAGTTTCAGATGGCTACCTACTCAAACAAGCAAGCAGTAGCGGTTTGAAATTTTCACAATTTGGGCTACACGTTCGGGACGATTCGTGACCTTAGGTGACTTGCACAATTCGGGCTGAAACTAGTGCCAAATGAGAGGGTTGGGATAAACATTCAATTGACCATATGTGCCAAAAATTCTCGTTCTTTAGTTTTCGAGTTATAGCCCCTGGAAGTCGAAAACTGCACGACTTTGCCCTCGAATATCTCGACAACGAAGAAAGGAGAATTTCAGGGCATTTTCTCCCAAGAAATATATGGGAATTATCTCTAATTTAGCACAGTTTCAGAACGATTCGTGAAAGTCACCTTTTAAGAATAACTTCCACTGCAGGCCCATATATAAAAGTTTGCTCCTTTATTACTCTGCACATGGACAATTATTTGCGCTGTTATTTGCCCCAGGCATGTACCTATGTAATTACCGTTTACAGTGTAAAGATGGATGTTATCGGTCGCTGAACGTCGGAGCAGTAGGCGTTTAATGCATTTTCCCATAGGGTCCAATGCAAAATTGACACCTCATTTTCTCCATTCTCAAGAGCTTTGAGTCTCTGCAAAACATATACATGTGTAGACACAAATAAGTGAAATAGAATGAAGGCTATTTCAGCTTTAGCTTTTATTCCGTTTGGGAGCTAAAGTCGCACAAACTTTTGTTTACAAAAATTTCGATGGCCTATAGTTCGCAAGTTATGCAATCAGTTGACATAAGATTGTGCATGCATGTAGACATGTTAATGACCGTTATATGTACCAAGTTTCAGATGGCTACCTACTCAAACAAGCAAGCAGTAGCGGTTTGAAATTTTCACAATTTGGGCTACACGTTCGGGACGATTCGTGACCTTAGGTGACTTGCACAATTCGGGCTGAAACTAGTGCCAAATGAGAGGGTTGGGATAAACATTCAATTGACCATATGTGCCAAAAATTCTCGTTCTTTAGTTTTCGAGTTATAGCCCCTGGAAGTCGAAAACTGCACGACTTTGCCCTCGAATATCTCGACAACGAAGAAAGGAGAATTTCAGGGCATTTTCTTCCAAGAAATATATGGGAATTATCTGTAATTTAGCACAGTTTCAGAACGATTCGTGAAAGTCACCTTTTAAGAATAACTTCCACTGCAGGCCCATATATAAAAGTTTGCTCCTTTATTACTCTGCACATGGACAATTATTTGCGCTGTTATTTGCCCCAGGCATGTACCTATGTAATTACCGTTTACAGTGTAAAGATGGATGTTATCGGTCGCTGAACGTCGGAGCAGTAGGCGTTTAATGCATTTTCCCATAGGGTCCAATGCAAAATTGACACCTCATTTTCTCCATTCTCAAGAGCTTTGAGTCTCTGCAAAACATATACATGTGTAGACACAAATAAGTGAAATAGAATGAAGGCTATTTCAGCTTTAGCTTTTATTCCGTTTGGGAGCTAAAGTCGCACAAACTTTTGTTTACAAAAATTTCGATGGCCTATAGTTCGCAAGTTATGCAATCAGTTGACATAAGATTGTGCATGCATGTAGACATGTTAATGACCTTTATATATGCCAAGTTTCAGATGGCTACCTACTCAAACAAGCAAGCAGTAGCGGTTTGAAATTTTCACAATTTGGGCTACACGTTCGGGACGATTCGTGACCTTAGGTGACTTGCACAATTCGGGCTGAAACTAGTGCCAAATGAGAGGGTTGGGATAAACATTCAATTGACCATATGTGCCAAAAATTCTCGTTCTTTAGTTTTCGAGTTATAGCCCCTGGAAGTCGAAAACTGCACGACTTTGCCCTCGAATATCTCGACAACGAAGAAAGGAGAATTTCAGGGCATTTTCTCCCAAGAAATATATGGGAATTATCTGTAATTTAGCACAGTTTCAGAACGATTCGTGAAAGTCACCTTTTAAGAATAACTTCCACTGCAGGCCCATATATAAAAGTTTGCTCCTTTATTACTCTGCACATGGACAATTATTTGCGCTGTTATTTGCCCCAGGCATGTACCTATGTAATTACCGTTTACAGTGTAAAGATGGATGTTATCGGTCGCTGAACGTCGGAGCAGTAGGCGTTTAATGCATTTTCCCATAGGGTCCAATGCAAAATTGACACCTCATTTTCTCCATTCTCAAGAGCTTTGAGTCTCTGCAAAACATATACATGTGTAGACACAAATAAGTGAAATAGAATGAAGGCTATTTCAGCTTTAGCTTTTATTCCGTTTGGGAGCTAAAGTCGCACAAACTTTTGTTTACAAAAATTTCGATGGCCTATAGTTCGCAAGTTATGCAATCAGTTGACATAAGATTGTGCATGCATGTAGACATGTTAATGACCTTTATATATGCCAAGTTTCAGATGGCTACCTACTCAAACAAGCAAGCAGTAGCGGTTTGAAATTTTCACAATTTGGGCTACACGTTCGGGACGATTCGTGACCTTAGGTGACTTGCACAATTCGGGCTGAAACTAGTGCCAAATGAGAGGGTTGGGATAAACATTCAATTGACCATATGTGCCAAAAATTCTCGTTCTTTAGTTTTCGAGTTATAGCCCCTGGAAGTCGAAAACTGCACGACTTTGCCCTCGAATATCTCGACAACGAAGAAAGGAGAATTTCAGGGCATTTTCTCCCAAGAAATATATGGGAATTATCTGTAATTTAGCACAGTTTCAGAACGATTCGTGAAAGTCACCTTTTAAGAATAACTTCCACTGCAGGCCCATATATAAAAGTTTGCTCCTTTATTACTCTGCACATGGACAATTATTTGCGCTGTTATTTGCCCCAGGCATGTACCTATGTAATTACCGTTTACAGTGTAAAGATGGATGTTATCGGTCGCTGAACGTCGGAGCAGTAGGCGTTTAATGCATTTTCCCATAGGGTCCAATGCAAAATTGACACCTCATTTTCTCCATTCTCAAGAGCTTTGAGTCTCTGCAAAACATATACATGTGTAGACACAAATAAGTGAAATAGAATGAAGGCTATTTCAGCTTTAGCTTTTATTCCGTTTGGGAGCTAAAGTCGCACAAACTTTTGTTTACAAAAATTTCGATGGCCTATAGTTCGCAAGTTATGCAATCAGTTGACATAAGATTGTGCATGCATGTAGACATGTTAATGACCTTTATATATGCCAAGTTTCAGATGGCTACCTACTCAAACAAGCAAGCAGTAGCGGTTTGAAATTTTCACAATTTGGGCTACACGTTCGGGACGATTCGTGACCTTAGGTGACTTGCACAATTCGGGCTGAAACTAGTGCCAAATGAGAGGGTTGGGATAAACATTCAATTGACCATATGTGCCAAAAATTCTCGTTCTTTAGTTTTCGAGTTATAGCCCCTGGAAGTCGAAAACTGCACGACTTTGCCCTCGAATATCTCGACAACGAAGAAAGGAGAATTTCAGGGCATTTTCTCCCAAGAAATATATGGGAATTATCTGTAATTTAGCACAGTTTCAGAACGATTCGTGAAAGTCACCTTTTAAGAATAACTTCCACTGCAGGCCCATATATAAAAGTTTGCTCCTTTATTACTCTGCACATGGACAATTATTTGCGCTGTTATTTGCCCCAGGCATGTACCTATGTAATTACCGTTTACAGTGTAAAGATGGATGTTATCGGTCGCTGAACGTCGGAGCAGTAGGCGTTTAATGCATTTTCCCATAGGGTCCAATGCAAAATTGACACCTCATTTTCTCCATTCTCAAGAGCTTTGAGTCTCTGCAAAACATATACATGTGTAGACACAAATAAGTGAAATAGAATGAAGGCTATTTCAGCTTTAGCTTTTATTCCGTTTGGGAGCTAAAGTCGCACAAACTTTTGTTTACAAAAATTTCGATGGCCTATAGTTCGCAAGTTATGCAATCAGTTGACATAAGATTGTGCATGCATGTAGACATGTTAATGACCTTTATATATGCCAAGTTTCAGATGGCTACCTACTCAAACAAGCAAGCAGTAGCGGTTTGAAATTTTCACAATTTGGGCTACACGTTCGGGACGATTCGTGACCTTAGGTGACTTGCACAATTCGGGCTGAAACTAGTGCCAAATGAGAGGGTTGGGATAAACATTCAATTGACCATATGTGCCAAAAATTCTCGTTCTTTAGTTTTCGAGTTATAGCCCCTGGAAGTCGAAAACTGCACGACTTTGCCCTCGAATATCTCGACAACGAAGAAAGGAGAATTTCAGGGCATTTTCTCCCAAGAAATATATGGGAATTATCTGTAATTTAGCACAGTTTCAGAACGATTCGTGAAAGTCACCTTTTAAGAATAACTTCCACTGCAGGCCCATATATAAAAGTTTGCTCCTTTATTACTCTGCACATGGACAATTATTTGCGCTGTTATTTGCCCAAGGCATGTACCTATGTAATTACCGTTTACAGTGTAAAGATGGATGTTATCGGTCGCTGAACGTCGGAGCAGTAGGCGTTTAATGCATTTTCCCATAGGGTCCAATGCAAAATTGACACCTCATTTTCTCCATTCTCAAGAGCTTTGAGTCTCTGCAAAACATATACATGTGTAGACACAAATAAGTGAAATAGAATGAAGGCTATTTCAGCTTTAGCTTTTATTCCGTTTGGGAGCTAAAGTCGCACAAACTTTTGTTTACAAAAATTTCGATGGCCTATAGTTCGCAAGTTATGCAATCAGTTGACATAAGATTGTGCATGCATGTAGACATGTTAATGACCTTTATATATGCCAAGTTTCAGATGGCTACCTACTCAAACAAGCAAGCAGTAGCGGTTTGAAATTTTCACAATTTGGGCTACACGTTCGGGACGATTCGTGACCTTAGGTGACTTGCACAATTCGGGCTGAAACTAGTGCCAAATGAGAGGGTTGGGATAAACATTCAATTGACCATATGTGCCAAAAATTCTCGTTCTTTAGTTTTCGAGTTATAGCCCCTGGAAGTCGAAAACTGCACGACTTTGCCCTCGAATATCTCGACAACGAAGAAAGGAGAATTTCAGGGCATTTTCTCCCAAGAAATATATGGGAATTATCTGTAATTTAGCACAGTTTCAGAACGATTCGTGAAAGTCACCTTTTAAGAATAACTTCCACTGCAGGCCCATATATAAAAGTTTGCTCCTTTATTACTCTGCACATGGACAATTATTTGCGCTGTTATTTGCCCCAGGCATGTACCTATGTAATTACCGTTTACAGTGTAAAGATGGATGTTATCGGTCGCTGAACGTCGGAGCAGTAGGCGTTTAATGCATTTTCCCATAGGGTCCAATGCAAAATTGACACCTCATTTTCTCCATTCTCAAGAGCTTTGAGTCTCTGCAAAACATATACATGTGTAGACACAAATAAGTGAAATAGAATGAAGGCTATTTCAGCTTTAGCTTTTATTCCGTTTGGGAGCTAAAGTCGCACAAACTTTTGTTTACAAAAATTTCGATGGCCTATAGTTCGCAAGTTATGCAATCAGTTGACATAAGATTGTGCATGCATGTAGACATGTTAATGACCTTTATATATGCCAAGTTTCAGATGGCTACCTACTCAAACAAGCAAGCAGTAGCGGTTTGAAATTTTCACAATTTGGGCTACACGTTCGGGACGATTCGTGACCTTAGGTGACTTGCACAATTCGGGCTGAAACTAGTGCCAAATGAGAGGGTTGGGATAAACATTCAATTGACCATATGTGCCAAAAATTCTCGTTCTTTAGTTTTCGAGTTATAGCCCCTGGAAGTCGAAAACTGCACGACTTTGCCCTCGAATATCTCGACAACGAAGAAAGGAGAATTTCAGGGCATTTTCTCCCAAGAAATATATGGGAATTATCTGTAATTTAGCACAGTTTCAGAACGATTCGTGAAAGTCACCTTTTAAGAATAACTTCCACTGCAGGCCCATATATAAAAGTTTGCTCCTTTATTACTCTGCACATGGACAATTATTTGCGCTGTTATTTGCCCCAGGCATGTACCTATGTAATTACCGTTTACAGTGTAAAGATGGATGTTATCGGTCGCTGAACGTCGGAGCAGTAGGCGTTTAATGCATTTTCCCATAGGGTCCAATGCAAAATTGACACCTCATTTTCTCCATTCTCAAGAGCTTTGAGTCTCTGCAAAACATATACATGTGTAGACACAAATAAGTGAAATAGAATGAAGGCTATTTCAGCTTTAGCTTTTATTCCGTTTGGGAGCTAAAGTCGCACAAACTTTTGTTTACAAAAATTTCGATGGCCTATAGTTCGCAAGTTATGCAATCAGTTGACATAAAATTGTGCATGCATGTAGACATGTTAATGACCTTTATATATGCTAAGTTTCAGATGGCTACCTACTCAAACAAGCAAGCAGTAGCGGTTTGAAATTTTCACAATTTGAGCTACATGTTCGGGACGATTCGTGACCTTAGGTGACTTGCACAATTCGGGCTGAAACTAGTGCCAAATGAGAGGGTTGGGATAAACATTCAATTGACCATATGTGCCAAAAATTCTCGTTCTTTAGTTTTCGAGTTATAGCCCCTGGAAGTCGAAAACTGCACGACTTTGCCCTCGAATATCTCGACAACGAAGAAAGGAGAATTTCAGGGCATTTTCTCCCAAGAAATATATGGGAATTATCTGTAATTTAGCACAGTTTCAGAACGATTCGTGAAAGTCACCTTTTAAGAATAACTTCCACTGCAGGCCCATATATAAAAGTTTGCTCCTTTATTACTCTGCACATGGACAATTATTTGCGCTGTTATTTGCCCCAGGCATGAACCTATGTAATTACCGTTTACAGTGTAAAGATGGGTGTTATCGGTCGCTAAACGTCGGAGCAGTAGGCGTTTAATGCATTTTCCCATAGGGTCCAATGCAAAATTGACACCTCATTTTCTCCATTCTCAAGAGCTTTGAGTCTCTGCAAAACATATACATGTGTTTTCCCATAGGGTCCAATGCAAAATTGACACCTCATTTTCTCCATTCTCAAGAGCTTTGAGTCTCTGCAAAACATATACATGTGTAGACACAAATAAGTGAAATAGAATGAAGGCTATTTCAGCTTTAGCTTTTATTCCGTTTGGGAGCTAAAGTCGCACAAACTTTTGTTTACAAAAATTTCGATGGCCTATAGTTCGCAAGTTATGCAATCAGTTGACATAAGATTGTGCATGCATGTAGACATGTTAAAGACCTTTATATATGCCAAGTTTCAGATGGCTACCTACTCAAACAAGCAAGCAGTAGCGGTTTGAAATTTTCACAATTTGGGCTACACGTTCGAGACGATTCGTGACCTTAGGTGACTTGCACAATTTGGGCTGAAACTAGTGCCAAATAAGAGGGTTGGGATAAACATTCAATTGACCATATGTGCCAAAAATTCTCGTTCTTTAGTTTTCGAGTTATAGCCCCTGGAAGTCGAAAACTGCACGACTTTGCCCTCGAATATCTCGACAACGAAGAAAGGAGAATTTCAGGGCATTTTCTCCCAAGAAATATATGGGAATTATCTGTAATTTAGCACAGTTTCAGAACGATTCGTGAAAGTCACCTTTTAAGAATAACTTCCACTGCAGGCCCATATATAAAAGTTTGCTCCTTTATTACTCTGCACATGGACAATTATTTGCGCTGTTATTTGCCCCAGGCATGTACCTATGTAATTACCGTTTACAGTGTAAAGATGGATGTTATCGGTCGCTGAACGTCGGAGCAGTAGGCGTTTAATGCATTTTCCCATAGGGTCCAATGCAAAATTGACACCTCATTTTCTCCATTCTCAAGAGCTTTGAGTCTCTGCAAAACATATACATGTGTAGACACAAATAAGTGAAATAGAATGAAGGCTATTTCAGCTTTAGCTTTTATTCCGTTTGGGAGCTAAAGTCGCACAAACTTTTGTTTACAAAAATTTCGATGGCCTATAGTTCGCAAGTTATGCAATCAGTTGACATAAGATTGTGCATGCATGTAGACATGTTAATGACCTTTATATATGCCAAGTTTCAGATGGCTACCTACTCAAACAAGCAAGCAGTAGCGGTTTGAAATTTTCACAATTTGGGCTACACGTTCGGGACGATTCGTGACCTTAGGTGACTTGCACAATTCGGGCTGAAACTAGTGCCAAATGAGAGGGTTGGGATAAACATTCAATTGACCATATGTGCCAAAAATTCTCGTTCTTTAGTTTTCGAGTTATAGCCCTTGGAAGTCGAAAACTGCACGACTTTGCCCTCGAATATCTCGACAACGAAGAAAGGAGAATTTCAGGGCATTTTCTCCCAAGAAATATGTGGGAATTATCTGTAATTTAGCACAGTTTCAGAACGATTCGTGAAAGTCACCTTTTAAGAATAACTTCCACTGCAGGCCCATATATAAAAGTTTGCTCCTTTATTACTCTGCACATGGACAATTATTTGCGCTGTTATTTGCCCCAGGCATGTACCTATGTAATTACCGTTTACAGTGTAAAGATGGATGTTATCGGTCGCTGAACGTCGGAGCAGTAGGCGTTTAATGCATTTTCCCATAGGGTCCAATGCAAAATTGACACCTCATTTTCTCCATTCTCAAGAGCTTTGAGTCTCTGCAAAACATATACATGTGTAGACACAAATAAGTGAAATAGAATGAAGGCTATTTCAGCTTTAGCTTTTATTCCGTTTGGGAGCTAAAGTCGCACAAACTTTTGTTTACAAAAATTTCGATGGCCTATAGTTCGCAAGTTATGCAATCAGTTGACATAAGATTGTGCATGCATGTAGACATGTTAATGACCTTTATATATGCCAAGTTTCAGATGGCTACCTACTCAAACAAGCAAGCAGTAGCGGTTTGAAATTTTCACAATTTGGGCTACACGTTCGGGACGATTCGTGACCTTAGGTGACTTGCACAATTCGGGCTGAAACTAGTGCCAAATGAGAGGGTTGGGATAAACATTCAATTGACCATATGTGCCAAAAATTCTCGTTCTTTAGTTTTCGAGTTATAGCCCTTGGAAGTCGAAAACTGCACGACTTTGCCCTCGAATATCTCGACAACGAAGAAAGGAGAATTTCAGGGCATTTTCTCCCAAGAAATATATGGGAATTATCTGTAATTTAGCACAGTTTCAGAACGATTCGTGAAAGTCACCTTTTAAGAATAACTTCCACTGCAGGCCCATATATAAAAGTTTGCTCCTTTATTACTCTGCACATGGACAATTATTTGCGCTGTTATTTGCCCCAGGCATGTACCTATGTAATTACCGTTTACAGTGTAAAGATGGATGTTATCGGTCGCTGAACGTCGGAGCAGTAGGCGTTTAATGCATTTTCCCATAGGGTCCAATGCAAAATTGACACCTCATTTTCTCCATTCTCAAGAGCTTTGAGTCTCTGCAAAACATATACATGTGTAGACACAAATAAGTGAAATAGAATGAAGGCTATTTCAGCTTTAGCTTTTATTCCGTTTGGGAGCTAAAGTCGCACAAACTTTTGTTTACAAAAATTTCGATGGCCTATAGTTCGCAAGTTATGCAATCAGTTGACATAAGATTGTGCATGCATGTAGACATGTTAATGACCTTTATATATGCCAAGTTTCAGATGGCTACCTACTCAAACAAGCAAGCAGTAGCGGTTTGAAATTTTCACAATTTGGGCTACACGTTCGGGACGATTCGTGACCTTAGGTGACTTGCACAATTCGGGCTGACACTAGTGCCAAATGAGAGGGTTGGGATAAACATTCAATTGACCATATGTGCCAAAAATTCTCGTTCTTTAGTTTTCGAGTTATAGCCCCTGGAAGTCGAAAACTGCACGACTTTGCCCTCGAATATCTCGACAACGAAGAAAGGAGAATTTCAGGGCATTTTCTCCCAAGAAATATATGGGAATTATCTGTAATTTAGCACAGTTTCAGAACGATTCGTGAAAGTCACCTTTTAAGAATAACTTCCACTGCAGGCCCATATATAAAAGTTTGCTCCTTTATTACTCTGCACATGGACAATTATTTGCGCTGTTATTTGCCCCAGGCATGTTCCTATGTAATTACCGTTTACAGTGTAAAGATGGATATTATCGGTCGCTGAACGTCGGAGCAGTAGGCGTTTAATGCATTTTCCCATAGGGTCCAATGCAAAATTGACACCTCATTTTCTCCATTCTCAAGAGCTTTGAGTCTCTGCAAAACATATACATGTGTAGACACAAATAAGTGAAATAGAATGAAGGCTATTTCAGCTTTAGCTTTTATTCCGTTTGGGAGCTAAAGTCGCACAAACTTTTGTTTACAAAAATTTCGATGGCCTATAGTTCGCAAGTTATGCAATCAGTTGACATAAGATTGTGCATGCATGTAGACATGTTAATGACCTTTATATATGCCAAGGTTCAGATGGCTACCTACTCAAACAAGCAAGCAGTAGCGGTTTGAAATTTTCACAATTTGGGCTACACGTTCGGGACGATTCGTGACCTTAGGTGACTTGCACAATTCGGGCTGACACTAGTGCCAAATGAGAGGGTTGGGATAAACATTCAATTGACCATATGTGCCAAAAATTCTCGTTCTTTAGTTTTCGAGTTATAGCCCCTGGAAGTCGAAAACTGCACGACTTTGCCCTCGAATATCTCGACAACGAAGAAAGGAGAATTTCAGGGCATTTTCTCCCAAGAAATATATGGGAATTATCTGTAATTTAGCACAGTTTCAGAACGATTCGTGAAAGTCACCTTTTAAGAATAACTTCCACTGCAGGCCCATATATAAAAGTTTGCTCCTTTATTACTCTGCACATGGACAATTATTTGCGCTGTTATTTGCCCCAGGCATGTTCCTATGTAATTACCGTTTACAGTGTAAAGATGGATATTATCGGTCGCTGAACGTCGGAGCAGTAGGCGTTTAATGCATTTTCCCATAGGGTCCAATGCAAAATTGACACCTCATTTTCTCCATTCTCAAGAGCTTTGAGTCTCTGCAAAACATATACATGTGTAGACACAAATAAGTGATATAGAATGAAGGCTATTTCAGCTTTAGCTTTTATTCCGTTTGGGAGCTAAAGTCGCACAAACTTTTGTTTACAAAAATTTCGATGGCCTATAGTTCGCAAGTTATGCAATCAGTTGACATAAGATTGTGCATGCATGTAGACATGTTAATGACCTTTATATATGCCAAGGTTCAGATGGCTACCTACTCAAACAAGCAAGCAGTAGCGGTTTGAAATTTTCACAATTTGGGCTACACGTTCGGGACGATTCGTGACCTTAGGTGACTTGCACAATTCGGGCTGAAACTAGTGCCAAATGAGAGGGTTGGGATAAACATTCAATTGACCATATGTGCCAAAAATTCTCGTTCTTTAGTTTTCGAGTTATAGCCCCTGGAAGTCGAAAACTGCACGACTTTGCCCTCGAATATCTCGACAACGAAGAAAGGAGAATTTCAGGGCATTTTCTCCCAAGAAATATATGGGAATTATCTGTAATTTAGCACAGTTTCAGAACGATTCGTGAAAGTCACCTTTTAATAATAACTTCCACTGCAGGCCCATATATAAAAGTTTGCTCCTTTATTACTCTGCACATGTACAATTATTTGCGCTGTTATTTGCCCCAGGCATGTACCTATGTAATTACCGTTTACAGTGTAAAGATGGATGTTATCGGTCGCTGAACGTCGGAGCAGTAGGCGTTTAATGCATTTTCCCATAGGGTCCAATGCAAAATTGACACCTCATTTTCTCCATTCTCAAGAGCTTTGAGTCTCTGCAAAACATATACATGTGTAGACACAAATAAGTGAAATAGAATGAAGGCTATTTCAGCTTTAGCTTGTATTCCGTTTGGGAGCTAAAGTCGCACAAACTTTTGTTTACAAAAATTTAGATGGCCTATAGTTCGCAAGTTATGCAATCAGTTGACATAAGATTGTGCATGCATGTAGACATGTTAATGACCTTTATATATGCCAAGTTTCAGATGGCTACCTACTCAAACAAGCAAGCAGTAGCGGTTTGAAATTTTCACAATTTGGGCTACACGTTCGGGACGATTCGTGACCTTAGGTGACTTGCACAATTCGGGCTGAAACTAGTGCCAAATGAGAGGGTTGGGATAAACATTCAATTGACCATATGTGCCAAAAATTCTCGTTCTTTAGTTTTCGAGTTATAGCCCCTGGAAGTCGAAAACTGCACGACTTTGCCCTCGAATATCTCGACAACGAAGAAAGGAGAATTTCAGGGCATTTTCTCCCAAGAAATATATGGGAATTATCTGTAATTTAGCACAGTTTCAGAACGATTCGTGAAAGTCACCTTTTAAGAATAACTTCCACTGCAGGCCCATATATAAAAGTTTGCTCCTTTATTACTCTGCACATGGACAATTATTTGCGCTGTTATTTGCCCCAGGCATGTACCTATGTAATTACCGTTTACAGTGTAAAGATGGATGTTATCGGTCGCTGAACGTCGGAGCAGTAGGCGTTTAATGCATTTTCCCATAGGGTCCAATGCAAAATTGACACCTCATTTTCTCCATTCTCAAGAGCTTTGAGTCTCTGCAAAACATATACATGTGTAGACACAAATAAGTGAAATAGAATGAAGGCTATTTCAGCTTTAGCTTTTATTCCGTTTGGGAGCTAAAGTCGCACAAACTTTTGTTTACAAAAATTTCGATGGCCTATAGTTCGCAAGTTATGCAATCAGTTGACATAAGATTGTGCATGCATGTAGACATGTTAATGACCTTTATATATGCCAAGTTTCAGATGGCTACCTACTCAAACAAGCAAGCAGTAGCGGTTTGAAATTTTCACAATTTGGGCTACACGTTCGGGACGATTCGTGACCTTAGGTGACTTGCACAATTCGGGCTGAAACTAGTGCCAAATGAGAGGGTTGGGATAAACATTCAATTGACCATATGTGCCAAAAATTCTCGTTCTTTAGTTTTCGAGTTATAGCCCCTGGAAGTCGAAAACTGCACGACTTTGCCCTCGAATATCTCGACAACGAAGAAAGGAGAATTTCAGGGCATTTTCTCCCAAGAAATATATGGGAATTATCTGTAATTTAGCACAGTTTCAGAACGATTCGTGAAAGTCACCTTTTAAGAATAACTTCCACTGCAGGCCCATATATAAAAGTTTGCTCCTTTATTACTCTGCACATGGACAATTATTTGCGCTGTTATTTGCCCCAGGCATGTACCTATGTAATTACCGTTTACAGTGTAAAGATGGATGTTATCGGTCGCTGAACGTCGGAGCAGTAGGCGTTTAATGCATTTTCCCATAGGGTCCAATGCAAAATTGACACCTCATTTTCTCCATTCTCAAGAGCTTTGAGTCTCTGCAAAACATATACATGTGTAGACACAAATAAGTGAAAAAGAATGAAGGCTATTTCAGCTTTAGCTTTTATTCCGTTTGGGAGCTAAAGTCGCACAAACTTTTGTTTACAAAAATTTCGATGGCCTATAGTTCGCAAGTTATGCAATCAGTTGACATAAGATTGTGCATGCATGTAGACATGTTAATGACCTTTATATATGCCAAGTTTCAGATGGCTACCTACTCAAACAAGCAAGCAGTAGCGGTTTGAAATTTTCACAATTTGGGCTACACGTTCGGGACGATTCGTGACCTTAGGTGACTTGCACAATTCGGGCTGAAACTAGTGCCAAATGAGAGGGTTGGGATAAACATTCAATTGACCATATGTGCCAAAAATTCTCGTTCTTTAGTTTTCGAGTTATAGCCCCTGGAAGTCGAAAACTGCACGACTTTGCCCTCGAATATCTCGACAACGAAGAAAGGAGAATTTCAGGGCATTTTCTCCCAAGAAATATATGGGAATTATCTCTAATTTAGCACAGTTTCAGAACGATTCGTGAAAGTCACCTTTTAAGAATAACTTCCACTGCAGGCCCATATATAAAAGTTTGCTCCTTTATTACTCTGCACATGGACAATTATTTGCGCTGTTATTTGCCCCAGGCATGTACCTATGTAATTACCGTTTACAGTGTAAAGATGGATGTTATCGGTCGCTGAACGTCGGAGCAGTAGGCGTTTAATGCATTTTCCCATAGGGTCCAATGCAAAATTGACACCTCATTTTCTCCATTCTCAAGAGCTTTGAGTCTCTGCAAAACATATACATGTGTAGACACAAATAAGTGAAATAGAATGAAGGCTGTTTGGGAGCTAAAGTCGCACAAACTTTTGTTTACAAAAATTTCGATGGCCTATAGTTCGCAAGTTATGCAATCAGTTGACATAAGATTGTGCATGCATGTAGACATGTTAATGACCTTTATATATGCCAAGTTTCAGATGGCTACCTACTCAAACAAGCAAGCAGTAGCGGTTTGAAATTTTCACAATTTGGGCTACACGTTCGGGACGATTCGTGACCTTAGGTGACTTGCACAATTCGGGCTGAAACTAGTGCCAAATGAGAGGGTTGGGATAAACATTCAATTGACCATATGTGCCAAAAATTCTCGTTCTTTAGTTTTCGAGTTATAGCCCCTGGAAGTCGAAAACTGCACGACTTTGCCCTCGAATATCTCGACAACGAAGAAAGGAGAATTTCAGGGCATTTTCTCCCAAGAAATATATGGGAATTATCTGTAATTTAGCACAGTTTCAGAACGATTCGTGAAAGTCACCTTTTAAGAATAACTTCCACTGCAGGCCCATATATAAAAGTTTGCTCCTTTATTACTCTGCACATGGACAATTATTTGCGCTGTTATTTGCCCCAGGCATGTACCTATGTAATTACCGTTTACAGTGTAAAGATGGATGTTATCGGTCGCTGAACGTCGGAGCAGTAGGCGTTTAATGCATTTTCCCATAGGGTCCAATGCAAAATTGACACCTCATTTTCTCCATTCTCAAGAGCTTTGAGTCTCTGCAAAACATATACATGTGTAGACACAAATAAGTGAAATAGAATGAAGGCTATTTCAGCTTTAGCTTTTATTCCGTTTGGGAGCTAAAGTCGCACAAACTTTTGTTTACAAAAATTTCGATGGCCTATAGTTCGCAAGTTATGCAATCAGTTGACATAAGATTGTGCATGCATGTAGACATGTTAATGACCTTTATATATGCCAAGTTTCAGATGGCTACCTACTCAAACAAGCAAGCAGTAGCGGTTTGAAATTTTCACAATTTGGGCTACACGTTCGGGACGATTCGTGACCTTAGGTGACTTGCACAATTCGGGCTGAAACTAGTGCCAAATGAGAGGGTTGGGATAAACATTCAATTGACCATATGTGCCAAAAATTCTCGTTCTTTAGTTTTCGAGTTATAGCCCCTGGAAGTCGAAAACTGCACGACTTTGCCCTCGAATATCTCGACAACGAAGAAAGGAGAATTTCAGGGCATTTTCTCCCAAGAAATATATGGGAATTATCTGTAATTTAGCACAGTTTCAGAACGATTCGTGAAAGTCACCTTTTAAGAATAACTTCCACTGCAGGCCCATATATAAAAGTTTGCTCCTTTATTACTCTGCACATGGACAATTATTTGCGCTGTTATTTGCCCCAGGCATGTACCTATGTAATTACCGTTTACAGTGTAAAGATGGGTGTTATCGGTCGCTGAACGTCGGAGCAGTAGGCGTTTAATGCATTTTCCCATAGGGTCCAATGCAAAATTGACACCTCATTTTCTCCATTCTCAAGAGCTTTGAGTCTCTGCAAAACATATACATGTGTTTTCCCATAGGGTCCAATGCAAAATTGAGAACTCATTTTCTCCATTCTCAAGAGCTTTGAGTCTCTGCAAAACATATACATGTGTAGACACAAATAAGTGAAATAGAATGAAGGCTATTTCAGCTTTAGCTTTTATTCCGTTTGGGAGCTAAAGTCGCACAAACTTTTGTTTACAAAAATTTCGATGGCCTATAGTTCGCAAGTTATGCAATCAGTTGACATAAGATTGTGCATGCATGTAGACATGTTAAAGACCTTTATATATGCCAAGTTTCAGATGGCTACCTACTCAAACAAGCAAGCAGTAGCGGTTTGAAATTTTCACAATTTGGGCTACACGTTCGGGACGATTCGTGACCTTAGGTGACTTGCACAATTTGGGCTGAAACTAGTGCCAAATAAGAGGGTTGGGATAAACATTCAATTGACCATATGTGCCAAAAATTCTCGTTCTTTAGTTTTCGAGTTATAGCCCCTGGAAGTCGAAAACTGCACGACTTTGCCCTCGAATATCTCGACAACGAAGAAAGGAGAATTTCAGGGCATTTTCTCCCAAGAAATATATGGGAATTATCTGTAATTTAGCACAGTTTCAGAACGATTCGTGAAAGTCACCTTTTAAGAATAACTTCCACTGCAGGCCCATATATAAAAGTTTGCTCCTTTATTACTCTGCACATGGACAATTATTTGCGCTGTTATTTGCCCCAGGCATGTACCTATGTAATTACCGTTTACAGTGTAAAGATGGATGTTATCGGTCGCTGAACGTCGGAGCAGTAGGCGTTTAATGCATTTTCCCATAGGGTCCAATGCAAAATTGACACCTCATTTTCTCCATTCTCAAGAGCTTTGAGTCTCTGCAAAACATATACATGTGTAGACACAAATAAGTGAAATAGAATGAAGGCTATTTCAGCTTTAGCTTTTATTCCGTTTGGGAGCTAAAGTCGCACAAACTTTTGTTTACAAAAATTTCGATGGCCTATAGTTCGCAAGTTATGCAATCAGTTGACATAAGATTGTGCATGCATGTAGACATGTTAATGACCTTTATATATGCCAAGTTTCAGATGGCTACCTACTCAAACAAGCAAGCAGTAGCGGTTTGAAATTTTCACAATTTGGGCTACACGTTCGGGACGATTCGTGACCTTAGGTGACTTGCACAATTCGGGCTGAAACTAGTGCCAAATGAGAGGGTTGGGATAAACATTCAATTGACCATATGTGCCAAAAATTCTCGTTCTTTAGTTTTCGAGTTATAGCCCTTGGAAGTCGAAAACTGCACGACTTTGCCCTCGAATATCTCGACAACGAAGAAAGGAGAATTTCAGGGCATTTTCTCCCAAGAAATATATGGGAATTATCTGTAATTTAGCACAGTTTCAGAACGATTCGTGAAAGTCACCTTTTAAGAATAACTTCCACTGCAGGCCCATATATAAAAGTTTGCTCCTTTATTACTCTGCACATGGACAATTATTTGCGCTGTTATTTGCCCCAGGCATGTACCTATGTAATTACCGTTTACAGTGTAAAGATGGATGTTATCGGTCGCTGAACGTCGGAGCAGTAGGCGTTTAATGCATTTTCCCATAGGGTCCAATGCAAAATTGACACCTCATTTTCTCCATTCTCAAGAGCTTTGAGTCTCTGCAAAACATATACATGTGTAGACACAAATAAGTGAAATAGAATGAAGGCTATTTCAGCTTTAGCTTTTATTCCGTTTGGGAGCTAAAGTCGCACAAACTTTTGTTTACAAAAATTTCGATGGCCTATAGTTCGCAAGTTATGCAATCAGTTGACATAAGATTGTGCATGCATGTAGACATGTTAATGACCTTTATATATGCCAAGTTTCAGATGGCTACCTACTCAAACAAGCAAGCAGTAGCGGTTTGAAATTTTCACAATTTGGGCTACACGTTCGGGACGATTCGTGACCTTAGGTGACTTGCACAATTCGGGCTGACACTAGTGCCAAATGAGAGGGTTGGGATAAACATTCAATTGACCATATGTGCCAAAAATTCTCGTTCTTTAGTTTTCGAGTTATAGCCCCTGGAAGTCGAAAACTGCACGACTTTGCCCTCGAATATCTCGACAACGAAGAAAGGAGAATTTCAGGGCATTTTCTCCCAAGAAATATATGGGAATTATCTGTAATTTAGCACAGTTTCAGAACGATTCGTGAAAGTCACCTTTTAAGAATAACTTCCACTGCAGGCCCATATATAAAAGTTTGCTCCTTTATTACTCTGCACATGGACAATTATTTGCGCTGTTATTTGCCCCAGGCATGTTCCTATGTAATTACCGTTTACAGTGTAAAGATGGATGTTATCGGTCGCTGAACGTCGGAGCAGTAGGCGTTTAATGCATTTTCCCATAGGGTCCAATGCAAAATTGACACCTCATTTTCTCCATTCTCAAGAGCTTTGAGTCTCTGCAAAACATATACATGTGTAGACACAAATAAGTGATATAGAATGAAGGCTATTTCAGCTTTAGCTTTTATTCCGTTTGGGAGCTAAAGTCGCACAAACTTTTGTTTACAAAAATTTCGATGGCCTATAGTTCGCAAGTTATGCAATCAGTTGACATAAGATTGTGCATGCATGTAGACATGTTAATGACCTTTATATATGCCAAGGTTCAGATGGCTACCTACTCAAACAAGCAAGCAGTAGCGGTTTGAAATTTTCACAATTTGGGCTACACGTTCGGGACGATTCGTGACCTTAGGTGACTTGCACAATTCGGGCTGAAACTAGTGCCAAATGAGAGGGTTGGGATAAACATTCAATTGACCATATGTGCCAAAAATTCTCGTTCTTTAGTTTTCGAGTTATAGCCCCTGGAAGTCGAAAACTGCACGACTTTGCCCTCGAATATCTCGACAACGAAGAAAGGAGAATTTCAGGGCATTTTCTCCCAAGAAATATATGGGAATTATCTGTAATTTAGCACAGTTTCAGAACGATTCGTGAAAGTCACCTTTTAATAATAACTTCCACTGCAGGCCCATATATAAAAGTTTGCTCCTTTATTACTCTGCACATGTACAATTATTTGCGCTGTTATTTGCCCCAGGCATGTACCTATGTAATTACCGTTTACAGTGTAAAGATGGATGTTATCGGTCGCTGAACGTCGGAGCAGTAGGCGTTTAATGCATTTTCCCATAGGGTCCAATGCAAAATTGACACCTCATTTTCTCCATTCTCAAGAGCTTTGAGTCTCTGCAAAACATATACATGTGTAGACACAAATAAGTGAAATAGAATGAAGGCTATTTCAGCTTTAGCTTGTATTCCGTTTGGGAGCTAAAGTCGCACAAACTTTTGTTTACAAAAATTTCGATGGCCTATAGTTCGCAAGTTATGCAATCAGTTGACATAAGATTGTGCATGCATGTAGACATGTTAATGACCTTTATATATGCCAAGTTTCAGATGGCTACCTACTCAAACAAGCAAGCAGTAGCGGTTTGAAATTTTCACAATTTGGGCTACACGTTCGGGACGATTCGTGACCTTAGGTGACTTGCACAATTCGGGCTGAAACTAGTGCCAAATGAGAGGGTTGGGATAAACATTCAATTGACCATATGTGCCAAAAATTCTCGTTCTTTAGTTTTCGAGTTATAGCCCCTGGAAGTCGAAAACTGCACGACTTTGCCCTCGAATATCTCGACAACGAAGAAAGGAGAATTTCAGGGCATTTTCTCCCAAGAAATATATGGGAATTATCTGTAATTTAGCACAGTTTCAGAACGATTCGTGAAAGTCACCTTTTAAGAATAACTTCCACTGCAGGCCCATATATAAAAGTTTGCTCCTTTATTACTCTGCACATGGACAATTATTTGCGCTGTTATTTGCCCCAGGCATGTACCTATGTAATTACCGTTTACAGTGTAAAGATGGATGTTATCGGTCGCTGAACGTCGGAGCAGTAGGCGTTTAATGCATTTTCCCATAGGGTCCAATGCAAAATTGACACCTCATTTTCTCCATTCTCAAGAGCTTTGAGTCTCTGCAAAACATATACATGTGTAGACACAAATAAGTGAAATAGAATGAAGGCTATTTCAGCTTTAGCTTTTATTCCGTTTGGGAGCTAAAGTCGCACAAACTTTTGTTTACAAAAATTTCGATGGCCTATAGTTCGCAAGTTATGCAATCAGTTGACATAAGATTGTGCATGCATGTAGACATGTTAATGACCTTTATATATGCCAAGTTTCAGATGGCTACCTACTCAAACAAGCAAGCAGTAGCGGTTTGAAATTTTCATAATTTGGGCTACACGTTCGGGACGATTCGTGACCTTAGGTGACTTGCACAATTCGGGCTGAAACTAGTGCCAAATGAGAGGGTTGGGATAAACATTCAATTGACCATATGTGCCAAAAATTCTCGTTCTTTAGTTTTCGAGTTATAGCCCCTGGAAGTCGAAAACTGCACGACTTTGCCCTCGAATATCTCGACAACGAAGAAAGGAGAATTTCAGGGCATTTTCTCCCAAGAAATATATGGGAATTATCTGTAATTTAGCACAGTTTCAGAACGATTCGTGAAAGTCACCTTTTAAGAATAACTTCCACTGCAGGCCCATATATAAAAGTTTGCTCCTTTATTACTCTGCACATGGACAATTATTTGCGCTGTTATTTGCCCCAGGCATGTACCTATGTAATTACCGTTTACAGTGTAAAGATGGATGTTATCGGTCGCTGAACGTCGGAGCAGTAGGCGTTTAATGCATTTTCCCATAGGGTCCAATGCAAAATTGACACCTCATTTTCTCCATTCTCAAGAGCTTTGAGTCTCTGCAAAACATATACATGTGTAGACACAAATAAGTGAAATAGAATGAAGGCTATTTCAGCTTTAGCTTTTATTCCGTTTGGGAGCTAAAGTCGCACAAACTTTTGTTTACAAAAATTTCGATGGCCTATAGTTCGCAAGTTATGCAATCAGTTGACATAAGATTGTGCATGCATGTAGACATGTTAATGACCTTTATATATGCCAAGTTTCAGATGGCTACCTACTCAAACAAGCAAGCAGTAGCGGTTTGAAATTTTCACAATTTGGGCTACACGTTCGGGACGATTCGTGACCTTAGGTGACTTGCACAATTCGGGCTGAAACTAGTGCCAAATGAGAGGGTTGGGATAAACATTCAATTGACCATATGTGCCAAAAATTCTCGTTCTTTAGTTTTCGAGTTATAGCCCCTGGAAGTCGAAAACTGCACGACTTTGCCCTCGAATATCTCGACAACGAAGAAAGGAGAATTTCAGGGCATTTTCTCCCAAGAAATATATGGGAATTATCTGTAATTTAGCACAGTTTCAGAACGATTCGTGAAAGTCACCTTTTAAGAATAACTTCCACTGCAGGCCCATATATAAAAGTTTGCTCCTTTATTACTCTGCACATGGACAATTATTTGCGCTGTTATTTGCCCCAGGCATGTACCTATGTAATTACCGTTTACAGTGTAAAGATGGATGTTATCGGTCGCTGAACGTCGGAGCAGTAGGCGTTTAATGCATTTTCCCATAGGGTCCAATGCAAAATTGACACCTCATTTTCTCCATTCTCAAGAGCTTTGAGTCTCTGCAAAACATATACATGTGTAGACACAAATAAGTGAAATAGAATGAAGGCTATTTCAGCTTTAGCTTTTATTCCGTTTGGGAGCTAAAGTCGCACAAACTTTTGTTTACAAAAATTTCGATGGCCTATAGTTCGCAAGTTATGCAATCAGTTGACATAAGATTGTGCATGCATGTAGACATGTTAATGACCTTTATATATGCCAAGTTTCAGATGGCTACCTACTCAAACAAGCAAGCAGTAGCGGTTTGAAATTTTCATAATTTGGGCTACACGTTCGGGACGATTCGTGACCTTAGGTGACTTGCACAATTCGGGCTGAAACTAGTGCCAAATGAGAGGGTTGGGATAAACATTCAATTGACCATATGTGCCAAAAATTCTCGTTCTTTAGTTTTCGAGTTATAGCCCCTGGAAGTCGAAAACTGCACGACTTTGCCCTCGAATATCTCGACAACGAAGAAAGGAGAATTTCAGGGCATTTTCTCCCAAGAAATATATGGGAATTATCTGTAATTTAGCACAGTTTCAGAACGATTCGTGAAAGTCACCTTTTAAGAATAACTTCCACTGCAGGCCCATATATAAAAGTTTGCTCCTTTATTACTCTGCACATGGACAATTATTTGCGCTGTTATTTGCCCCAGGCATGTACCTATGTAATTACCGTTTACAGTGTAAAGATGGATGTTATCGGTCGCTGAACGTCGGAGCAGTAGGCGTTTAATGCATTTTCCCATAGGGTCCAATGCAAAATTGACACCTCATTTTCTCCATTCTCAAGAGCTTTGAGTCTCTGCAAAACATATACATGTGTAGACACAAATAAGTGAAATAGAATGAAGGCTATTTCAGCTTTAGCTTTTATTCCGTTTGGGAGCTAAAGTCGCACAAACTTTTGTTTACAAAAATTTCGATGGCCTATAGTTCGCAAGTTATGCAATCAGTTGACATAAGATTGTGCATGCATGTAGACATGTTAATGACCTTTATATATGCCAAGTTTCAGATGGCTACCTACTCAAACAAGCAAGCAGTAGCGGTTTGAAATTTTCACAATTTGGGCTACACGTTCGGGACGATTCGTGACCTTAGGTGACTTGCACAATTCGGGCTGAAACTAGTGCCAAATGAGAGGGTTGGGATAAACATTCAATTGACCATATGTGCCAAAAATTCTCGTTCTTTAGTTTTCGAGTTATAGCCCCTGGAAGTCGAAAACTGCACGACTTTGCCCTCGAATATCTCGACAACGAAGAAAGGAGAATTTCAGGGCATTTTCTCCCAAGAAATATATGGGAATTATCTGTAATTTAGCACAGTTTCAGAACGATTCGTGAAAGTCACCTTTTAAGAATAACTTCCACTGCAGGCCCATATATAAAAGTTTGCTCCTTTATTACTCTGCACATGGACAATTATTTGCGCTGTTATTTGCCCCAGGCATGTACCTATGTAATTACCGTTTACAGTGTAAAGATGGATGTTATCGGTCGCTGAACGTCGGAGCAGTAGGCGTTTAATGCATTTTCCCATAGGGTCCAATGCAAAATTGACACCTCATTTTCTCCATTCTCAAGAGCTTTGAGTCTCTGCAAAACATATACATGTGTAGACACAAATAAGTGAAATAGAATGAAGGCTATTTCAGCTTTAGCTTTTATTCCGTTTGGGAGCTAAAGTCGCACAAACTTTTGTTTACAAAAATTTCGATGGCCTATAGTTCGCAAGTTATGCAATCAGTTGACATAAGATTGTGCATGCATGTAGACATGTTAATGACCTTTATATATGCCAAGTTTCAGATGGCTACCTACTCAAACAAGCAAGCAGTAGCGGTTTGAAATTTTCATAATTTGGGCTACACGTTCGGGACGATTCGTGACCTTAGGTGACTTGCACAATTCGGGCTGAAACTAGTGCCAAATGAGAGGGTTGGGATAAACATTCAATTGACCATATGTGCCAAAAATTCTCGTTCTTTAGTTTTCGAGTTATAGCCCCTGGAAGTCGAAAACTGCACGACTTTGCCCTCGAATATCTCGACAACGAAGAAAGGAGAATTTCAGGGCATTTTCTCCCAAGAAATATATGGGAATTATCTGTAATTTAGCACAGTTTCAGAACGATTCGTGAAAGTCACCTTTTAAGAATAACTTCCACTGCAGGCCCATATATAAAAGTTTGCTCCTTTATTACTCTGCACATGGACAATTATTTGCGCTGTTATTTGCCCCAGGCATGTACCTATGTAATTACCGTTTACAGTGTAAAGATGGATGTTATCGGTCGCTGAACGTCGGAGCAGTAGGCGTTTAATGCATTTTCCCATAGGGTCCAATGCAAAATTGACACCTCATTTTCTCCATTCTCAAGAGCTTTGAGTCTCTGCAAAACATATACATGTGTAGACACAAATAAGTGAAATAGAATGAAGGCTATTTCAGCTTTAGCTTTTATTCCGTTTGGGAGCTAAAGTCGCACAAACTTTTGTTTACAAAAATTTCGATGGCCTATAGTTCGCAAGTTATGCAATCAGTTGACATAAGATTGTGCATGCATGTAGACATGTTAATGACCTTTATATATGCCAAGTTTCAGATGGCTACCTACTCAAACAAGCAAGCAGTAGCGGTTTGAAATTTTCACAATTTGGGCTACACGTTCGGGACGATTCGTGACCTTAGGTGACTTGCACAATTCGGGCTGAAACTAGTGCCAAATGAGAGGGTTGGGATAAACATTCAATTGACCATATGTGCCAAAAATTCTCGTTCTTTAGTTTTCGAGTTATAGCCCCTGGAAGTCGAAAACTGCACGACTTTGCCCTCGAATATCTCGACAACGAAGAAAGGAGAATTTCAGGGCATTTTCTCCCAAGAAATATATGGGAATTATCTGTAATTTAGCACAGTTTCAGAACGATTCGTGAAAGTCACCTTTTAAGAATAACTTCCACTGCAGGCCCATATATAAAAGTTTGCTCCTTTATTACTCTGCACATGGACAATTATTTGCGCTGTTATTTGCCCCAGGCATGTACCTATGTAATTACCGTTTACAGTGTAAAGATGGATGTTATCGGTCGCTGAACGTCGGAGCAGTAGGCGTTTAATGCATTTTCCCATAGGGTCCAATGCAAAATTGACACCTCATTTTCTCCATTCTCAAGAGCTTTGAGTCTCTGCAAAACATATACATGTGTAGACACAAATAAGTGAAATAGAATGAAGGCTATTTCAGCTTTAGCTTTTATTCCGTTTGGGAGCTAAAGTCGCACAAACTTTTGTTTACAAAAATTTCGATGGCCTATAGTTCGCAAGTTATGCAATCAGTTGACATAAGATTGTGCATGCATGTAGACATGTTAATGACCTTTATATATGCCAAGTTTCAGATGGCTACCTACTCAAACAAGCAAGCAGTAGCGGTTTGAAATTTTCACAATTTGGGCTACACGTTCGGGACGATTCGTGACCTTAGGTGACTTGCACAATTCGGGCTGAAACTAGTGCCAAATGAGAGGGTTGGGATAAACATTCAATTGACCATATGTGCCAAAAATTCTCGTTCTTTAGTTTTCGAGTTATAGCCCCTGGAAGTCGAAAACTGCACGACTTTGCCCTCGAATATCTCGACAACGAAGAAAGGAGAATTTCAGGGCATTTTCTCCCAAAGAAATATATGGGAATTATCTGTAATTTAGCACAGTTTCAGAACGATTCGTGAAAGTCACCTTTTAAGAATAACTTCCACTGCAGGCCCATATATAAAAGTTTGCTCCTTTATTACTCTGCACATGGACAATTATTTGCGCTGTTATTTGCCCCAGGCATGTACCTATGTAATTACCGTTTACAGTGTAAAGATGGATGTTATCGGTCGCTGAACGTCGGAGCAGTAGGCGTTTAATGCATTTTCCCATAGGGTCCAATGCAAAATTGACACCTCATTTTCTCCATTCTCAAGAGCTTTGAGTCTCTGCAAAACATATACATGTGTAGACACAAATAAGTGAAATAGAATGAAGGCTATTTCAGCTTTAGCTTTTATTCCGTTTGGGAGCTAAAGTCGCACAAACTTTTGTTTACAAAAATTTCGATGGCCTATAGTTCGCAAGTTATGCAATCAGTTGACATAAGATTGTGCATGCATGTAGACATGTTAATGACCTTTATATATGCCAAGTTTCAGATGGCTACCTACTCAAACAAGCAAGCAGTAGCGGTTTGAAATTTTCACAATTTGGGTTACACGTTCGGGACGATTCGTGACCTTAGGTGACTTGCACAATTCGGGCTGAAACTAGTGCCAAATGAGAGGGTTGGGATAAACATTCAATTGACCATATGTGCCAAAAATTCTCGTTCTTTAGTTTTCGAGTTATAGCCCCTGGAAGTCGAAAACTGCACGACTTTGCCCTCGAATATCTCGACAACGAAGAAAGGAGAATTTCAGGGCATTTTCTCCCAAAGAAATATATGGGAATTATCTGTAATTTAGCACAGTTTCAGAACGATTCGTGAAAGTCACCTTTTAAGAATAACTTCCACTGCAGGCCCATATATAAAAGTTTGCTCCTTTATTACTCTGCACATGGACAATTATTTGCGCTGTTATTTGCCCCAGGCATGTACCTATGTAATTACCGTTTACAGTGTAAAGATGGATGTTATCGGTCGCTGAACGTCGGAGCAGTAGGCGTTTAATGCATTTTCCCATAGGGTCCAATGCAAAATTGACACCTCATTTTCTCCATTCTCAAGAGCTTTGAGTCTCTGCAAAACATATACATGTGTAGACACAAATAAGTGAAATAGAATGAAGGCTATTTCAGCTTTAGCTTTTATTCCGTTTGGGAGCTAAAGTCGCACAAACTTTTGTTTACAAAAATTTCGATGGCCTATAGTTCGCAAGTTATGCAATCAGTTGACATAAGATTGTGCATGCATGTAGACATGTTAATGACCTTTATATATGCCAAGTTTCAGATGGCTACCTACTCAAACAAGCAAGCAGTAGCGGTTTGAAATTTTCACAATTTGGGTTACACGTTCGGGACGATTCGTGACCTTAGGTGACTTGCACAATTCGGGCTGAAACTAGTGCCAAATGAGAGGGTTGGGATAAACATTCAATTGACCATATGTGCCAAAAATTCTCGTTCTTTAGTTTTCGAGTTATAGCCCCTGGAAGTCGAAAACTGCACGACTTTGCCCTCGAATATCTCGACAACGAAGAAAGGAGAATTTCAGGGCATTTTCTCCCAAGAAATATATGGGAATTATCTGTAATTTAGCACAGTTTCAGAACGATTCGTGAAAGTCACCTTTTAAGAATAACTTCCACTGCAGGCCCATATATAAAAGTTTGCTCCTTTATTACTCTGCACATGGACAATTATTTGCGCTGTTATTTGCCCCAGGCATGTACCTATGTAATTACCGTTTACAGTGTAAAGATGGATGTTATCGGTCGCTGAACGTCGGAGCAGTAGGCGTTTAATGCATTTTCCCATAGGGTCCAATGCAAAATTGACACCTCATTTTCTCCATTCTCAAGAGCTTTGAGTCTCTGCAAAACATATACATGTGTAGACACAAATAAGTGAAATAGAATGAAGGCTATTTCAGCTTTAGCTTTTATTCCGTTTGGGAGCTAAAGTCGCACAAACTTTTGTTTACAAAAATTTCGATGGCCTATAGTTCGCAAGTTATGCAATCAGTTGACATAAGATTGTGCATGCATGTAGACATGTTAATGACCTTTATATATGCCAAGTTTCAGATGGCTACCTACTCAAACAAGCAAGCAGTAGCGGTTTGAAATTTTCACAATTTGGGCTACACGTTCGGGACGATTCGTGACCTTAGGTGACTTGCACAATTCGGGCTGAAACTAGTGCCAAATGAGAGGGTTGGGATAAACATTCAATTGACCATATGTGCCAAAAATTCTCGTTCTTTAGTTTTCGAGTTATAGCCCCTGGAAGTCGAAAACTGCACGACTTTGCCCTCGAATATCTCGACAACGAAGAAAGGAGAATTTCAGGGCATTTTCTCCCAAGAAATATATGGGAATTATCTGTAATTTAGCACAGTTTCAGAACGATTCGTGAAAGTCACCTTTTAAGAATAACTTCCACTGCAGGCCCATATATAAAAGTTTGCTCCTTTATTACTCTGCACATGGACAATTATTTGCGCTGTTATTTGCCCCAGGCATGTACCTATGTAATTACCGTTTACAGTGTAAAGATGGATGTTATCGGTCGCTGAACGTCGGAGCAGTAGGCGTTTAATGCATTTTCCCATAGGGTCCAATGCAAAATTGACACCTCATTTTCTCCATTCTCAAGAGCTTTGAGTCTCTGCAAAACATATACATGTGTAGACACAAATAAGTGAAATAGAATGAAGGCTATTTCAGCTTTAGCTTTTATTCCGTTTGGGAGCTAAAGTCGCACAAACTTTTGTTTACAAAAATTTCGATGGCCTATAGTTCGCAAGTTATGCAATCAGTTGACATAAGATTGTGCATGCATGTAGACATGTTAATGACCTTTATATATGCCAAGTTTCAGATGGCTACCTACTCAAACAAGCAAGCAGTAGCGGTTTGAAATTTTCACAATTTGGGCTACACGTTCGGGACGATTCGTGACCTTAGGTGACATGCACAATTCGGGCTGAAACTAGTGCCAAATGAGAGGGTTGGGATAAACATTCAATTGACCATATGTGCCAAAAATTCTCGTTCTTTAGTTTTCGAGTTATAGCCCCTGGAAGTCGAAAACTGCACGACTTTGCCCTCGAATATCTCGACAACGAAGAAAGGAGAATTTCAGGGCATTTTCTCCCAAGAAATATATGGGAATTATCTGTAATTTAGCACAGTTTCAGAACGATTCGTGAAAGTCACCTTTTAAGAATAACTTCCACTGCAGGCCCATATATAAAAGTTTGCTCCTTTATTACTCTGCACATGGACAATTATTTGCGCTGTTATTTGCCCCAGGCATGTACCTATGTAATTACCGTTTACAGTGTAAAGATGGATGTTATCGGTCGCTGAACGTCGGAGCAGTAGGCGTTTAATGCATTTTCCCATAGGGTCCAATGCAAAATTGACACCTCATTTTCTCCATTCTCAAGAGCTTTGAGTCTCTGCAAAACATATACATGTGTAGACACAAATAAGTGAAATAGAATGAAGGCTATTTCAGCTTTAGCTTTTATTCCGTTTGGGAGCTAAAGTCGCACAAACTTTTGTTTACAAAAATTTCGATGGCCTATAGTTCGCAAGTTATGCAATCAGTTGACATAAGATTGTGCATGCATGTAGACATGTTAATGACCTTTATATATGCCAAGTTTCAGATGGCTACCTACTCAAACAAGCAAGCAGTAGCGGTTTGAAATTTTCACAATTTGGGCTACACGTTCGGGACGATTCGTGACCTTAGGTGACTTGCACAATTCGGGCTGAAACTAGTGCCAAATGAGAGGGTTGGGATAAACATTCAATTGACCATATGTGCCAAAAATTCTCGTTCTTTAGTTTTCGAGTTATAGCCCCTGGAAGTCGAAAACTGCACGACTTTGCCCTCGAATATCTCGACAACGAAGAAAGGAGAATTTCAGGGCATTTTCTCCCAAGAAATATATGGGAATTATCTGTAATTTAGCACAGTTTCAGAACGATTCGTGAAAGTCACCTTTTAAGAATAACTTCCACTGCAGGCCCATATATAAAAGTTTGCTCCTTTATTACTCTGCACATGGACAATTATTTGCGCTGTTATTTGCCCCAGGCATGTACCTATGTAATTACCGTTTACAGTGTAAAGATGGATGTTATCGGTCGCTGAACGTCGGAGCAGTAGGCGTTTAATGCATTTTCCCATAGGGTCCAATGCAAAATTGACACCTCATTTTCTCCATTCTCAAGAGCTTTGAGTCTCTGCAAAACATATACATGTGTAGACACAAATAAGTGAAATAGAATGAAGGCTATTTCAGCTTTAGCTTTTATTCCGTTTGGGAGCTAAAGTCGCACAAACTTTTGTTTACAAAAATTTCGATGGCCTATAGTTCGCAAGTTATGCAATCAGTTGACATAAGATTGTGCATGCATGTAGACATGTTAATGACCTTTATATATGCCAAGTTTCAGATGGCTACCTACTCAAACAAGCAAGCAGTAGCGGTTTGAAATTTTCACAATTTGGGCTACACGTTCGGGACGATTCGTGACCTTAGGTGACTTGCACAATTCGGGCTGAAACTAGTGCCAAATGAGAGGGTTGGGATAAACATTCAATTGACCATATGTGCCAAAAATTCTCGTTCTTTAGTTTTCGAGTTATAGCCCCTGGAAGTCGAAAACTGCACGACTTTGCCCTCGAATATCTCGACAACGAAGAAAGGAGAATTTCAGGGCATTTTCTCCCAAGAAATATATGGGAATTATCTGTAATTTAGCACAGTTTCAGAACGATTCGTGAAAGTCACCTTTTAAGAATAACTTCCACTGCAGGCCCATATATAAAAGTTTGCTCCTTTATTACTCTGCACATGGACAATTATTTGCGCTGTTATTTGCCCCAGGCATGTACCTATGTAATTACCGTTTACAGTGTAAAGATGGATGTTATCGGTCGCTGAACGTCGGAGCAGTAGGCGTTTAATGCATTTTCCCATAGGGTCCAATGCAAAATTGACACCTCATTTTCTCCATTCTCAAGAGCTTTGAGTCTCTGCAAAACATATACATGTGTAGACACAAATAAGTGAAATAGAATGAAGGCTATTTCAGCTTTAGCTTTTATTCCGTTTGGGAGCTAAAGTCGCACAAACTTTTGTTTACAAAAATTTCGATGGCCTATAGTTCGCAAGTTATGCAATCAGTTGACATAAGATTGTGCATGCATGTAGACATGTTAATGACCTTTATATATGCCAAGTTTCAGATGGCTACCTACTCAAACAAGCAAGCAGTAGCGGTTTGAAATTTTCACAATTTGGGCTACACGTTCGGGACGATTCCTGACCTTAGGTGACTTGCACAATTCGGGCTGAAACTAGTGCCAAATGAGAGGGTTGGGATAAACATTCAATTGACCATATGTGCCAAAAATTCTCGTTCTTTAGTTTTCGAGTTATAGCCCCTGGAAGTCGAAAACTGCACGACTTTGCCCTCGAATATCTCGACAACGAAGAAAGGAGAATTTCAGGGCATTTTCTCCCAAGAAATATATGGGAATTATCTGTAATTTAGCACAGTTTCAGAACGATTCGTGAAAGTCACCTTTTAAGAATAACTTCCACTGCAGGCCCATATATAAAAGTTTCTCCTTTATTACTCTGCACATGGACAATTATTTGCGCTGTTATTTGCCCCAGGCATGTACCTATGTAATTACCGTTTACAGTGTAAAGATGGATGTTATCGGTCGCTGAACGTCGGAGCAGTAGGCGTTTAATGCATTTTCCCATAGGGTCCAATGCAAAATTGACACCTCATTTTCTCCATTCTCAAGAGCTTTGAGTCTCTGCAAAACATATACATGTGTAGACACAAATAAGTGAAATAGAATGAAGGCTATTTCAGCTTTAGCTTTTATTCCGTTTGGGAGCTAAAGTCGCACAAACTTTTGTTTACAAAAATTTCGATGGCCTATAGTTCGCAAGTTATGCAATCAGTTGACATAAGATTGTGCATGCATGTAGACATGTTAATGACCTTTATATATGCCAAGTTTCAGATGGCTACCTACTCAAACAAGCAAGCAGTAGCGGTTTGAAATTTTCACAATTTGGGCTACACGTTCGGGACGATTCCTGACCTTAGGTGACTTGCACAATTCGGGCTGAAACTAGTGCCAAATGAGAGGGTTGGGATAAACATTCAATTGACCATATGTGCCAAAAATTCTCGTTCTTTAGTTTTCGAGTTATAGCCCCTGGAAGTCGAAAACTGCACGACTTTGCCCTCGAATATCTCGACAACGAAGAAAGGAGAATTTCAGGGCATTTTCTCCCAAGAAATATATGGGAATTATCTGTAATTTAGCACAGTTTCAGAACGATTCGTGAAAGTCACCTTTTAAGAATAACTTCCACTGCAGGCCCATATATAAAAGTTTGCTCCTTTATTACTCTGCACATGGACAATTATTTGCGCTGTTATTTGCCCCAGGCATGTACCTATGTAATTACCGTTTACAGTGTAAAGATGGATGTTATCGGTCGCTGAACGTCGGAGCAGTAGGCGTTTAATGCATTTTCCCATAGGGTCCAATGCAAAATTGACACCTCATTTTCTCCATTCTCAAGAGCTTTGAGTCTCTGCAAAACATATACATGTGTAGACACAAATAAGTGAAATAGAATGAAGGCTATTTCAGCTTTAGCTTTTATTCCGTTTGGGAGCTAAAGTCGCACAAACTTTTGTTTACAAAAATTTCGATGGCCTATAGTTCGCAAGTTATGCAATCAGTTGACATAAGATTGTGCATGCATGTAGACATGTTAATGACCTTTATATATGCCAAGTTTCAGATGGCTACCTACTCAAACAAGCAAGCAGTAGCGGTTTGAAATTTTCACAATTTGGGCTACACGTTCGGGACGATTCGTGACCTTAGGTGACTTGCACAATTCGGGCTGAAACTAGTGCCAAATGAGAGGGTTGGGATAAACATTCAATTGACCATATGTGCCAAAAATTCTCGTTCTTTAGTTTTCGAGTTATAGCCCCTGGAAGTCGAAAACTGCACGACTTTGCCCTCGAATATCTCGACAACGAAGAAAGGAGAATTTCAGGGCATTTTCTCCCAAGAAATATATGGGAATTATCTGTAATTTAGCACAGTTTCAGAACGATTCGTGAAAGTCACCTTTTAAGAATAACTTCCACTGCAGGCCCATATATAAAAGTTTCTCCTTTATTACTCTGCACATGGACAATTATTTGCGCTGTTATTTGCCCCAGGCATGTACCTATGTAATTACCGTTTACAGTGTAAAGATGGATGTTATCGGTCGCTGAACGTCGGAGCAGTAGGCGTTTAATGCATTTTCCCATAGGGTCCAATGCAAAATTGACACCTCATTTTCTCCATTCTCAAGAGCTTTGAGTCTCTGCAAAACATATACATGTGTAGACACAAATAAGTGAAATAGAATGAAGGCTATTTCAGCTTTAGCTTGTATTCCGTTTGGGAGCTAAAGTCGCACAAACTTTTGTTTACAAAAATTTCGATGGCCTATAGTTCGCAAGTTATGCAATCAGTTGACATAAGATTGTGCATGCATGTAGACATGTTAATGACCTTTATATATGCCAAGTTTCAGATGGCTACCTACTCAAACAAGCAAGCAGTAGCGGTTTGAAATTTTCACAATTTGGGCTACACGTTCGGGACGATTCGTGACCTTAGGTGACTTGCACAATTCGGGCTGAAACTAGTGCCAAATGAGAGGGTTGGGATAAACATTCAATTGACCATATGTGCCAAAAATTCTCGTTCTTTAGTTTTCGAGTTATAGCCCCTGGAAGTCGAAAACTGCACGACTTTGCCCTCGAATATCTCGACAACGAAGAAAGGAGAATTTCAGGGCATTTTCTCCCAAGAAATATATGGGAATTATCTGTAATTTAGCACAGTTTCAGAACGATTCGTGAAAGTCACCTTTTAAGAATAACTTCCACTGCAGGCCCATATATAAAAGTTTGCTCCTTTATTACTCTGCACATGGACAATTATTTGCGCTGTTATTTGCCCCAGGCATGTACCTATGTAATTACCGTTTACAGTGTAAAGATGGATGTTATCGGTCGCTGAACGTCGGAGCAGTAGGCGTTTAATGCATTTTCCCATAGGGTCCAATGCAAAATTGACACCTCATTTTCTCCAGTCTCAAGAGCTTTGAGTCTCTGCAAAACATATACATGTGTAGACACAAATAAGTGAAATAGAATGAAGGCTATTTCAGCTTTAGCTTTTATTCCGTTTGGGAGCTAAAGTCGCACAAACTTTTGTTTACAAAAATTTCGATGGCCTATAGTTCGCAAGTTATGCAATCAGTTGACATAAGATTGTGCATGCATGTAGACATGTTAATGACCTTTATATATGCCAAGTTTCAGATGGCTACCTACTCAAACAAGCAAGCAGTAGCGGTTTGAAATTTTCACAATTTGGGCTACACGTTCGGGACGATTCGTGACCTTAGGTGACTTGCACAATTTGGGCTGAAACTAGTGCCAAATGAGAGGGTTGGGATAAACATTCAATTGACCATATGTGCCAAAAATTCTCGTTCTTTAGTTTTCGAGTTATAGCCCCTGGAAGTCGAAAACTGCACGACTTTGCCCTCGAATATCTCGACAACGAAGAAAGGAGAATTTCAGGGCATTTTCTCCCAAGAAATATATGGGAATTATCTGTAATTTAGCACAGTTTCAGAACGATTCGTGAAAGTCACCTTTTAAGAATAACTTCCACTGCAGGCCCATATATAAAAGTTTGCTCCTTTATTACTCTGCACATGGACAATTATTTGCGCTGTTATTTGCCCCAGGCATGTACCTATGTAATTACCGTTTACAGTGTAAAGATGGATGTTATCGGTCGCTGAACGTCGGAGCAGTAGGCGTTTAATGCATTTTCCCATAGGGTCCAATGCAAAATTGACACCTCATTTTCTCCATTCTCAAGAGCTTTGAGTCTCTGCAAAACATATACATGTGTAGACACAAATAAGTGAAATAGAATGAAGGCTATTTCAGCTTTAGCTTTTATTCCGTTTGGGAGCTAAAGTCGCACAAACTTTTGTTTACAAAAATTTCGATGGCCTATAGTTCGCAAGTTATGCAATCAGTTGACATAAGATTGTGCATGCATGTAGACATGTTAATGACCTTTATATATGCCAAGTTTCAGATGGCTACCTACTCAAACAAGCAAGCAGTAGCGGTTTGAAATTTTCACAATTTGGGCTACACGTTCGGGACGATTCGTGACCTTAGGTGACTTGCACAATTCGGGCTGAAACTAGTGCCAAATGAGAGGGTTGGGATAAACATTCAATTGACCATATGTGCCAAAAATTCTCCTTCTTTAGTTTTCGAGTTATAGCCCCTGGAAGTCGAAAACTGCACGACTTTGCCCTCGAATATCTCGACAACGAAGAAAGGAGAATTTCAGGGCATTTTCTCCCAAGAAATATATGGGAATTATCTGTAATTTAGCACAGTTTCAGAACGATTCGTGAAAGTCACCTTTTAAGAATAACTTCCACTGCAGGCCCATATATAAAAGTTTGCTCCTTTATTACTCTGCACATGGACAATTATTTGCGCTGTTATTTGCCCCAGGCATGTACCTATGTAATTACCGTTTACAGTGTAAAGATGGATGTTATCGGTCGCTGAACGTCGGAGCAGTAGGCGTTTAATGCATTTTCCCATAGGGTCCAATGCAAAATTGACACCTCATTTTCTCCATTCTCAAGAGCTTTGAGTCTCTGCAAAACATATACATGTGTAGACACAAATAAGTGAAATAGAATGAAGGCTATTTCAGCTTTAGCTTTTATTCCGTTTGGGAGCTTAAGTCGCACAAACTTTTGTTTACAAAAATTTCGATGGCCTATAGTTCGCAAGTTATGCAATCAGTTGACATAAGATTGTGCATGCATGTAGACATGCTAATGACCTTTATATATGCCAAGTTTCAGATGGCTACCTACTCAAACAAGCAAGCAGTAGCGGTTTGAAATTTTCACAATTTGGGCTACACGTTCGGGACGATTCGTGACCTTAGGTGACTTGCACAATTCGGGCTGAAACTAGTGCCAAATGAGAGGGTTGGGATAAACATTCAATTGACCATATGTGCCAAAAATTCTCGTTCTTTAGTTTTCGAGTTATAGCCCCTGGAAGTCGAAAACTGCACGACTTTGCCCTCGAATATCTCGACAACGAAGAAAGGAGAATTTCAGGGCATTTTCTCCCAAGAAATATATGGGAATTATCTGTAATTTAGCACAGTTTCAGAACGATTCGTGAAAGTCACCTTTTAAGAATAACTTCCACTGCAGGCCCATATATAAAAGTTTGCTCCTTTATTACTCTGCACATGGACAATTATTTGCGCTGTTATTTGCCCCAGGCATGTACCTATGTAATTACCGTTTACAGTGTAAAGATGGATGTTATCGGTCGCTGAACGTCGGAGCAGTAGGCGTTTAATGCATTTTCCCATAGGGTCCAATGCAAAATTGACACCTCATTTTCTCCATTCTCAAGAGCTTTGAGTCTCTGCAAAACATATACATGTGTAGACACAAATAAGTGAAATAGAATGAAGGCTATTTCAGCTTTAGCTTTTATTCCGTTTGGGAGCTAAAGTCGCACAAACTTTTGTTTACAAAAATTTCGATGGCCTATAGTTCGCAAGTTATGCAATCAGTTGACATAAGATTGTGCATGCATGTAGACATGTTAATGACCTTTATATATGCCAAGTTTCAGATGGCTACCTACTCAAACAAGCAAGCAGTAGCGGTTTGAAATTTTCACAATTTGGGCTACACGTTCGGGACGATTCGTGACCTTAGGTGACTTGCACAATTCGGGCTGAAACTAGTGCCAAATGAGAGGGTTGGGATAAACATTCAATTGACCATATGTGCCAAAAATTCTCGTTCTTTAGTTTTCGAGTTATAGCCCTTGGAAGTCGAAAACTGCACGACTTTGCCCTCGAATATCTCGACAACGAAGAAAGGAGAATTTCAGGGCATTTTCTCCCAAGAAATATATGGGAATTATCTGTAATTTAGCACAGTTTCAGAACGATTCGTGAAAGTCACCTTTTAAGAATAACTTCCACTGCAGGCCCATATATAAAAGTTTGCTCCTTTATTACTCTGCACATGGATAATTATTTGCGCTGTTATTTGCCCCAGGCATGTACCTATGTAATTACCGTTTACAGTGTAAAGATGGATGTTATCGGTCGCTGAACGTCGGAGCAGTAGGCGTTTAATGCATTTTCCCATAGGGTCCAATGCAAAATTGACACCTCATTTTCTCCATTCTCAAGAGCTTTGAGTCTCTGCAAAACATATACATGTGTAGACACAAATAAGTGAAATAGAATGAAGGCTATTTCAGCTTTAGCTTTTATTCCGTTTGGGAGCTAAAGTCGCACAAACTTTTGTTTACAAAAATTTCGATGGCCTATAGTTCGCAAGTTATGCAATCAGTTGACATAAGATTGTGCATGCATGTAGACATGTTAATGACCTTTATATATGCCAAGTTTCAGATGGCTACCTACTCAAACAAGCAAGCAGTAGCGGTTTGAAATTTTCACAATTTGGGCTACACGTTCGGGACGATTCGTGACCTTAGGTGACTTGCACAATTCGGGCTGACACTAGTGCCAAATGAGAGGGTTGGGATAAACATTCAATTGACCATATGTGCCAAAAATTCTCGTTCTTTAGTTTTCGAGTTATAGCCCCTGGAAGTCGAAAACTGCACGACTTTGCCCTCGAATATCTCGACAACGAAGAAAGGAGAATTTCAGGGCATTTTCTCCCAAGAAATATATGGGAATTATCTGTAATTTAGCACAGTTTCAGAACGATTCGTGAAAGTCACCTTTTAAGAATAACTTCCACTGCAGGCCCATATATAAAAGTTTGCTCCTTTATTACTCTGCACATGGACAATTATTTGCGCTGTTATTTGCCCCAGGCATGTTCCTATGTAATTACCGTTTACAGTGTAAAGATGGATGTTATCGGTCGCTGAACGTCGGAGCAGTAGGCGTTTAATGCATTTTCCCATAGGGTCCAATGCAAAATTGACACCTCATTTTCTCCATTCTCAAGAGCTTTGAGTCTCTGCAAAACATAT
This sequence comes from Ctena decussata, assembly GCA_963989385.1. NCBI lineage: Eukaryota > Metazoa > Mollusca > Bivalvia > Lucinida > Lucinidae > Ctena > Ctena decussata. Next base: position 326,826 of record CAXDIV010000058.1, read on the forward strand.
ACATGTGTAGACACAAATAAGTGATATAGAATGAAGGCTATTTCAGCTTTAGCTTTTATTCCGTTTGGGAGCTAAAGTCGCACAAACTTTTGTTTACAAAAATTTCGATGGCCTATAGTTCGCAAGTTATGCAATCAGTTGACATAAGATTGTGCATGCATGTAGACATGTTAATGACCTTTATATATGCCAAGGTTCAGATGGCTACCTACTCAAACAAGCAAGCAGTAGCGGTTTGAAATTTTCACAATTTGGGCTACACGTTCGGGACGATTCGTGACCTTAGGTGACTTGCACAATTCGGGCTGAAACTAGTGCCAAATGAGAGGGTTGGGATAAACATTCAATTGACCATATGTGCCAAAAATTCTCGTTCTTTAGTTTTCGAGTTATAGCCCCTGGAAGTCGAAAACTGCACGACTTTGCCCTCGAATATCTCGACAACGAAGAAAGGAGAATTTCAGGGCATTTTCTCCCAAGAAATATATGGGAATTATCTGTAATTTAGCACAGTTTCAGAACGATTCGTGAAAGTCACCTTTTAATAATAACTTCCACTGCAGGCCCATTTATAAAAGTTTGCTCCTTTATTACTCTGCACATGTACAATTATTTGCGCTGTTATTTGCCCCAGGCATGTACCTATGTAATTACCGTTTACAGTGTAAAGATGGATGTTATCGGTCGCTGAACGTCGGAGCAGTAGGCGTTTAATGCATTTTCCCATAGGGTCCAATGCAAAATTGACACCTCATTTTCTCCATTCTCAAGAGCTTTGAGTCTCTGCAAAACATATACATGTGTAGACACAAATAAGTGAAATAGAATGAAGGCTATTTCAGCTTTAGCTTGTATTCCGTTTGGGAGCTAAAGTCGCACAAACTTTTGTTTACAAAAATTTCGATGGCCTATAGTTCGCAAGTTATGCAATCAGTTGACATAAGATTGTGCATGCATGTAGACATGTTAATGACCTTTATATATGCCAAGTTTCAGATGGCTACCTACTCAAACAAGCAAGCAGTAGCGGTTTGAAATTTTCACAATTTGGGCTACACGTTCGGGACGATTCGTGACCTTAGGTGACTTGCACAATTCGGGCTGAAACTAGTGCCAAATGAGAGGGTTGGGATAAACATTCAATTGACCATATGTGCCAAAAATTCTCGTTCTTTAGTTTTCGAGTTATAGCCCCTGGAAGTCGAAAACTGCACGACTTTGCCCTCGAATATCTCGACAACGAAGAAAGGAGAATTTCAGGGCATTTTCTCCCAAGAAATATATGGGAATTATCTGTAATTTAGCACAGTTTCAGAACGATTCGTGAAAGTCACCTTTTAAGAATAACTTCCACTGCAGGCCCATATATAAAAGTTTGCTCCTTTATTACTCTGCACATGGACAATTATTTGCGCTGTTATTTGCCCCAGGCATGTACCTATGTAATTACCGTTTACAGTGTAAAGATGGATGTTATCGGTCGCTGAACGTCGGAGCAGTAGGCGTTTAATGCATTTTCCCATAGGGTCCAATGCAAAATTGACACCTCATTTTCTCCATTCTCAAGAGCTTTGAGTCTCTGCAAAACATATACATGTGTAGACACAAATAAGTGAAATAGAATGAAGGCTATTTCAGCTTTAGCTTTTATTCCGTTTGGGAGCTAAAGTCGCACAAACTTTTGTTTACAAAAATTTCGATGGCCTATAGTTCGCAAGTTATGCAATCAGTTGACATAAGATTGTGCATGCATGTAGACATGTTAATGACCTTTATATATGCCAAGTTTCAGATGGCTACCTACTCAAACAAGCAAGCAGTAGCGGTTTGAAATTTTCACAATTTGGGCTACACGTTCGGGACGATTCCTGACCTTAGGTGACTTGCACAATTCGGGCTGAAACTAGTGCCAAATGAGAGGGTTGGGATAAACATTCAATTGACCATATGTGCCAAAAATTCTCGTTCTTTAGTTTTCGAGTTATAGCCCCTGGAAGTCGAAAACTGCACGACTTTGCCCTCGAATATCTCGACAACGAAGAAAGGAGAATTTCAGGGCATTTTCTCCCAAGAAATATATGGGAATTATCTGTAATTTAGCACAGTTTCAGAACGATTCGTGAAAGTCACCTTTTAAGAATAACTTCCACTGCAGGCCCATATATAAAAGTTTGCTCCTTTATTACTCTGCACATGGACAATTATTTGCGCTGTTATTTGCCCCAGGCATGTACCTATGTAATTACCGTTTACAGTGTAAAGATGGATGTTATCGGTCGCTGAACGTCGGAGCAGTAGGCGTTTAATGCATTTTCCCATAGGGTCCAATGCAAAATTGACACCTCATTTTCTCCATTCTCAAGAGCTTTGAGTCTCTGCAAAACATATACATGTGTAGACACAAATAAGTGAAATAGAATGAAGGCTATTTCAGCTTTAGCTTTTATTCCGTTTGGGAGCTAAAGTCGCACAAACTTTTGTTTACAAAAATTTCGATGGCCTATAGTTCGCAAGTTATGCAATCAGTTGACATAAGATTGTGCATGCATGTAGACATGTTAATGACCTTTATATATGCCAAGTTTCAGATGGCTACCTACTCAAACAAGCAAGCAGTAGCGGTTTGAAATTTTCACAATTTGGGCTACACGTTCGGGACGATTCGTGACCTTAGGTGACTTGCACAATTCGGGCTGAAACTAGTGCCAAATGAGAGGGTTGGGATAAACATTCAATTGACCATATGTGCCAAAAATTCTCGTTCTTTAGTTTTCGAGTTATAGCCCCTGGAAGTCGAAAACTGCACGACTTTGCCCTCGAATATCTCGACAACGAAGAAAGGAGAATTTCAGGGCATTTTCTCCCAAGAAATATATGGGAATTATCTCTAATTTAGCACAGTTTCAGAACGATTCGTGAAAGTCACCTTTTAAGAATAACTTCCACTGCAGGCCCATATATAAAAGTTTGCTCCTTTATTACTCTGCACATGGACAATTATTTGCGCTGTTATTTGCCCCAGGCATGTACCTATGTAATTACCGTTTACAGTGTAAAGATGGATGTTATCGGTCGCTGAACGTCGGAGCAGTAGGCGTTTAATGCATTTTCCCATAGGGTCCAATGCAAAATTGACACCTCATTTTCTCCATTCTCAAGAGCTTTGAGTCTCTGCAAAACATATACATGTGTAGACACAAATAAGTGAAATAGAATGAAGGCTATTTCAGCTTTAGCTTTTATTCCGTTTGGGAGCTAAAGTCGCACAAACTTTTGTTTACAAAAATTTCGATGGCCTATAGTTCGCAAGTTATGCAATCAGTTGACATAAGATTGTGCATGCATGTAGACATGTTAATGACCTTTATATATGCCAAGTTTCAGATGGCTACCTACTCAAACAAGCAAGCAGTAGCGGTTTGAAATTTTCACAATTTGGGCTACACGTTCGGGACGATTCGTGACCTTAGGTGACTTGCACAATTCGGGCTGAAACTAGTGCCAAATGAGAGGGTTGGGATAAACATTCAATTGACCATATGTGCCAAAAATTCTCGTTCTTTAGTTTTCGAGTTATAGCCCCTGGAAGTCGAAAACTGCACGACTTTGCCCTCGAATATCTCGACAACGAAGAAAGGAGAATTTCAGGGCATTTTCTCCCAAGAAATATATGGGAATTATCTGTAATTTAGCACAGTTTCAGAACGATTCGTGAAAGTCACCTTTTAAGAATAACTTCCACTGCAGGCCCATATATAAAAGTTTGCTCCTTTATTACTCTGCACATGGACAATTATTTGCGCTGTTATTTGCCCCAGGCATGTACCTATGTAATTACCGTTTACAGTGTAAAGATGGATGTTATCGGTCGCTGAACGTCGGAGCAGTAGGCGTTTAATGCATTTTCCCATAGGGTCCAATGCAAAATTGACACCTCATTTTCTCCATTCTCAAGAGCTTTGAGTCTCTGCAAAACATATACATGTGTAGACACAAATAAGTGAAATAGAATGAAGGCTATTTCAGCTTTAGCTTTTATTCCGTTTGGGAGCTAAAGTCGCACAAACTTTTGTTTACAAAAATTTCGATGGCCTATAGTTCGCAAGTTATGCAATCAGTTGACATAAGATTGTGCATGCATGTAGACATGTTAATGACCTTTATATATGCCAAGTTTCAGATGGCTACCTACTCAAACAAGCAAGCAGTAGCGGTTTGAAATTTTCACAATTTGGGCTACACGTTCGGGACGATTCGTGACCTTAGGTGACTTGCACAATTCGGGCTGAAACTAGTGCCAAATGAGAGGGTTGGGATAAACATTCAATTGACCATATGTGCCAAAAATTCTCGTTCTTTAGTTTTCGAGTTATAGCCCCTGGAAGTCGAAAACTGCACGACTTTGCCCTCGAATATCTCGACAACGAAGAAAGGAGAATTTCAGGGCATTTTCTCCCAAGAAATATATGGGAATTATCTGTAATTTAGCACAGTTTCAGAACGATTCGTGAAAGTCACCTTTTAAGAATAACTTCCACTGCAGGCCCATATATAAAAGTTTGCTCCTTTATTACTCTGCACATGGACAATTATTTGCGCTGTTATTTGCCCCAGGCATGTACCTATGTAATTACCGTTTACAGTGTAAAGATGGATGTTATCGGTCGCTGAACGTCGGAGCAGTAGGCGTTTAATGCATTTTCCCATAGGGTCCAATGCAAAATTGACACCTCATTTTCTCCATTCTCAAGAGCTTTGAGTCTCTGCAAAACATATACATGTGTAGACACAAATAAGTGAAATAGAATGAAGGCTATTTCAGCTTTAGCTTTTATTCCGTTTGGGAGCTAAAGTCGCACAAACTTTTGTTTACAAAAATTTCGATGGCCTATAGTTCGCAAGTTATGCAATCAGTTGACATAAGATTGTGCATGCATGTAGACATGTTAATGACCTTTATATATGCCAAGTTTCAGATGGCTACCTACTCAAACAAGCAAGCAGTAGCGGTTTGAAATTTTCACAATTTGGGCTACACGTTCGGGACGATTCGTGACCTTAGGTGACTTGCACAATTCGGGCTGAAACTAGTGCCAAATGAGAGGGTTGGGATAAACATTCAATTGACCATATGTGCCAAAAATTCTCGTTCTTTAGTTTTCGAGTTATAGCCCCTGGAAGTCGAAAACTGCACGACTTTGCCCTCGAATATCTCGACAACGAAGAAAGGAGAATTTCAGGGCATTTTCTCCCAAGAAATATATGGGAATTATCTGTAATTTAGCACAGTTTCAGAACGATTCGTGAAAGTCACCTTTTAAGAATAACTTCCACTGCAGGCCCATATATAAAAGTTTGCTCCTTTATTACTCTGCACATGGACAATTATTTGCGCTGTTATTTGCCCCAGGCATGTACCTATGTAATTACCGTTTACAGTGTAAAGATGGGTGTTATCGGTCGCTGAACGTCGGAGCAGTAGGCGTTTAATGCATTTTCCCATAGGGTCCAATGCAAAATTGACACCTCATTTTCTCCATTCTCAAGAGCTTTGAGTCTCTGCAAAACATATACATGTGTTTTCCCATAGGGTCCAATGCAAAATTGAGAACTCATTTTCTCCATTCTCAAGAGCTTTGAGTCTCTGCAAAACATATACATGTGTAGACACAAATAAGTGAAATAGAATGAAGGCTATTTCAGCTTTAGCTTTTATTCCGTTTGGGAGCTAAAGTCGCACAAACTTTTGTTTACAAAAATTTCGATGGCCTATAGTTCGCAAGTTATGCAATCAGTTGACATAAGATTGTGCATGCATGTAGACATGTTAAAGACCTTTATATATGCCAAGTTTCAGATGGCTACCTACTCAAACAAGCAAGCAGTAGCGGTTTGAAATTTTCATAATTTGGGCTACACGTTCGGGACGATTCGTGACCTTAGGTGACTTGCACAATTCGGGCTGAAACTAGTGCCAAATGAGAGGGTTGGGATAAACATTCAATTGACCATATGTGCCAAAAATTCTCGTTCTTTAGTTTTCGAGTTATAGCCCCTGGAAGTCGAAAACTGCACGACTTTGCCCTCGAATATCTCGACAACGAAGAAAGGAGAATTTCAGGGCATTTTCTCCCAAGAAATATATGGGAATTATCTGTAATTTAGCACAGTTTCAGAACGATTCGTGAAAGTCACCTTTTAAGAATAACTTCCACTGCAGGCCCATATATAAAAGTTTGCTCCTTTATTACTCTGCACATGGACAATTATTTGCGCTGTTATTTGCCCCAGGCATGTACCTATGTAATTACCGTTTACAGTGTAAAGATGGATGTTATCGGTCGCTGAACGTCGGAGCAGTAGGCGTTTAATGCATTTTCCCATAGGGTCCAATGCAAAATTGACACCTCATTTTCTCCAGTCTCAAGAGCTTTGAGTCTCTGCAAAACATATACATGTGTAGACACAAATAAGTGAAATAGAATGAAGGCTATTTCAGCTTTAGCTTTTATTCCGTTTGGGAGCTAAAGTCGCACAAACTTTTGTTTACAAAAATTTCGATGGCCTATAGTTCGCAAGTTATGCAATCAGTTGACATAAGATTGTGCATGCATGTAGACATGTTAATGACCTTTATATATGCCAAGTTTCAGATGGCTACCTACTCAAACAAGCAAGCAGTAGCGGTTTGAAATTTTCACAATTTGGGCTACACGTTCGGGACGATTCGTGACCTTAGGTGACTTGCACAATTCGGGCTGAAACTAGTGCCAAATGAGAGGGTTGGGATAAACATTCAATTGACCATATGTGCCAAAAATTCTCGTTCTTTAGTTTTCGAGTTATAGCCCCTGGAAGTCGAAAACTGCACGACTTTGCCCTCGAATATCTCGACAACGAAGAAAGGAGAATTTCAGGGCATTTTCTCCCAAGAAATATATGGGAATTATCTGTAATTTAGCACAGTTTCAGAACGATTCGTGAAAGTCACCTTTTAAGAATAACTTCCACTGCAGGCCCATATATAAAAGTTTGCTCCTTTATTACTCTGCACATGGACAATTATTTGCGCTGTTATTTGCCCCAGGCATGTACCTATGTAATTACCGTTTACAGTGTAAAGATGGATGTTATCGGTCGCTGAACGTCGGAGCAGTAGGCGTTTAATGCATTTTCCCATAGGGTCCAATGCAAAATTGACACCTCATTTTCTCCATTCTCAAGAGCTTTGAGTCTCTGCAAAACATATACATGTGTAGACACAAATAAGTGAAATAGAATGAAGGCTATTTCAGCTTTAGCTTTTATTCCGTTTGGGAGCTAAAGTCGCACAAACTTTTGTTTACAAAAATTTCGATGGCCTATAGTTCGCAAGTTATGCAATCAGTTGACATAAGATTGTGCATGCATGTAGACATGTTAATGACCTTTATATATGCCAAGTTTCAGATGGCTACTACTCAAACAAGCAAGCAGTAGCGGTTTGAAATTTTCACAATTTGGGCTACACGTTCGGGACGATTCGTGACCTTAGGTGACTTGCACAATTCGGGCTGAAACTAGTGCCAAATGAGAGGGTTGGGATAAACATTCAATTGACCATATGTGCCAAAAATTCTCGTTCTTTAGTTTTCGAGTTATAGCCCCTGGAAGTCGAAAACTGCACGACTTTGCCCTCGAATATCTCGACAACGAAGAAAGGAGAATTTCAGGGCATTTTCTCCCAAAGAAATATATGGGAATTATCTGTAATTTAGCACAGTTTCAGAACGATTCGTGAAAGTCACCTTTTAAGAATAACTTCCACTGCAGGCCCATATATAAAAGTTTGCTCCTTTATTACTCTGCACATGGACAATTATTTGCGCTGTTATTTGCCCCAGGCATGTACCTATGTAATTACCGTTTACAGTGTAAAGATGGATGTTATCGGTCGCTGAACGTCGGAGCAGTAGGCGTTTAATGCATTTTCCCATAGGGTCCAATGCAAAATTGACACCTCATTTTCTCCATTCTCAAGAGCTTTGAGTCTCTGCAAAACATATACATGTGTAGACACAAATAAGTGAAATAGAATGAAGGCTATTTCAGCTTTAGCTTTTATTCCGTTTGGGAGCTAAAGTCGCACAAACTTTTGTTTACAAAAATTTCGATGGCCTATAGTTCGCAAGTTATGCAATCAGTTGACATAAGATTGTGCATGCATGTAGACATGTTAATGACCTTTATATATGCCAAGTTTCAGATGGCTACCTACTCAAACAAGCAAGCAGTAGCGGTTTGAAATTTTCACAATTTGGGTTACACGTTCGGGACGATTCGTGACCTTAGGTGACTTGCACAATTCGGGCTGAAACTAGTGCCAAATGAGAGGGTTGGGATAAACATTCAATTGACCATATGTGCCAAAAATTCTCGTTCTTTAGTTTTCGAGTTATAGCCCCTGGAAGTCGAAAACTGCACGACTTTGCCCTCGAATATCTCGACAACGAAGAAAGGAGAATTTCAGGGCATTTTCTCCCAAAGAAATATATGGGAATTATCTGTAATTTAGCACAGTTTCAGAACGATTCGTGAAAGTCACCTTTTAAGAATAACTTCCACTGCAGGCCCATATATAAAAGTTTGCTCCTTTATTACTCTGCACATGGACAATTATTTGCGCTGTTATTTGCCCCAGGCATGTACCTATGTAATTACCGTTTACAGTGTAAAGATGGATGTTATCGGTCGCTGAACGTCGGAGCAGTAGGCGTTTAATGCATTTTCCCATAGGGTCCAATGCAAAATTGACACCTCATTTTCTCCATTCTCAAGAGCTTTGAGTCTCTGCAAAACATATACATGTGTAGACACAAATAAGTGAAATAGAATGAAGGCTATTTCAGCTTTAGCTTTTATTCCGTTTGGGAGCTAAAGTCGCACAAACTTTTGTTTACAAAAATTTCGATGGCCTATAGTTCGCAAGTTATGCAATCAGTTGACATAAGATTGTGCATGCATGTAGACATGTTAATGACCTTTATATATGCCAAGTTTCAGATGGCTACCTACTCAAACAAGCAAGCAGTAGCGGTTTGAAATTTTCACAATTTGGGTTACACGTTCGGGACGATTCGTGACCTTAGGTGACTTGCACAATTCGGGCTGAAACTAGTGCCAAATGAGAGGGTTGGGATAAACATTCAATTGACCATATGTGCCAAAAATTCTCGTTCTTTAGTTTTCGAGTTATAGCCCCTGGAAGTCGAAAACTGCACGACTTTGCCCTCGAATATCTCGACAACGAAGAAAGGAGAATTTCAGGGCATTTTCTCCCAAGAAATATATGGGAATTATCTGTAATTTAGCACAGTTTCAGAACGATTCGTGAAAGTCACCTTTTAAGAATAACTTCCACTGCAGGCCCATATATAAAAGTTTGCTCCTTTATTACTCTGCACATGGACAATTATTTGCGCTGTTATTTGCCCCAGGCATGTACCTATGTAATTACCGTTTACAGTGTAAAGATGGATGTTATCGGTCGCTGAACGTCGGAGCAGTAGGCGTTTAATGCATTTTCCCATAGGGTCCAATGCAAAATTGACACCTCATTTTCTCCATTCTCAAGAGCTTTGAGTCTCTGCAAAACATATACATGTGTAGACACAAATAAGTGAAATAGAATGAAGGCTATTTCAGCTTTAGCTTTTATTCCGTTTGGGAGCTAAAGTCGCACAAACTTTTGTTTACAAAAATTTCGATGGCCTATAGTTCGCAAGTTATGCAATCAGTTGACATAAGATTGTGCATGCATGTAGACATGTTAATGACCTTTATATATGCCAAGTTTCAGATGGCTACCTACTCAAACAAGCAAGCAGTAGCGGTTTGAAATTTTCACAATTTGGGCTACACGTTCGGGACGATTCGTGACCTTAGGTGACTTGCACAATTCGGGCTGAAACTAGTGCCAAATGAGAGGGTTGGGATAAACATTCAATTGACCATATGTGCCAAAAATTCTCGTTCTTTAGTTTTCGAGTTATAGCCCCTGGAAGTCGAAAACTGCACGACTTTGCCCTCGAATATCTCGACAACGAAGAAAGGAGAATTTCAGGGCATTTTCTCCCAAGAAATATATGGGAATTATCTGTAATTTAGCACAGTTTCAGAACGATTCGTGAAAGTCACCTTTTAAGAATAACTTCCACTGCAGGCCCATATATAAAAGTTTGCTCCTTTATTACTCTGCACATGGACAATTATTTGCGCTGTTATTTGCCCCAGGCATGTACCTATGTAATTACCGTTTACAGTGTAAAGATGGATGTTATCGGTCGCTGAACGTCGGAGCAGTAGGCGTTTAATGCATTTTCCCATAGGGTCCAATGCAAAATTGACACCTCATTTTCTCCATTCTCAAGAGCTTTGAGTCTCTGCAAAACATATACATGTGTAGACACAAATAAGTGAAATAGAATGAAGGCTATTTCAGCTTTAGCTTTTATTCCGTTTGGGAGCTAAAGTCGCACAAACTTTTGTTTACAAAAATTTCGATGGCCTATAGTTCGCAAGTTATGCAATCAGTTGACATAAGATTGTGCATGCATGTAGACATGTTAATGACCTTTATATATGCCAAGTTTCAGATGGCTACCTACTCAAACAAGCAAGCAGTAGCGGTTTGAAATTTTCACAATTTGGGCTACACGTTCGGGACGATTCGTGACCTTAGGTGACTTGCACAATTCGGGCTGAAACTAGTGCCAAATGAGAGGGTTGGGATAAACATTCAATTGACCATATGTGCCAAAAATTCTCGTTCTTTAGTTTTCGAGTTATAGCCCCTGGAAGTCGAAAACTGCACGACTTTGCCCTCGAATATCTCGACAACGAAGAAAGGAGAATTTCAGGGCATTTTCTCCCAAGAAATATATGGGAATTATCTGTAATTTAGCACAGTTTCAGAACGATTCGTGAAAGTCACCTTTTAAGAATAACTTCCACTGCAGGCCCATATATAAAAGTTTGCTCCTTTATTACTCTGCACATGGACAATTATTTGCGCTGTTATTTGCCCCAGGCATGTACCTATGTAATTACCGTTTACAGTGTAAAGATGGATGTTATCGGTCGCTGAACGTCGGAGCAGTAGGCGTTTAATGCATTTTCCCATAGGGTCCAATGCAAAATTGACACCTCATTTTCTCCATTCTCAAGAGCTTTGAGTCTCTGCAAAACATATACATGTGTAGACACAAATAAGTGAAATAGAATGAAGGCTATTTCAGCTTTAGCTTTTATTCCGTTTGGGAGCTAAAGTCGCACAAACTTTTGTTTACAAAAATTTCGATGGCCTATAGTTCGCAAGTTATGCAATCAGTTGACATAAGATTGTGCATGCATGTAGACATGTTAATGACCTTTATATATGCCAAGTTTCAGATGGCTACCTACTCAAACAAGCAAGCAGTAGCGGTTTGAAATTTTCACAATTTGGGCTACACGTTCGGGACGATTCGTGACCTTAGGTGACTTGCACAATTCGGGCTGAAACTAGTGCCAAATGAGAGGGTTGGGATAAACATTCAATTGACCATATGTGCCAAAAATTCTCGTTCTTTAGTTTTCGAGTTATAGCCCCTGGAAGTCGAAAACTGCACGACTTTGCCCTCGAATATCTCGACAACGAAGAAAGGAGAATTTCAGGGCATTTTCTCCCAAGAAATATATGGGAATTATCTGTAATTTAGCACAGTTTCAGAACGATTCGTGAAAGTCACCTTTTAAGAATAACTTCCACTGCAGGCCCATATATAAAAGTTTGCTCCTTTATTACTCTGCACATGGACAATTATTTGCGCTGTTATTTGCCCCAGGCATGTACCTATGTAATTACCGTTTACAGTGTAAAGATGGATGTTATCGGTCGCTGAACGTCGGAGCAGTAGGCGTTTAATGCATTTTCCCATAGGGTCCAATGCAAAATTGACACCTCATTTTCTCCATTCTCAAGAGCTTTGAGTCTCTGCAAAACATATACATGTGTAGACACAAATAAGTGAAATAGAATGAAGGCTATTTCAGCTTTAGCTTTTATTCCGTTTGGGAGCTAAAGTCGCACAAACTTTTGTTTACAAAAATTTCGATGGCCTATAGTTCGCAAGTTATGCAATCAGTTGACATAAGATTGTGCATGCATGTAGACATGTTAATGACCTTTATATATGCCAAGTTTCAGATGGCTACCTACTCAAACAAGCAAGCAGTAGCGGTTTGAAATTTTCACAATTTGGGCTACACGTTCGGGACGATTCGTGACCTTAGGTGACTTGCACAATTCGGGCTGAAACTAGTGCCAAATGAGAGGGTTGGGATAAACATTCAATTGACCATATGTGCCAAAAATTCTCGTTCTTTAGTTTTCGAGTTATAGCCCCTGGAAGTCGAAAACTGCACGACTTTGCCCTCGAATATCTCGACAACGAAGAAAGGAGAATTTCAGGGCATTTTCTCCCAAGAAATATATGGGAATTATCTGTAATTTAGCACAGTTTCAGAACGATTCGTGAAAGTCACCTTTTAAGAATAACTTCCACTGCAGGCCCATATCTAAAAGTTTGCTCCTTTATTACTCTGCACATGGACAATTATTTGCGCTGTTATTTGCCCCAGGCATGTACCTATGTAATTACCGTTTACAGTGTAAAGATGGATGTTATCGGTCGCTGAACGTCGGAGCAGTAGGCGTTTAATGCATTTTCCCATAGGGTCCAATGCAAAATTGACACCTCATTTTCTCCATTCTCAAGAGCTTTGAGTCTCTGCAAAACATATACATGTGTAGACACAAATAAGTGAAATAGAATGAAGGCTATTTCAGCTTTAGCTTTTATTCCGTTTGGGAGCTAAAGTCGCACAAACTTTTGTTTACAAAAATTTCGATGGCCTATAGTTCGCAAGTTATGCAATCAGTTGACATAAGATTGTGCATGCATGTAGACATGTTAATGACCTTTATATATGCCAAGTTTCAGATGGCTACCTACTCAAACAAGCAAGCAGTAGCGGTTTGAAATTTTCACAATTTGGGCTACACGTTCGGGACGATTCGTGACCTTAGGTGACTTGCACAATTCGGGCTGAAACTAGTGCCAAATGAGAGGGTTGGGATAAACATTCAATTGACCATATGTGCCAAAAATTCTCGTTCTTTAGTTTTCGAGTTATAGCCCCTGGAAGTCGAAAACTGCACGACTTTGCCCTCGAATATCTCGACAACGAAGAAAGGAGAATTTCAGGGCATTTTCTCCCAAGAAATATATGGGAATTATCTGTAATTTAGCACAGTTTCAGAACGATTCGTGAAAGTCACCTTTTAAGAATAACTTCCACTGCAGGCCCATATATAAAAGTTTCTCCTTTATTACTCTGCACATGGACAATTATTTGCGCTGTTATTTGCCCCAGGCATGTACCTATGTAATTACCGTTTACAGTGTAAAGATGGATGTTATCGGTCGCTGAACGTCGGAGCAGTAGGCGTTTAATGCATTTTCCCATAGGGTCCAATGCAAAATTGACACCTCATTTTCTCCATTCTCAAGAGCTTTGAGTCTCTGCAAAACATATACATGTGTAGACACAAATAAGTGAAATAGAATGAAGGCTATTTCAGCTTTAGCTTTTATTCCGTTTGGGAGCTAAAGTCGCACAAACTTTTGTTTACAAAAATTTCGATGGCCTATAGTTCGCAAGTTATGCAATCAGTTGACATAAGATTGTGCATGCATGTAGACATGTTAATGACCTTTATATATGCCAAGTTTCAGATGGCTACCTACTCAAACAAGCAAGCAGTAGCGGTTTGAAATTTTCACAATTTGGGCTACACGTTCGGGACGATTCGTGACCTTAGGTGACTTGCACAATTCGGGCTGAAACTAGTGCCAAATGAGAGGGTTGGGATAAACATTCAATTGACCATATGTGCCAAAAATTCTCGTTCTTTAGTTTTCGAGTTATAGCCCCTGGAAGTCGAAAACTGCACGACTTTGCCCTCGAATATCTCGACAACGAAGAAAGGAGAATTTCAGGGCATTTTCTCCCAAGAAATATATGGGAATTATCTGTAATTTAGCACAGTTTCAGAACGATTCGTGAAAGTCACCTTTTAAGAATAACTTCCACTGCAGGCCCATATATAAAAGTTTGCTCCTTTATTACTCTGCACATGGACAATTATTTGCGCTGTTATTTGCCCCAGGCATGTACCTATGTAATTACCGTTTACAGTGTAAAGATGGATGTTATCGGTCGCTGAACGTCGGAGCAGTAGGCGTTTAATGCATTTTCCCATAGGGTCCAATGCAAAATTGACACCTCATTTTCTCCATTCTCAAGAGCTTTGAGTCTCTGCAAAACATATACATGTGTAGACACAAATAATTGAAATAGAATGAAGGCTATTTCAGCTTTAGCTTTTATTCCGTTTTGGAGCTAAAGTCGCACAAACTTTTGTTTACAAAAATTTCGATGGCCTATAGTTCGCAAGTTATGCAATCAGTTGACATAAGATTGTGCATGCATGTAGACATGTTAATGACCTTTATATATGCCAAGTTTCAGATGGCTACCTACTCAAACAAGCAAGCAGTAGCGGTTTGAAATTTTCACAATTTGGGCTACACGTTCGGGACGATTCGTGACCTTAGGTGACTTGCACAATTCGGGCTGAAACTAGTGCCAAATGAGAGGGTTGGGATAAACATTCAATTGACCATATGTGCCAAAAATTCTCGTTCTTTAGTTTTCGAGTTATAGCCCCTGGAAGTCGAAAACTGCACGACTTTGCCCTCGAATATCTCGACAACGAAGAAAGGAGAATTTCAGGGCATTTTCTCCCAAGAAATATATGGGAATTATCTGTAATTTAGCACAGTTTCAGAACGATTCGTGAAAGTCACCTTTTAAGAATAACTTCCACTGCAGGCCCATATATAAAAGTTTGCTCCTTTATTACTCTGCACATGGACAATTATTTGCGCTGTTATTTGCCCCAGGCATGTACCTATGTAATTACCGTTTACAGTGTAAAGATGGATGTTATCGGTCGCTGAACGTCGGAGCAGTAGGCGTTTAATGCATTTTCCCATAGGGTCCAATGCAAAATTGACACCTCATTTTCTCCATTCTCAAGAGCTTTGAGTCTCTGCAAAACATATACATGTGTAGACACAAATAAGTGAAATAGAATGAAGGCTATTTCAGCTTTAGCTTTTATTCCGTTTGGGAGCTAAAGTCGCACAAACTTTTGTTTACAAAAATTTCGATGGCCTATAGTTCGCAAGTTATGCAATCAGTTGACATAAGATTGTGCATGCATGTAGACATGTTAATGACCTTTATATATGCCAAGTTTCAGATGGCTACCTACTCAAACAAGCAAGCAGTAGCGGTTTGAAATTTTCACAATTTGGGCTACACGTTCGGGACGATTCGTGACCTTAGGTGACTTGCACAATTCGGGCTGAAACTAGTGCCAAATGAGAGGGTTGGGATAAACATTCAATTGACCATATGTGCCAAAAATTCTCGTTCTTTAGTTTTCGAGTTATAGCCCCTGGAAGTCGAAAACTGCACGACTTTGCCCTCGAATATCTCGACAACGAAGAAAGGAGAATTTCAGGGCATTTTCTCCCAAGAAATATATGGGAATTATCTGTAATTTAGCACAGTTTCAGAACGATTCGTGAAAGTCACCTTTTAAGAATAACTTCCACTGCAGGCCCATATATAAAAGTTTGCTCCTTTATTACTCTGCACATGGACAATTATTTGCGCTGTTATTTGCCCCAGGCATGTACCTATGTAATTACCGTTTACAGTGTAAAGATGGATGTTATCGGTCGCTGAACGTCGGAGCAGTAGGCGTTTAATGCATTTTCCCATAGGGTCCAATGCAAAATTGACACCTCATTTTCTCCAGTCTCAAGAGCTTTGAGTCTCTGCAAAACATATACATGTGTAGACACAAATAAGTGAAATAGAATGAAGGCTATTTCAGCTTTAGCTTTTATTCCGTTTGGGAGCTAAAGTCGCACAAACTTTTGTTTACAAAAATTTCGATGGCCTATAGTTCGCAAGTTATGCAATCAGTTGACATAAGATTGTGCATGCATGTAGACATGTTAATGACCTTTATATATGCCAAGTTTCAGATGGCTACCTACTCAAACAAGCAAGCAGTAGCGGTTTGAAATTTTCACAATTTGGGCTACACGTTCGGGACGATTCGTGACCTTAGGTGACTTGCACAATTCGGGCTGAAACTAGTGCCAAATGAGAGGGTTGGGATAAACATTCAATTGACCATATGTGCCAAAAATTCTCGTTCTTTAGTTTTCGAGTTATAGCCCCTGGAAGTCGAAAACTGCACGACTTTGCCCTCGAATATCTCGACAACGAAGAAAGGAGAATTTCAGGGCATTTTCTCCCAAGAAATATATGGGAATTATCTGTAATTTAGCACAGTTTCAGAACGATTCGTGAAAGTCACCTTTTAAGAATAACTTCCACTGCAGGCCCATATATAAAAGTTTGCTCCTTTATTACTCTGCACATGGACAATTATTTGCGCTGTTATTTGCCCCAGGCATGTACCTATGTAATTACCGTTTACAGTGTAAAGATGGATGTTATCGGTCGCTGAACGTCGGAGCAGTAGGCGTTTAATGCATTTTCCCATAGGGTCCAATGCAAAATTGACACCTCATTTTCTCCAGTCTCAAGAGCTTTGAGTCTCTGCAAAACATATACATGTGTAGACACAAATAAGTGAAATAGAATGAAGGCTATTTCAGCTTTAGCTTTTATTCCGTTTGGGAGCTAAAGTCGCACAAACTTTTGTTTACAAAAATTTCGATGGCCTATAGTTCGCAAGTTATGCAATCAGTTGACATAAGATTGTGCATGCATGTAGACATGTTAATGACCTTTATATATGCCAAGTTTCAGATGGCTACCTACTCAAACAAGCAAGCAGTAGCGGTTTGAAATTTTCACAATTTGGGCTACACGTTCGGGACGATTCGTGACCTTAGGTGACTTGCACAATTTGGGCTGAAACTAGTGCCAAATGAGAGGGTTGGGATAAACATTCAATTGACCATATGTGCCAAAAATTCTCGTTCTTTAGTTTTCGAGTTATAGCCCCTGGAAGTCGAAAACTGCACGACTTTGCCCTCGAATATCTCGACAACGAAGAAAGGAGAATTTCAGGGCATTTTCTCCCAAGAAATATATGGGAATTATCTGTAATTTAGCACAGTTTCAGAACGATTCGTGAAAGTCACCTTTTAAGAATAACTTCCACTGCAGGCCCATATATAAAAGTTTGCTCCTTTATTACTCTGCACATGGATAATTATTTGCGCTGTTATTTGCCCCAGGCATGTACCTATGTAATTACCGTTTACAGTGTAAAGATGGATGTTATCGGTCGCTGAACGTCGGAGCAGTAGGCGTTTAATGCATTTTCCCATAGGGTCCAATGCAAAATTGACACCTCATTTTCTCCAGTCTCAAGAGCTTTGAGTCTCTGCAAAACATATACATGTGTAGACACAAATAATTGAAATAGAATGAAGGCTATTTCAGCTTTAGCTTTTATTCCGTTTTGGAGCTAAAGTCGCACAAACTTTTGTTTACAAAAATTTCGATGGCCTATAGTTCGCAAGTTATGCAATCAGTTGACATAAGATTGTGCATGCATGTAGACATGTTAATGACCTTTATATATGCCAAGTTTCAGATGGCTACCTACTCAAACAAGCAAGCAGTAGCGGTTTGAAATTTTCACAATTTGGGCTACACGTTCGGGACGATTCGTGACCTTAGGTGACTTGCACAATTCGGGCTGAAACTAGTGCCAAATGAGAGGGTTGGGATAAACATTCAATTGACCATATGTGCCAAAAATTCTCCTTCTTTAGTTTTCGAGTTATAGCCCCTGGAAGTCGAAAACTGCACGACTTTGCCCTCGAATATCTCGACAACGAAGAAAGGAGAATTTCAGGGCATTTTCTCCCAAGAAATATATGGGAATTATCTGTAATTTAGCACAGTTTCAGAACGATTCGTGAAAGTCACCTTTTAAGAATAACTTCCACTGCAGGCCCATATATAAAAGTTTGCTCCTTTATTACTCTGCACATGGACAATTATTTGCGCTGTTATTTGCCCCAGGCATGTACCTATGTAATTACCGTTTACAGTGTAAAGATGGATGTTATCGGTCGCTGAACGTCGGAGCAGTAGGCGTTTAATGCATTTTCCCATAGGGTCCAATGCAAAATTGACACCTCATTTTCTCCATTCTCAAGAGCTTTGAGTCTCTGCAAAACATATACATGTGTAGACACAAATAAGTGAAATAGAATGAAGGCTATTTCAGCTTTAGCTTTTATTCCGTTTGGGAGCTTAAGTCGCACAAACTTTTGTTTACAAAAATTTCGATGGCCTATAGTTCGCAAGTTATGCAATCAGTTGACATAAGATTGTGCATGCATGTAGACATGCTAATGACCTTTATATATGCCAAGTTTCAGATGGCTACCTACTCAAACAAGCAAGCAGTAGCGGTTTGAAATTTTCACAATTTGGGCTACACGTTCGGGACGATTCGTGACCTTAGGTGACTTGCACAATTCGGGCTGAAACTAGTGCCAAATGAGAGGGTTGGGATAAACATTCAATTGACCATATGTGCCAAAAATTCTCGTTCTTTAGTTTTCGAGTTATAGCCCCTGGAAGTCGAAAACTGCACGACTTTGCCCTCGAATATCTCGACAACGAAGAAAGGAGAATTTCAGGGCATTTTCTCCCAAGAAATATATGGGAATTATCTGTAATTTAGCACAGTTTCAGAACGATTCGTGAAAGTCACCTTTTAAGAATAACTTCCACTGCAGGCCCATATATAAAAGTTTGCTCCTTTATTACTCTGCACATGGACAATTATTTGCGCTGTTATTTGCCCCAGGCATGTACCTATGTAATTACCGTTTACAGTGTAAAGATGGATGTTATCGGTCGCTGAACGTCGGAGCAGTAGGCGTTTAATGCATTTTCCCATAGGGTCCAATGCAAAATTGACACCTCATTTTCTCCATTCTCAAGAGCTTTGAGTCTCTGCAAAACATATACATGTGTAGACACAAATAAGTGAAATAGAATGAAGGCTATTTCAGCTTTAGCTTTTATTCCGTTTGGGAGCTAAAGTCGCACAAACTTTTGTTTACAAAAATTTCGATGGCCTATAGTTCGCAAGTTATGCAATCAGTTGACATAAGATTGTGCATGCATGTAGACATGTTAATGACCTTTATATATGCCAAGTTTCAGATGGCTACCTACTCAAACAAGCAAGCAGTAGCGGTTTGAAATTTTCACAATTTGGGCTACACGTTCGGGACGATTCGTGACCTTAGGTGACTTGCACAATTCGGGCTGAAACTAGTGCCAAATGAGAGGGTTGGGATAAACATTCAATTGACCATATGTGCCAAAAATTCTCGTTCTTTAGTTTTCGAGTTATAGCCCTTGGAAGTCGAAAACTGCACGACTTTGCCCTCGAATATCTCGACAACGAAGAAAGGAGAATTTCAGGGCATTTTCTCCCAAGAAATATATGGGAATTATCTGTAATTTAGCACAGTTTCAGAACGATTCGTGAAAGTCACCTTTTAAGAATAACTTCCACTGCAGGCCCATATATAAAAGTTTGCTCCTTTATTACTCTGCACATGGATAATTATTTGCGCTGTTATTTGCCCCAGGCATGTACCTATGTAATTACCGTTTACAGTGTAAAGATGGATGTTATCGGTCGCTGAACGTCGGAGCAGTAGGCGTTTAATGCATTTTCCCATAGGGTCCAATGCAAAATTGACACCTCATTTTCTCCATTCTCAAGAGCTTTGAGTCTCTGCAAAACATATACATGTGTAGACACAAATAAGTGAAATAGAATGAAGGCTATTTCAGCTTTAGCTTTTATTCCGTTTGGGAGCTAAAGTCGCACAAACTTTTGTTTACAAAAATTTCGATGGCCTATAGTTCGCAAGTTATGCAATCAGTTGACATAAGATTGTGCATGCATGTAGACATGTTAATGACCTTTATATATGCCAAGTTTCAGATGGCTACCTACTCAAACAAGCAAGCAGTAGCGGTTTGAAATTTTCACAATTTGGGCTACACGTTCGGGACGATTCGTGACCTTAGGTGACTTGCACAATTCGGGCTGACACTAGTGCCAAATGAGAGGGTTGGGATAAACATTCAATTGACCATATGTGCCAAAAATTCTCGTTCTTTAGTTTTCGAGTTATAGCCCCTGGAAGTCGAAAACTGCACGACTTTGCCCTCGAATATCTCGACAACGAAGAAAGGAGAATTTCAGGGCATTTTCTCCCAAGAAATATATGGGAATTATCTGTAATTTAGCACAGTTTCAGAACGATTCGTGAAAGTCACCTTTTAAGAATAACTTCCACTGCAGGCCCATATATAAAAGTTTGCTCCTTTATTACTCTGCACATGGACAATTATTTGCGCTGTTATTTGCCCCAGGCATGTTCCTATGCAATTACCGTTTACAGTGTAAAGATGGATGTTATCGGTCGCTGAACGTCGGAGCAGTAGGCGTTTAATGCATTTTCCCATAGGGTCCAATGCAAAATTGACACCTCATTTTCTCCATTCTCAAGAGCTTTGAGTCTCTGCAAAACATATACATGTGTAGACACAAATAAGTGATATAGAATGAAGGCTATTTCAGCTTTAGCTTTTATTCCGTTTGGGAGCTAAAGTCGCACAAACTTTTGTTTACAAAAATTTCGATGGCCTATAGTTCGCAAGTTATGCAATCAGTTGACATAAGATTGTGCATGCATGTAGACATGTTAATGACCTTTATATATGCCAAGGTTCAGATGGATACCTACTCAAACAAGCAAGCAGTAGCGGTTTGAAATTTTCACAATTTGGGCTACACGTTCGGGACGATTCGTGACCTTAGGTGACTTGCACAATTCGGGCTGAAACTAGTGCCAAATGAGAGGGTTGGGATAAACATTCAATTGACCATATGTGCCAAAAATTCTCGTTCTTTAGTTTTCGAGTTATAGCCCCTGGAAGTCGAAAACTGCACGACTTTGCCCTCGAATATCTCGACAACGAAGAAAGGAGAATTTCAGGGCATTTTCTCCCAAGAAATATATGGGAATTATCTGTAATTTAGCACAGTTTCAGAACGATTCGTGAAAGTCACCTTTTAATAATAACTTCCACTGCAGGCCCATATATAAAAGTTTGCTCCTTTATTACTCTGCACATGTACAATTATTTGCGCTGTTATTTGCCCCAGGCATGTACCTATGTAATTACCGTTTACAGTGTAAAGATGGATGTTATCGGTCGCTGAACGTCGGAGCAGTAGGCGTTTAATGCATTTTCCCATAGGGTCCAATGCAAAATTGACACCTCATTTTCTCCATTCTCAAGAGCTTTGAGTCTCTGCAAAACATATACATGTGTAGACACAAATAAGTGAAATAGAATGAAGGCTATTTCAGCTTTAGCTTGTATTCCGTTTGGGAGCTAAAGTCGCACAAACTTTTGTTTACAAAAATTTAGATGGCCTATAGTTCGCAAGTTATGCAATCAGTTGACATAAGATTGTGCATGCATGTAGACATGTTAATGACCTTTATATATGCCAAGTTTCAGATGGCTACCTACTCAAACAAGCAAGCAGTAGCGGTTTGAAATTTTCACAATTTGGGCTACACGTTCGGGACGATTCGTGACCTTAGGTGACTTGCACAATTCGGGCTGAAACTAGTGCCAAATGAGAGGGTTGGGATAAACATTCAATTGACCATATGTGCCAAAAATTCTCGTTCTTTAGTTTTCGAGTTATAGCCCCTGGAAGTCGAAAACTGCACGACTTTGCCCTCGAATATCTCGACAACGAAGAAAGGAGAATTTCAGGGCATTTTCTCCCAAGAAATATATGGGAATTATCTGTAATTTAGCACAGTTTCAGAACGATTCGTGAAAGTCACCTTTTAAGAATAACTTCCACTGCAGGCCCATATATAAAAGTTTGCTCCTTTATTACTCTGCACATGGACAATTATTTGCGCTGTTATTTGCCCCAGGCATGTACCTATGTAATTACCGTTTACAGTGTAAAGATGGATGTTATCGGTCGCTGAACGTCGGAGCAGTAGGCGTTTAATGCATTTTCCCATAGGGTCCAATGCAAAATTGACACCTCATTTTCTCCATTCTCAAGAGCTTTGAGTCTCTGCAAAACATATACATGTGTAGACACAAATAAGTGAAATAGAATGAAGGCTATTTCAGCTTTAGCTTTTATTCCGTTTGGGAGCTAAAGTCGCACAAACTTTTGTTTACAAAAATTTCGATGGCCTATAGTTCGCAAGTTATGCAATCAGTTGACATAAGATTGTGCATGCATGTAGACATGTTAATGACCTTTATATATGCCAAGTTTCAGATGGCTACCTACTCAAACAAGCAAGCAGTAGCGGTTTGAAATTTTCACAATTTGGGCTACACGTTCGGGACGATTCGTGACCTTAGGTGACTTGCACAATTCGGGCTGAAACTAGTGCCAAATGAGAGGGTTGGGATAAACATTCAATTGACCATATGTGCCAAAAATTCTCGTTCTTTAGTTTTCGAGTTATAGCCCCTGGAAGTCGAAAACTGCACGACTTTGCCCTCGAATATCTCGACAACGAAGAAAGGAGAATTTCAGGGCATTTTCTCCCAAGAAATATATGGGAATTATCTGTAATTTAGCACAGTTTCAGAACGATTCGTGAAAGTCACCTTTTAAGAATAACTTCCACTGCAGGCCCATATATAAAAGTTTGCTCCTTTATTACTCTGCACATGGACAATTATTTGCGCTGTTATTTGCCCCAGGCATGTACCTATGTAATTACCGTTTACAGTGTAAAGATGGATGTTATCGGTCGCTGAACGTCGGAGCAGTAGGCGTTTAATGCATTTTCCCATAGGGTCCAATGCAAAATTGACACCTCATTTTCTCCATTCTCAAGAGCTTTGAGTCTCTGCAAAACATATACATGTGTAGACACAAATAAGTGAAATAGAATGAAGGCTATTTCAGCTTTAGCTTTTATTCCGTTTGGGAGCTAAAGTCGCACAAACTTTTGTTTACAAAAATTTCGATGGCCTATAGTTCGCAAGTTATGCAATCAGTTGACATAAGATTGTGCATGCATGTAGACATGTTAATGACCTTTATATATGCCAAGTTTCAGATGGCTACCTACTCAAACAAGCAAGCAGTAGCGGTTTGAAATTTTCACAATTTGGGCTACACGTTCGGGACGATTCGTGACCTTAGGTGACTTGCACAATTCGGGCTGAAACTAGTGCCAAATGAGAGGGTTGGGATAAACATTCAATTGACCATATGTGCCAAAAATTCTCGTTCTTTAGTTTTCGAGTTATAGCCCCTGGAAGTCGAAAACTGCACGACTTTGCCCTCGAATATCTCGACAACGAAGAAAGGAGAATTTCAGGGCATTTTCTCCCAAGAAATATATGGGAATTATCTGTAATTTAGCACAGTTTCAGAACGATTCGTGAAAGTCACCTTTTAAGAATAACTTCCACTGCAGGCCCATATATAAAAGTTTGCTCCTTTATTACTCTGCACATGGACAATTATTTGCGCTGTTATTTGCCCCAGGCATGTACCTATGTAATTACCGTTTACAGTGTAAAGATGGATGTTATCGGTCGCTGAACGTCGGAGCAGTAGGCGTTTAATGCATTTTCCCATAGGGTCCAATGCAAAATTGACACCTCATTTTCTCCATTCTCAAGAGCTTTGAGTCTCTGCAAAACATATACATGTGTAGACACAAATAAGTGAAATAGAATGAAGGCTATTTCAGCTTTAGCTTTTATTCCGTTTGGGAGCTAAAGTCGCACAAACTTTTGTTTACAAAAATTTCGATGGCCTATAGTTCGCAAGTTATGCAATCAGTTGACATAAGATTGTGCATGCATGTAGACATGTTAATGACCTTTATATATGCCAAGTTTCAGATGGCTACCTACTCAAACAAGCAAGCAGTAGCGGTTTGAAATTTTCACAATTTGGGCTACACGTTCGGGACGATTCGTGACCTTAGGTGACTTGCACAATTCGGGCTGAAACTAGTGCCAAATGAGAGGGTTGGGATAAACATTCAATTGACCATATGTGCCAAAAATTCTCGTTCTTTAGTTTTCGAGTTATAGCCCCTGGAAGTCGAAAACTGCACGACTTTGCCCTCGAATATCTCGACAACGAAGAAAGGAGAATTTCAGGGCATTTTCTCCCAAGAAATATATGGGAATTATCTGTAATTTAGCACAGTTTCAGAACGATTCGTGAAAGTCACCTTTTAAGAATAACTTCCACTGCAGGCCCATATATAAAAGTTTGCTCCTTTATTACTCTGCACATGGACAATTATTTGCGCTGTTATTTGCCCCAGGCATGTACCTATGTAATTACCGTTTACAGTGTAAAGATGGATGTTATCGGTCGCTGAACGTCGGAGCAGTAGGCGTTTAATGCATTTTCCCATAGGGTCCAATGCAAAATTGACACCTCATTTTCTCCATTCTCAAGAGCTTTGAGTCTCTGCAAAACATATACATGTGTAGACACAAATAAGTGAAATAGAATGAAGGCTATTTCAGCTTTAGCTTTTATTCCGTTTGGGAGCTAAAGTCGCACAAACTTTTGTTTACAAAAATTTCGATGGCCTATAGTTCGCAAGTTATGCAATCAGTTGACATAAGATTGTGCATGCATGTAGACATGTTAATGACCTTTATATATGCCAAGTTTCAGATGGCTACCTACTCAAACAAGCAAGCAGTAGCGGTTTGAAATTTTCACAATTTGGGCTACACGTTCGGGACGATTCGTGACCTTAGGTGACTTGCACAATTCGGGCTGAAACTAGTGCCAAATGAGAGGGTTGGGATAAACATTCAATTGACCATATGTGCCAAAAATTCTCGTTCTTTAGTTTTCGAGTTATAGCCCCTGGAAGTCGAAAACTGCACGACTTTGCCCTCGAATATCTCGACAACGAAGAAAGGAGAATTTCAGGGCATTTTCTCCCAAGAAATATATGGGAATTATCTGTAATTTAGCACAGTTTCAGAACGATTCGTGAAAGTCACCTTTTAAGAATAACTTCCACTGCAGGCCCATATATAAAAGTTTGCTCCTTTATTACTCTGCACATGGACAATTATTTGCGCTGTTATTTGCCCCAGGCATGTACCTATGTAATTACCGTTTACAGTGTAAAGATGGATGTTATCGGTCGCTGAACGTCGGAGCAGTAGGCGTTTAATGCATTTTCCCATAGGGTCCAATGCAAAATTGACACCTCATTTTCTCCATTCTCAAGAGCTTTGAGTCTCTGCAAAACATATACATGTGTAGACACAAATAAGTGAAATAGAATGAAGGCTATTTCAGCTTTAGCTTTTATTCCGTTTGGGAGCTAAAGTCGCACAAACTTTTGTTTACAAAAATTTCGATGGCCTATAGTTCGCAAGTTATGCAATCAGTTGACATAAGATTGTGCATGCATGTAGACATGTTAATGACCTTTATATATGCCAAGTTTCAGATGGCTACCTACTCAAACAAGCAAGCAGTAGCGGTTTGAAATTTTCACAATTTGGGCTACACGTTCGGGACGATTCGTGACCTTAGGTGAATTGCACAATTCGGGCTGAAACTAGTGCCAAATGAGAGGGTTGGGATAAACATTCAATTGACCATATGTGCCAAAAATTCTCGTTCTTTAGTTTTCGAGTTATAGCCCCTGGAAGTCGAAAACTGCACGACTTTGCCCTCGAATATCTCGACAACGAAGAAAGGAGAATTTCAGGGCATTTTCTCCCAAGAAATATATGGGAATTATCTGTAATTTAGCACAGTTTCAGAACGATTCGTGAAAGTCACCTTTTAAGAATAACTTCCACTGCAGGCCCATATATAAAAGTTTGCTCCTTTATTACTCTGCACATGGACAATTATTTGCGCTGTTATTTGCCCCAGGCATGTACCTATGTAATTACCGTTTACAGTGTAAAGATGGGTGTTATCGGTCGCTGAACGTCGGAGCAGTAGGCGTTTAATGCATTTTCCCATAGGGTCCAATGCAAAATTGACACCTCATTTTCTCCATTCTCAAGAGCTTTGAGTCTCTGCAAAACATATACATGTGTTTTCCCATAGGGTCCAATGCAAAATTGAGAACTCATTTTCTCCATTCTCAAGAGCTTTGAGTCTCTGCAAAACATATACATGTGTAGACACAAATAAGTGAAATAGAATGAAGGCTATTTCAGCTTTAGCTTTTATTCCGTTTGGGAGCTAAAGTCGCACAAACTTTTGTTTACAAAAATTTCGATGGCCTATAGTTCGCAAGTTATGCAATCAGTTGACATAAGATTGTGCATGCATGTAGACATGTTAAAGACCTTTATATATGCCAAGTTTCAGATGGCTACCTACTCAAACAAGCAAGCAGTAGCGGTTTGAAATTTTCACAATTTGGGCTACACGTTCGGGACGATTCGTGACCTTAGGTGACTTGCACAATTTGGGCTGAAACTAGTGCCAAATAAGAGGGTTGGGATAAACATTCAATTGACCATATGTGCCAAAAATTCTCGTTCTTTAGTTTTCGAGTTATAGCCCCTGGAAGTCGAAAACTGCACGACTTTGCCCTCGAATATCTCGACAACGAAGAAAGGAGAATTTCAGGGCATTTTCTCCCAAGAAATATATGGGAATTATCTGTAATTTAGCACAGTTTCAGAACGATTCGTGAAAGTCACCTTTTAAGAATAACTTCCACTGCAGGCCCATATATAAAAGTTTGCTCCTTTATTACTCTGCACATGGATAATTATTTGCGCTGTTATTTGCCCCAGGCATGTACCTATGTAATTACCGTTTACAGTGTAAAGATGGATGTTATCGGTCGCTGAACGTCGGAGCAGTAGGCGTTTAATGCATTTTCCCATAGGGTCCAATGCAAAATTGACACCTCATTTTCTCCATTCTCAAGAGCTTTGAGTCTCTGCAAAACATATACATGTGTAGACACAAATAAGTGAAATAGAATGAAGGCTATTTCAGCTTTAGCTTTTATTCCGTTTGGGAGCTAAAGTCGCACAAACTTTTGTTTACAAAAATTTCGATGGCCTATAGTTCGCAAGTTATGCAATCAGTTGACATAAGATTGTGCATGCATGTAGACATGTTAATGACCTTTATATATGCCAAGTTTCAGATGGCTACCTACTCAAACAAGCAAGCAGTAGCGGTTTGAAATTTTCACAATTTGGGCTACACGTTCGGGACGATTCGTGACCTTAGGTGACTTGCACAATTCGGGCTGAAACTAGTGCCAAATGAGAGGGTTGGGATAAACATTCAATTGACCATATGTGCCAAAAATTCTCGTTCTTTAGTTTTCGAGTTATAGCCCTTGGAAGTCGAAAACTGCACGACTTTGCCCTCGAATATCTCGACAACGAAGAAAGGAGAATTTCAGGGCATTTTCTCCCAAGAAATATATGGGAATTATCTGTAATTTAGCACAGTTTCAGAACGATTCGTGAAAGTCACCTTTTAAGAATAACTTCCACTGCAGGCCCATATATAAAAGTTTGCTCCTTTATTACTCTGCACATGGACAATTATTTGCGCTGTTATTTGCCCCAGGCATGTACCTATGTAATTACCGTTTACAGTGTAAAGATGGATGTTATCGGTCGCTGAACGTCGGAGCAGTAGGCGTTTAATGCATTTTCCCATAGGGTCCAATGCAAAATTGACACCTCATTTTCTCCATTCTCAAGAGCTTTGAGTCTCTGCAAAACATATACATGTGTAGACACAAATAAGTGAAATAGAATGAAGGCTATTTCAGCTTTAGCTTTTATTCCGTTTGGGAGCTAAAGTCGCACAAACTTTTGTTTACAAAAATTTCGATGGCCTATAGTTCGCAAGTTATGCAATCAGTTGACATAAGATTGTGCATGCATGTAGACATGTTAATGACCTTTATATATGCCAAGTTTCAGATGGCTACCTACTCAAACAAGCAAGCAGTAGCGGTTTGAAATTTTCACAATTTGGGCTACACGTTCGGGACGATTCGTGACCTTAGGTGACTTGCACAATTCGGGCTGACACTAGTGCCAAATGAGAGGGTTGGGATAAACATTCAATTGACCATATGTGCCAAAAATTCTCGTTCTTTAGTTTTCGAGTTATAGCCCCTGGAAGTCGAAAACTGCACGACTTTGCCCTCGAATATCTCGACAACGAAGAAAGGAGAATTTCAGGGCATTTTCTCCCAAGAAATATATGGGAATTATCTGTAATTTAGCACAGTTTCAGAACGATTCGTGAAAGTCACCTTTTAAGAATAACTTCCACTGCAGGCCCATATATAAAAGTTTGCTCCTTTATTACTCTGCACATGGACAATTATTTGCGCTGTTATTTGCCCCAGGCATGTTCCTATGTAATTACCGTTTACAGTGTAAAGATGGATGTTATCGGTCGCTGAACGTCGGAGCAGTAGGCGTTTAATGCATTTTCCCATAGGGTCCAATGCAAAATTGACACCTCATTTTCTCCATTCTCAAGAGCTTTGAGTCTCTGCAAAACATATACATGTGTAGACACAAATAAGTGATATAGAATGAAGGCTATTTCAGCTTTAGCTTTTATTCCGTTTGGGAGCTAAAGTCGCACAAACTTTTGTTTACAAAAATTTCGATGGCCTATAGTTCGCAAGTTATGCAATCAGTTGACATAAGATTGTGCATGCATGTAGACATGTTAATGACCTTTATATATGCCAAGGTTCAGATGGCTACCTACTCAAACAAGCAAGCAGTAGCGGTTTGAAATTTTCACAATTTGGGCTACACGTTCGGGACGATTCGTGACCTTAGGTGACTTGCACAATTCGGGCTGAAACTAGTGCCAAATGAGAGGGTTGGGATAAACATTCAATTGACCATATGTGCCAAAAATTCTCGTTCTTTAGTTTTCGAGTTATAGCCCCTGGAAGTCGAAAACTGCACGACTTTGCCCTCGAATATCTCGACAACGAAGAAAGGAGAATTTCAGGGCATTTTCTCCCAAGAAATATATGGGAATTATCTGTAATTTAGCACAGTTTCAGAACGATTTGTGAAAGTCACCTTTTAATAATAACTTCCACTGCAGGCCCATATATAAAAGTTTGCTCCTTTATTACTCTGCACATGTACAATTATTTGCGCTGTTATTTGCCCCAGGCATGTACCTATGTAATTACCGTTTACAGTGTAAAGATGGATGTTATCGGTCGCTGAACGTCGGAGCAGTAGGCGTTTAATGCATTTTCCCATAGGGTCCAATGCAAAATTGACACCTCATTTTCTCCATTCTCAAGAGCTTTGAGTCTCTGCAAAACATATACATGTGTAGACACAAATAAGTGAAATAGAATGAAGGCTATTTCAGCTTTAGCTTGTATTCCGTTTGGGAGCTAAAGTCGCACAAACTTTTGTTTACAAAAATTTAGATGGCCTATAGTTCGCAAGTTATGCAATCAGTTGACATAAGATTGTGCATGCATGTAGACATGTTAATGACCTTTATATATGCCAAGTTTCAGATGGCTACCTACTCAAACAAGCAAGCAGTAGCGGTTTGAAATTTTCACAA
The DNA here is from genome assembly GCA_963989385.1 of Ctena decussata. Classification (NCBI taxonomy): domain Eukaryota; kingdom Metazoa; phylum Mollusca; class Bivalvia; order Lucinida; family Lucinidae; genus Ctena; species Ctena decussata. Next base: position 356,698 of record CAXDIV010000058.1, read on the forward strand.
TTTGGGCTACACGTTCGGGACGATTCGTGACCTTAGGTGACTTGCACAATTCGGGCTGAAACTAGTGCCAAATGAGAGGGTTGGGATAAACATTCAATTGACCATATGTGCCAAAAATTCTCGTTCTTTAGTTTTCGAGTTATAGCCCCTGGAAGTCGAAAACTGCACGACTTTGCCCTCGAATATCTCGACAACGAAGAAAGGAGAATTTCAGGGCATTTTCTCCCAAGAAATATATGGGAATTATCTGTAATTTAGCACAGTTTCAGAACGATTCGTGAAAGTCACCTTTTAAGAATAACTTCCACTGCAGGCCCATATATAAAAGTTTGCTCCTTTATTACTCTGCACATGGACAATTATTTGCGCTGTTATTTGCCCCAGGCATGTACCTATGTAATTACCGTTTACAGTGTAAAGATGGATGTTATCGGTCGCTGAACGTCGGAGCAGTAGGCGTTTAATGCATTTTCCCATAGGGTCCAATGCAAAATTGACACCTCATTTTCTCCATTCTCAAGAGCTTTGAGTCTCTGCAAAACATATACATGTGTAGACACAAATAAGTGAAATAGAATGAAGGCTATTTCAGCTTTAGCTTGTATTCCGTTTGGGAGCTAAAGTCGCACAAACTTTTGTTTACAAAAATTTCGATGGCCTATAGTTCGCAAGTTATGCAATCAGTTGACATAAGATTGTGCATGCATGTAGACATGTTAATGACCTTTATATATGCCAAGTTTCAGATGGCTACCTACTCAAACAAGCAAGCAGTAGCGGTTTGAAATTTTCATAATTTGGGCTACACGTTCGGGACGATTCGTGACCTTAGGTGACTTGCACAATTCGGGCTGAAACTAGTGCCAAATGAGAGGGTTGGGATAAACATTCAATTGACCATATGTGCCAAAAATTCTCGTTCTTTAGTTTTCGAGTTATAGCCCCTGGAAGTCGAAAACTGCACGACTTTGCCCTCGAATATCTCGACAACGAAGAAAGGAGAATTTCAGGGCATTTTCTCCCAAGAAATATATGGGAATTATCTGTAATTTAGCACAGTTTCAGAACGATTCGTGAAAGTCACCTTTTAAGAATAACTTCCACTGCAGGCCCATATATAAAAGTTTGCTCCTTTATTACTCTGCACATGGACAATTATTTGCGCTGTTATTTGCCCCAGGCATGTACCTATGTAATTACCGTTTACAGTGTAAAGATGGATGTTATCGGTCGCTGAACGTCGGAGCAGTAGGCGTTTAATGCATTTTCCCATAGGGTCCAATGCAAAATTGACACCTCATTTTCTCCATTCTCAAGAGCTTTGAGTCTCTGCAAAACATATACATGTGTAGACACAAATAAGTGAAATAGAATGAAGGCTATTTCAGCTTTAGCTTTTATTCCGTTTGGGAGCTAAAGTCGCACAAACTTTTGTTTACAAAAATTTCGATGGCCTATAGTTCGCAAGTTATGCAATCAGTTGACATAAGATTGTGCATGCATGTAGACATGTTAATGACCTTTATATATGCCAAGTTTCAGATGGCTACCTACTCAAACAAGCAAGCAGTAGCGGTTTGAAATTTTCACAATTTGGGCTACACGTTCGGGACGATTCGTGACCTTAGGTGACTTGCACAATTCGGGCTGAAACTAGTGCCAAATGAGAGGGTTGGGATAAACATTCAATTGACCATATGTGCCAAAAATTCTCGTTCTTTAGTTTTCGAGTTATAGCCCCTGGAAGTCGAAAACTGCACGATTTTGCCCTCGAATATCTCGACAACGAAGAAAGGAGAATTTCAGGGCATTTTCTCCCAAGAAATATATGGGAATTATCTGTAATTTAGCACAGTTTCAGAACGATTCGTGAAAGTCACCTTTTAAGAATAACTTCCACTGCAGGCCCATATATAAAAGTTTGCTCCTTTATTACTCTGCACATGGACAATTATTTGCGCTGTTATTTGCCCCAGGCATGTACCTATGTAATTACCGTTTACAGTGTAAAGATGGATGTTATCGGTCGCTGAACGTCGGAGCAGTAGGCGTTTAATGCATTTTCCCATAGGGTCCAATGCAAAATTGACACCTCATTTTCTCCATTCTCAAGAGCTTTGAGTCTCTGCAAAACATATACATGTGTAGACACAAATAAGTGAAATAGAATGAAGGCTATTTCAGCTTTAGCTTTTATTCCGTTTGGGAGCTAAAGTCGCACAAACTTTTGTTTACAAAAATTTCGATGGCCTATAGTTCGCAAGTTATGCAATCAGTTGACATAAGATTGTGCATGCATGTAGACATGTTAATGACCTTTATATATGCCAAGTTTCAGATGGCTACCTACTCAAACAAGCAAGCAGTAGCGGTTTGAAATTTTCATAATTTGGGCTACACGTTCGGGACGATTCGTGACCTTAGGTGACTTGCACAATTCGGGCTGAAACTAGTGCCAAATGAGAGGGTTGGGATAAACATTCAATTGACCATATGTGCCAAAAATTCTCGTTCTTTAGTTTTCGAGTTATAGCCCCTGGAAGTCGAAAACTGCACGACTTTGCCCTCGAATATCTCGACAACGAAGAAAGGAGAATTTCAGGGCATTTTCTCCCAAGAAATATATGGGAATTATCTGTAATTTAGCACAGTTTCAGAACGATTCGTGAAAGTCACCTTTTAAGAATAACTTCCACTGCAGGCCCATATATAAAAGTTTGCTCCTTTATTACTCTGCACATGGACAATTATTTGCGCTGTTATTTGCCCCAGGCATGTACCTATGTAATTACCGTTTACAGTGTAAAGATGGATGTTATCGGTCGCTGAACGTCGGAGCAGTAGGCGTTTAATGCATTTTCCCATAGGGTCCAATGCAAAATTGACACCTCATTTTCTCCATTCTCAAGAGCTTTGAGTCTCTGCAAAACATATACATGTGTAGACACAAATAAGTGAAATAGAATGAAGGCTATTTCAGCTTTAGCTTTTATTCCGTTTGGGAGCTAAAGTCGCACAAACTTTTGTTTACAAAAATTTCGATGGCCTATAGTTCGCAAGTTATGCAATCAGTTGACATAAGATTGTGCATGCATGTAGACATGTTAATGACCTTTATATATGCCAAGTTTCAGATGGCTACCTACTCAAACAAGCAAGCAGTAGCGGTTTGAAATTTTCACAATTTGGGCTACACGTTCGGGAAGATTCGTGACCTTAGGTGACTTGCACAATTCGGGCTGAAACTAGTGCCAAATGAGAGGGTTGGGATAAACATTCAATTGACCATATGTGCCAAAAATTCTCGTTCTTTAGTTTTCGAGTTATAGCCCCTGGAAGTCGAAAACTGCACGACTTTGCCCTCGAATATCTCGACAACGAAGAAAGGAGAATTTCAGGGCATTTTCTCCCAAGAAATATATGGGAATTATCTGTAATTTAGCACAGTTTCAGAACGATTCGTGAAAGTCACCTTTTAAGAATAACTTCCACTGCAGGCCCATATATAAAAGTTTGCTCCTTTATTACTCTGCACATGGACAATTATTTGCGCTGTTATTTGCCCCAGGCATGTACCTATGTAATTACCGTTTACAGTGTAAAGATGGATGTTATCGGTCGCTGAACGTCGGAGCAGTAGGCGTTTAATGCATTTTCCCATAGGGTCCAATGCAAAATTGACACCTCATTTTCTCCATTCTCAAGAGCTTTGAGTCTCTGCAAAACATATACATGTGTAGACACAAATAAGTGAAATAGAATGAAGGCTATTTCAGCTTTAGCTTTTATTCCGTTTGGGAGCTAAAGTCGCACAAACTTTTGTTTACAAAAATTTCGATGGCCTATAGTTCGCAAGTTATGCAATCAGTTGACATAAGATTGTGCATGCATGTAGACATGTTAATGACCTTTATATATGCCAAGTTTCAGATGGCTACCTACTCAAACAAGCAAGCAGTAGCGGTTTGAAATTTTCACAATTTGGGTTACACGTTCGGGACGATTCGTGACCTTAGGTGACTTGCACAATTCGGGCTGAAACTAGTGCCAAATGAGAGGGTTGGGATAAACATTCAATTGACCATATGTGCCAAAAATTCTCGTTCTTTAGTTTTCGAGTTATAGCCCCTGGAAGTCGAAAACTGCACGACTTTGCCCTCGAATATCTCGACAACGAAGAAAGGAGAATTTCAGGGCATTTTCTCCCAAAGAAATATATGGGAATTATCTGTAATTTAGCACAGTTTCAGAACGATTCGTGAAAGTCACCTTTTAAGAATAACTTCCACTGCAGGCCCATATATAAAAGTTTGCTCCTTTATTACTCTGCACATGGACAATTATTTGCGCTGTTATTTGCCCCAGGCATGTACCTATGTAATTACCGTTTACAGTGTAAAGATGGATGTTATCGGTCGCTGAACGTCGGAGCAGTAGGCGTTTAATGCATTTTCCCATAGGGTCCAATGCAAAATTGACACCTCATTTTCTCCATTCTCAAGAGCTTTGAGTCTCTGCAAAACATATACATGTGTAGACACAAATAAGTGAAATAGAATGAAGGCTATTTCAGCTTTAGCTTTTATTCCGTTTGGGAGCTAAAGTCGCACAAACTTTTGTTTACAAAAATTTCGATGGCCTATAGTTCGCAAGTTATGCAATCAGTTGACATAAGATTGTGCATGCATGTAGACATGTTAATGACCTTTATATATGCCAAGTTTCAGATGGCTACCTACTCAAACAAGCAAGCAGTAGCGGTTTGAAATTTTCACAATTTGGGTTACACGTTCGGGACGATTCGTGACCTTAGGTGACTTGCACAATTCGGGCTGAAACTAGTGCCAAATGAGAGGGTTGGGATAAACATTCAATTGACCATATGTGCCAAAAATTCTCGTTCTTTAGTTTTCGAGTTATAGCCCCTGGAAGTCGAAAACTGCACGACTTTGCCCTCGAATATCTCGACAACGAAGAAAGGAGAATTTCAGGGCATTTTCTCCCAAAGAAATATATGGGAATTATCTGTAATTTAGCACAGTTTCAGAACGATTCGTGAAAGTCACCTTTTAAGAATAACTTCCACTGCAGGCCCATATATAAAAGTTTGCTCCTTTATTACTCTGCACATGGACAATTATTTGCGCTGTTATTTGCCCCAGGCATGTACCTATGTAATTACCGTTTACAGTGTAAAGATGGATGTTATCGGTCGCTGAACGTCGGAGCAGTAGGCGTTTAATGCATTTTCCCATAGGGTCCAATGCAAAATTGACACCTCATTTTCTCCATTCTCAAGAGCTTTGAGTCTCTGCAAAACATATACATGTGTAGACACAAATAAGTGAAATAGAATGAAGGCTATTTCAGCTTTAGCTTTTATTCCGTTTGGGAGCTAAAGTCGCACAAACTTTTGTTTACAAAAATTTCGATGGCCTATAGTTCGCAAGTTATGCAATCAGTTGACATAAGATTGTGCATGCATGTAGACATGTTAATGACCTTTATATATGCCAAGTTTCAGATGGCTACCTACTCAAACAAGCAAGCAGTAGCGGTTTGAAATTTTCACAATTTGGGTTACACGTTCGGGACGATTCGTGACCTTAGGTGACTTGCACAATTCGGGCTGAAACTAGTGCCAAATGAGAGGGTTGGGATAAACATTCAATTGACCATATGTGCCAAAAATTCTCGTTCTTTAGTTTTCGAGTTATAGCCCCTGGAAGTCGAAAACTGCACGACTTTGCCCTCGAATATCTCGACAACGAAGAAAGGAGAATTTCAGGGCATTTTCTCCCAAGAAATATATGGGAATTATCTGTAATTTAGCACAGTTTCAGAACGATTCGTGAAAGTCACCTTTTAAGAATAACTTCCACTGCAGGCCCATATATAAAAGTTTGCTCCTTTATTACTCTGCACATGGACAATTATTTGCGCTGTTATTTGCCCCAGGCATGTACCTATGTAATTACCGTTTACAGTGTAAAGATGGATGTTATCGGTCGCTGAACGTCGGAGCAGTAGGCGTTTAATGCATTTTCCCATAGGGTCCAATGCAAAATTGACACCTCATTTTCTCCATTCTCAAGAGCTTTGAGTCTCTGCAAAACATATACATGTGTAGACACAAATAAGTGAAATAGAATGAAGGCTATTTCAGCTTTAGCTTTTATTCCGTTTGGGAGCTAAAGTCGCACAAACTTTTGTTTACAAAAATTTCGATGGCCTATAGTTCGCAAGTTATGCAATCAGTTGACATAAGATTGTGCATGCATGTAGACATGTTAATGACCTTTATATATGCCAAGTTTCAGATGGCTACCTACTCAAACAAGCAAGCAGTAGCGGTTTGAAATTTTCACAATTTGGGCTACACGTTCGGGACGATTCGTGACCTTAGGTGACTTGCACAATTCGGGCTGAAACTAGTGCCAAATGAGAGGGTTGGGATAAACATTCAATTGACCATATGTGCCAAAAATTCTCGTTCTTTAGTTTTCGAGTTATAGCCCCTGGAAGTCGAAAACTGCACGACTTTGCCCTCGAATATCTCGACAACGAAGAAAGGAGAATTTCAGGGCATTTTCTCCCAAGAAATATATGGGAATTATCTGTAATTTAGCACAGTTTCAGAACGATTCGTGAAAGTCACCTTTTAAGAATAACTTCCACTGCAGGCCCATATATAAAAGTTTGCTCCTTTATTACTCTGCACATGGACAATTATTTGCGCTGTTATTTGCCCCAGGCATGTACCTATGTAATTACCGTTTACAGTGTAAAGATGGATGTTATCGGTCGCTGAACGTCGGAGCAGTAGGCGTTTAATGCATTTTCCCATAGGGTCCAATGCAAAATTGACACCTCATTTTCTCCATTCTCAAGAGCTTTGAGTCTCTGCAAAACATATACATGTGTAGACACAAATAAGTGAAATAGAATGAAGGCTATTTCAGCTTTAGCTTTTATTCCGTTTGGGAGCTAAAGTCGCACAAACTTTTGTTTACAAAAATTTCGATGGCCTATAGTTCGCAAGTTATGCAATCAGTTGACATAAGATTGTGCATGCATGTAGACATGTTAATGACCTTTATATATGCCAAGTTTCAGATGGCTACCTACTCAAACAAGCAAGCAGTAGCGGTTTGAAATTTTCACAATTTGGGCTACACGTTCGGGACGATTCGTGACCTTAGGTGACTTGCACAATTCGGGCTGAAACTAGTGCCAAATGAGAGGGTTGGGATAAACATTCAATTGACCATATGTGCCAAAAATTCTCGTTCTTTAGTTTTCGAGTTATAGCCCCTGGAAGTCGAAAACTGCACGACTTTGCCCTCGAATATCTCGACAACGAAGAAAGGAGAATTTCAGGGCATTTTCTCCCAAGAAATATATGGGAATTATCTGTAATTTAGCACAGTTTCAGAACGATTCGTGAAAGTCACCTTTTAAGAATAACTTCCACTGCAGGCCCATATATAAAAGTTTGCTCCTTTATTACTCTGCACATGGACAATTATTTGCGCTGTTATTTGCCCCAGGCATGTACCTATGTAATTACCGTTTACAGTGTAAAGATGGATGTTATCGGTCGCTGAACGTCGGAGCAGTAGGCGTTTAATGCATTTTCCCATAGGGTCCAATGCAAAATTGACACCTCATTTTCTCCATTCTCAAGAGCTTTGAGTCTCTGCAAAACATATACATGTGTAGACACAAATAATTGAAATAGAATGAAGGCTATTTCAGCTTTAGCTTTTATTCCGTTTGGGAGCTAAAGTCGCACAAACTTTTGTTTACAAAAATTTCGATGGCCTATAGTTCGCAAGTTATGCAATCAGTTGACATAAGATTGTGCATGCATGTAGACATGTTAATGACCTTTATATATGCCAAGTTTCAGATGGCTACCTACTCAAACAAGCAAGCAGTAGCGGTTTGAAATTTTCACAATTTGGGCTACACGTTCGGGACGATTCGTGACCTTAGGTGACTTGCACAATTCGGGCTGAAACTAGTGCCAAATGAGAGGGTTGGGATAAACATTCAATTGACCATATGTGCCAAAAATTCTCGTTCTTTAGTTTTCGAGTTATAGCCCCTGGAAGTCGAAAACTGCACGGCTTTGCCCTCGAATATCTCGACAACGAAAAAAGGAGAATTTCAGGGCATTTTCTCCCAAGAAATATATGGGAATTATCTGTAATTTAGCACAGTTTCAGAACGATTCGTGAAAGTCACCTTTTAAGAATAACTTCCACTGCAGGCCCATATATAAAAGTTTGCTCCTTTATTACTCTGCACATGGACAATTATTTGCGCTGTTATTTGCCCCAGGCATGTACCTATGTAATTACCGTTTACAGTGTAAAGATGGATGTTATCGGTCGCTGAACGTCGGAGCAGTAGGCGTTTAATGCATTTTCCCATAGGGTCCAATGCAAAATTGACACCTCATTTTCTCCATTCTCAAGAGCTTTGAGTCTCTGCAAAACATATACATGTGTAGACACAAATAAGTGAAATAGAATGAAGGCTATTTCAGCTTTAGCTTTTATTCCGTTTGGGAGCTAAAGTCGCACAAACTTTTGTTTACAAAAATTTCGATGGCCTATAGTTCGCAAGTTATGCAATCAGTTGACATAAGATTGTGCATGCATGTAGACATGTTAATGACCTTTATATATGCCAAGTTTCAGATGGCTACCTACTCAAACAAGCAAGCAGTAGCGGTTTGAAATTTTCACAATTTGGGCTACACGTTCGGGACGATTCGTGACCTTAGGTGACTTGCACAATTCGGGCTGAAACTAGTGCCAAATGAGAGGGTTGGGATAAACATTCAATTGACCATATGTGCCAAAAATTCTCGTTCTTTAGTTTTCGAGTTATAGCCCCTGGAAGTCGAAAACTGCACGACTTTGCCCTCGAATATCTCGACAACGAAGAAAGGAGAATTTCAGGGCATTTTCTCCCAAGAAATATATGGGAATTATCTGTAATTTAGCACAGTTTTAGAACGATTCGTGAAAGTCACCTTTTAAGAATAACTTCCACTGCAGGCCCATATATAAAAGTTTGCTCCTTTATTACTCTGCACATGGACAATTATTTGCGCTGTTATTTGCCCCAGGCATGTACCTATGTAATTACCGTTTACAGTGTAAAGATGGATGTTATCGGTCGCTGAACGTCGGAGCAGTAGGCGTTTAATGCATTTTCCCATAGGGTCCAATGCAAAATTGACACCTCATTTTCTCCATTCTCAAGAGCTTTGAGTCTCTGCAAAACATATACATGTGTAGACACAAATAAGTGAAATAGAATGAAGGCTATTTCAGCTTTAGCTTTTATTCCGTTTGGGAGCTAAAGTCGCACAAACTTTTGTTTACAAAAATTTCGATGGCCTATAGTTCGCAAGTTATGCAATCAGTTGACATAAGATTGTGCATGCATGTAGACATGTTAATGACCTTTATATATGCCAAGTTTCAGATGGCTACCTACTCAAACAAGCAAGCAGTAGCGGTTTGAAATTTTCACAATTTGGGCTACACGTTCGGGACGATTCGTGACCTTAGGTGACTTGCACAATTCGGGCTGAAACTAGTGCCAAATGAGAGGGTTGGGATAAACATTCAATTGACCATATGTGCCAAAAATTCTCGTTCTTTAGTTTTCGAGTTATAGCCCCTGGAAGTCGAAAACTGCACGACTTTGCCCTCGAATATCTCGACAACGAAGAAAGGAGAATTTCAGGGCATTTTCTCCCAAGAAATATATGGGAATTATCTGTAATTTAGCACAGTTTCAGAACGATTCGTGAAAGTCACCTTTTAAGAATAACTTCCACTGCAGGCCCATATATAAAAGTTTCTCCTTTATTACTCTGCACATGGACAATTATTTGCGCTGTTATTTGCCCCAGGCATGTACCTATGTAATTACCGTTTACAGTGTAAAGATGGATGTTATCGGTCGCTGAACGTCGGAGCAGTAGGCGTTTAATGCATTTTCCCATAGGGTCCAATGCAAAATTGACACCTCATTTTCTCCAGTCTCAAGAGCTTTGAGTCTCTGCAAAACATATACATGTGTAGACACAAATAAGTGAAATAGAATGAAGGCTATTTCAGCTTTAGCTTTTATTCCGTTTGGGAGCTAAAGTCGCACAAACTTTTGTTTACAAAAATTTCGATGGCCTATAGTTCGCAAGTTATGCAATCAGTTGACATAAGATTGTGCATGCATGTAGACATGTTAATGACCTTTATATATGCCAAGTTTCAGATGGCTACCTACTCAAACAAGCAAGCAGTAGCGGTTTGAAATTTTCACAATTTGGGCTACACGTTCGGGACGATTCGTGACCTTAGGTGACTTGCACAATTCGGGCTGAAACTAGTGCCAAATGAGAGGGTTGGGATAAACATTCAATTGACCATATGTGCCAAAAATTCTCGTTCTTTAGTTTTCGAGTTATAGCCCCTGGAAGTCGAAAACTGCACGACTTTGCCCTCGAATATCTCGACAACGAAGAAAGGAGAATTTCAGGGCATTTTCTCCCAAGAAATATATGGGAATTATCTGTAATTTAGCACAGTTTCAGAACGATTCGTGAAAGTCACCTTTTAAGAATAACTTCCACTGCAGGCCCATATATAAAAGTTTGCTCCTTTATTACTCTGCACATGGACAATTATTTGCGCTGTTATTTGCCCCAGGCATGTACCTATGTAATTACCGTTTACAGTGTAAAGATGGATGTTATCGGTCGCTGAACGTCGGAGCAGTAGGCGTTTAATGCATTTTCCCATAGGGTCCAATGCAAAATTGACACCTCATTTTCTCCATTCTCAAGAGCTTTGAGTCTCTGCAAAACATATACATGTGTAGACACAAATAAGTGAAATAGAATGAAGGCTATTTCAGCTTTAGCTTTTATTCCGTTTGGGAGCTAAAGTCGCACAAACTTTTGTTTACAAAAATTTCGATGGCCTATAGTTCGCAAGTTATGCAATCAGTTGACATAAGATTGTGCATGCATGTAGACATGTTAATGACCTTTATATATGCCAAGTTTCAGATGGCTACCTACTCAAACAAGCAAGCAGTAGCGGTTTGAAATTTTCACAATTTGGGCTACACGTTCGGGACGATTCGTGACCTTAGGTGACTTGCACAATTCGGGCTGAAACTAGTGCCAAATGAGAGGGTTGGGATAAACATTCAATTGACCATATGTGCCAAAAATTCTCGTTCTTTAGTTTTCGAGTTATAGCCCCTGGAAGTCGAAAACTGCACGACTTTGCCCTCGAATATCTCGACAACGAAGAAAGGAGAATTTCAGGGCATTTTCTCCCAAGAAATATATGGGAATTATCTGTAATTTAGCACAGTTTCAGAACGATTCGTGAAAGTCACCTTTTAAGAATAACTTCCACTGCAGGCCCATATATAAAAGTTTCTCCTTTATTACTCTGCACATGGACAATTATTTGCGCTGTTATTTGCCCCAGGCATGTACCTATGTAATTACCGTTTACAGTGTAAAGATGGATGTTATCGGTCGCTGAACGTCGGAGCAGTAGGCGTTTAATGCATTTTCCCATAGGGTCCAATGCAAAATTGACACCTCATTTTCTCCATTCTCAAGAGCTTTGAGTCTCTGCAAAACATATACATGTGTAGACACAAATAAGTGAAATAGAATGAAGGCTATTTCAGCTTTAGCTTTTATTCCGTTTGGGAGCTAAAGTCGCACAAACTTTTGTTTACAAAAATTTCGATGGCCTATAGTTCGCAAGTTATGCAATCAGTTGACATAAGATTGTGCATGCATGTAGACATGTTAATGACCTTTATATATGCCAAGTTTCAGATGGCTACCTACTCAAACAAGCAAGCAGTAGCGGTTTGAAATTTTCACAATTTGGGCTACACGTTCGGGACGATTCGTGACCTTAGGTGACTTGCACAATTCGGGCTGAAACTAGTGCCAAATGAGAGGGTTGGGATAAACATTCAATTGACCATATGTGCCAAAAATTCTCGTTCTTTAGTTTTCGAGTTATAGCCCCTGGAAGTCGAAAACTGCACGACTTTGCCCTCGAATATCTCGACAACGAAGAAAGGAGAATTTCAGGGCATTTTCTCCCAAGAAATATATGGGAATTATCTGTAATTTAGCACAGTTTCAGAACGATTCGTGAAAGTCACCTTTTAAGAATAACTTCCACTGCAGGCCCATATATAAAAGTTTGCTCCTTTATTACTCTGCACATGGACAATTATTTGCGCTGTTATTTGCCCCAGGCATGTACCTATGTAATTACCGTTTACAGTGTAAAGATGGATGTTATCGGTCGCTGAACGTCGGAGCAGTAGGCGTTTAATGCATTTTCCCATAGGGTCCAATGCAAAATTGACACCTCATTTTCTCCAGTCTCAAGAGCTTTGAGTCTCTGCAAAACATATACATGTGTAGACACAAATAAGTGAAATAGAATGAAGGCTATTTCAGCTTTAGCTTTTATTCCGTTTGGGAGCTAAAGTCGCACAAACTTTTGTTTACAAAAATTTCGATGGCCTATAGTTCGCAAGTTATGCAATCAGTTGACATAAGATTGTGCATGCATGTAGACATGTTAATGACCTTTATATATGCCAAGTTTCAGATGGCTACCTACTCAAACAAGCAAGCAGTAGCGGTTTGAAATTTTCACAATTTGGGCTACACGTTCGGGACGATTCGTGACCTTAGGTGACTTGCACAATTTGGGCTGAAACTAGTGCCAAATGAGAGGGTTGGGATAAACATTCAATTGACCATATGTGCCAAAAATTCTCGTTCTTTAGTTTTCGAGTTATAGCCCCTGGAAGTCGAAAACTGCACGACTTTGCCCTCGAATATCTCGACAACGAAGAAAGGAGAATTTCAGGGCATTTTCTCCCAAGAAATATATGGGAATTATCTGTAATTTAGCACAGTTTCAGAACGATTCGTGAAAGTCACCTTTTAAGAATAACTTCCACTGCAGGCCCATATATAAAAGTTTGCTCCTTTATTACTCTGCACATGGACAATTATTTGCGCTGTTATTTGCCCCAGGCATGTACCTATGTAATTACCGTTTACAGTGTAAAGATGGATGTTATCGGTCGCTGAACGTCGGAGCAGTAGGCGTTTAATGCATTTTCCCATAGGGTCCAATGCAAAATTGACACCTCATTTTCTCCAGTCTCAAGAGCTTTGAGTCTCTGCAAAACATATACATGTGTAGACACAAATAATTGAAATAGAATGAAGGCTATTTCAGCTTTAGCTTTTATTCCGTTTGGGAGCTAAAGTCGCACAAACTTTTGTTTACAAAAATTTCGATGGCCTATAGTTCGCAAGTTATGCAATTAGTTGACATAAGATTGTGCATGCATGTAGACATGTTAATGACCTTTATATATGCCAAGTTTCAGATGGCTACCTACTCAAACAAGCAAGCAGTAGCGGTTTGAAATTTTCACAATTTGGGCTACACGTTCGGGACGATTCGTGACCTTAGGTGACTTGCACAATTTGGGCTGAAACTAGTGCCAAATGAGAGGGTTGGGATAAACATTCAATTGACCATATGTGCCAAAAATTCTCGTTCTTTAGTTTTCGAGTTATAGCCCCTGGAAGTCGAAAACTGCACGACTTTGCCCTCGAATATCTCGACAACGAAGAAAGGAGAATTTCAGGGCATTTTCTCCCAAGAAATATATGGGAATTATCTGTAATTTAGCACAGTTTCAGAACGATTCGTGAAAGTCACCTTTTAAGAATAACTTCCACTGCAGGCCCATATATAAAAGTTTGCTCCTTTATTACTCTGCACATGGACAATTATTTGCGCTGTTATTTGCCCCAGGCATGTACCTATGTAATTACCGTTTACAGTGTAAAGATGGATGTTATCGGTCGCTGAACGTCGGAGCAGTAGGCGTTTAATGCATTTTCCCATAGGGTCCAATGCAAAATTGACACCTCATTTTCTCCATTCTCAAGAGCTTTGAGTCTCTGCAAAACATATACATGTGTAGACACAAATAAGTGAAATAGAATGAAGGCTATTTCAGCTTTAGCTTTTATTCCGTTTGGGAGCTAAAGTCGCACAAACTTTTGTTTACAATAATTTCGATGGCCTATAGTTCGCAAGTTATGCAATCAGTTGACATAAGATTGTGCATGCATGTAGACATGTTAATGACCTTTATATATGCCAAGTTTCAGATGGCTACCTACTCAAACAAGCAAGCAGTAGCGGTTTGAAATTTTCACAATTTGGGCTACACGTTCGGGACGATTCGTGACCTTAGGTGACTTGCACAATTCGGGCTGAAACTAGTGCCAAATGAGAGGGTTGGGATAAACATTCAATTGACCATATGTGCCAAAAATTCTCGTTCTTTAGTTTTCGAGTTATAGCCCCTGGAAGTCGAAAACTGCACGACTTTGCCCTCGAATATCTCGACAACGAAGAAAGGAGAATTTCAGGGCATTTTCTCCCAAGAAATATATGGGAATTATCTGTAATTTAGCACAGTTTCAGAACGATTCGTGAAAGTCACCTTTTAAGAATAACTTCCACTGCAGGCCCATATATAAAAGTTTGCTCCTTTATTACTCTGCACATGGACAATTATTTGCGCTGTTATTTGCCCCAGGCATGTACCTATGTAATTACCGTTTACAGTGTAAAGATGGATGTTATCGGTCGCTGAACGTCGGAGCAGTAGGCGTTTAATGCATTTTCCCATAGGGTCCAATGCAAAATTGACACCTCATTTTCTCCATTCTCAAGAGCTTTGAGTCTCTGCAAAACATATACATGTGTAGACACAAATAAGTGAAATAGAATGAAGGCTATTTCAGCTTTAGCTTTTATTCCGTTTGGGAGCTTAAGTCGCACAAACTTTTGTTTACAAAAATTTCGATGGCCTATAGTTCGCAAGTTATGCAATCAGTTGACATAAGATTGTGCATGCATGTAGACATGCTAATGACCTTTATATATGCCAAGTTTCAGATGGCTACCTACTCAAACAAGCAAGCAGTAGCGGTTTGAAATTTTCACAATTTGGGCTACACGTTCGGGACGATTCGTGACCTTAGGTGACTTGCACAATTCGGGCTGAAACTAGTGCCAAATGAGAGGGTTGGGATAAACATTCAATTGACCATATGTGCCAAAAATTCTCGTTCTTTAGTTTTCGAGTTATAGCCCCTGGAAGTCGAAAACTGCACGACTTTGCCCTCGAATATCTCGACAACGAAGAAAGGAGAATTTCAGGGCATTTTCTCCCAAGAAATATATGGGAATTATCTGTAATTTAGCACAGTTTCAGAACGATTCGTGAAAGTCACCTTTTAAGAATAACTTCCACTGCAGGCCCATATATAAAAGTTTGCTCCTTTATTACTCTGCACATGGACAATTATTTGCGCTGTTATTTGCCCCAGGCATGTACCTATGTAATTACCGTTTACAGTGTAAAGATGGATGTTATCGGTCGCTGAACGTCGGAGCAGTAGGCGTTTAATGCATTTTCCCATAGGGTCCAATGCAAAATTGACACCTCATTTTCTCCATTCTCAAGAGCTTTGAGTCTCTGCAAAACATATACATGTGTAGACACAAATAAGTGAAATAGAATGAAGGCTATTTCAGCTTTAGCTTTTATTCCGTTTGGGAGCTAAAGTCGCACAAACTTTTGTTTACAAAAATTTCGATGGCCTATAGTTCGCAAGTTATGCAATCAGTTGACATAAGATTGTGCATGCATGTAGACATGTTAATGACCTTTATATATGCCAAGTTTCAGATGGCTACCTACTCAAACAAGCAAGCAGTAGCGGTTTGAAATTTTCACAATTTGGGCTACACGTTCGGGACGATTCGTGACCTTAGGTGACTTGCACAATTCGGGCTGAAACTAGTGCCAAATGAGAGGGTTGGGATAAACATTCAATTGACCATATGTGCCAAAAATTCTCGTTCTTTAGTTTTCGAGTTATAGCCCCTGGAAGTCGAAAACTGCACGACTTTGCCCTCGAATATCTCGACAACGAAGAAAGGAGAATTTCAGGGCATTTTCTCCCAAGAAATATATGGGAATTATCTGTAATTTAGCACAGTTTCAGAACGATTCGTGAAAGTCACCTTTTAAGAATAACTTCCACTGCAGGCCCATATATAAAAGTTTGCTCCTTTATTACTCTGCACATGGACAATTATTTGCGCTGTTATTTGCCCCAGGCATGTACCTATGTAATTACCGTTTACAGTGTAAAGATGGATGTTATCGGTCGCTGAACGTCGGAGCAGTAGGCGTTTAATGCATTTTCCCATAGGGTCCAATGCAAAATTGACACCTCATTTTCTCCATTCTCAAGAGCTTTGAGTCTCTGCAAAACATATACATGTGTAGACACAAATAAGTGAAATAGAATGAAGGCTATTTCAGCTTTAGCTTTTATTCCGTTTGGGAGCTAAAGTCGCACAAACTTTTGTTTACAAAAATTTCGATGGCCTATAGTTCGCAAGTTATGCAATCAGTTGACATAAGATTGTGCATGCATGTAGACATGTTAATGACCTTTATATATGCCAAGTTTCAGATGGCTACCTACTCAAACAAGCAAGCAGTAGCGGTTTGAAATTTTCACAATTTGGGCTACACGTTCGGGACGATTCGTGACCTTAGGTGACTTGCACAATTCGGGCTGAAACTAGTGCCAAATGAGAGGGTTGGGAATAACATTCAATTGACCATATGTGCCAAAAATTCTCGTTCTTTAGTTTTCGAGTTATAGCCCCTGGAAGTCGAAAACTGCACGACTTTGCCCTCGAATATCTCGACAACGAAGAAAGGAGAATTTCAGGGCATTTTCTCCCAAGAAATATATGGGAATTATCTGTAATTTAGCACAGTTTCAGAACGATTCGTGAAAGTCACCTTTTAAGAATAACTTCCACTGCAGGCCCATATATAAAAGTTTGCTCCTTTATTACTCTGCACATGGACAATTATTTGCGCTGTTATTTGCCCCAGGCATGTACCTATGTAATTACCGTTTACAGTGTAAAGATGGATGTTATCGGTCGCTGAACGTCGGAGCAGTAGGCGTTTAATGCATTTTCCCATAGGGTCCAATGCAAAATTGACACCTCATTTTCTCCATTCTCAAGAGCTTTGAGTCTCTGCAAAACATATACATGTGTAGACACAAATAAGTGAAATAGAATGAAGGCTATTTCAGCTTTAGCTTTTATTCCGTTTGGGAGCTAAAGTCGCACAAACTTTTGTTTACAAAAATTTCGATGGCCTATAGTTCGCAAGTTATGCAATCAGTTGACATAAGATTGTGCATGCATGTAGACATGTTAATGACCTTTATATATGCCAAGTTTCAGATGGCTACCTACTCAAACAAGCAAGCAGTAGCGGTCTGAAATTTTCACAATTTGGGCTACACGTTCGGGACGATTCGTGACCTTAGGTGACTTGCACAATTCGGGCTGAAACTAGTGCCAAATGAGAGGGTTGGGATAAACATTCAATTGACCATATGTGCCAAAAATTCTCGTTCTTTAGTTTTCGAGTTATAGCCCCTGGAAGTCGAAAACTGCACGACTTTGCCCTCGAATATCTCGACAACGAAGAAAGGAGAATTTCAGGGCATTTTCTCCCAAGAAATATATGGGAATTATCTGTAATTTAGCACAGTTTCAGAACGATTCGTGAAAGTCACCTTTTAAGAATAACTTCCACTGCAGGCCCATATATAAAAGTTTGCTCCTTTATTACTCTGCACATGGACAATTATTTGCGCTGTTATTTGCCCCAGGCATGTACCTATGTAATTACCGTTTACAGTGTAAAGATGGATGTTATCGGTCGCTGAACGTCGGAGCAGTAGGCGTTTAATGCATTTTCCCATAGGGTCCAATGCAAAATTGACACCTCATTTTCTCCATTCTCAAGAGCTTTGAGTCTCTGCAAAACATATACATGTGTAGACACAAATAAGTGAAATAGAATGAAGGCTATTTCAGCTTTAGCTTTTATTCCGTTTGGGAGCTAAAGTCGCACAAACTTTTGTTTACAAAAATTTCGATGGCCTATAGTTCGCAAGTTATGCAATCAGTTGACATAAGATTGTGCATGCATGTAGACATGTTAATGACCTTTATATATGCCAAGTTTCAGATGGCTACCTACTCAAACAAGCAAGCAGTAGCGGTCTGAAATTTTCACAATTTGGGCTACACGTTCGGGACGATTCGTGACCTTAGGTGACTTGCACAATTCGGGCTGAAACTAGTGCCAAATGAGAGGGTTGGGATAAACATTCAATTGACCATATGTGCCAAAAATTCTCGTTCTTTAGTTTTCGAGTTATAGCCCCTGGAAGTCGAAAACTGCACGACTTTGCCCTCGAATATCTCGACAACGAAGAAAGGAGAATTTCAGGGCATTTTCTCCCAAGAAATATATGGGAATTATCTGTAATTTAGCACAGTTTCAGAACGATTCGTGAAAGTCACCTTTTAAGAATAACTTCCACTGCAGGCCCATATATAAAAGTTTGCTCCTTTATTACTCTGCACATGGACAATTATTTGCGCTGTTATTTGCCCCAGGCATGTACCTATGTAATTACCGTTTACAGTGTAAAGATGGATGTTATCGGTCGCTGAACGTCGGAGCAGTAGGCGTTTAATGCATTTTCCCATAGGGTCCAATGCAAAATTGACACCTCATTTTCTCCATTCTCAAGAGCTTTGAGTCTCTGCAAAACATATACATGTGTAGACACAAATAAGTGAAATAGAATGAAGGCTATTTCAGCTTTAGCTTTTATTCCGTTTGGGAGCTAAAGTCGCACAAACTTTTGTTTACAAAAATTTCGATGGCCTATAGTTCGCAAGTTATGCAATCAGTTGACATAAGATTGTGCATGCATGTAGACATGTTAATGACCTTTATATATGCCAAGTTTCAGATGGCTACCTACTAAAACAAGCAAGCAGTAGCGGTTTGAAATTTTCACAATTTGGGCTACACGTTCGGGACGATTCGTGACCTTAGGTGACTTGCACAATTCGGGCTGAAACTAGTGCCAAATGAGAGGGTTGGGATAAACATTCAATTGACCATATGTGCCAAAAATTCTCGTTCTTTAGTTTTCGAGTTATAGCCCCTGGAAGTCGAAAACTGCACGACTTTGCCCTCGAATATCTCGACAACGAAGAAAGGAGAATTTCAGGGCATTTTCTCCCAAGAAATATATGGGAATTATCTGTAATTTAGCACAGTTTCAGAACGATTCGTGAAAGTCACCTTTTAAGAATAACTTCCACTGCAGGCCCATATATAAAAGTTTGCTCCTTTATTACTCTGCACATGGACAATTATTTGCGCTGTTATTTGCCCCAGGCATGTACCTATGTAATTACCGTTTACAGTGTAAAGATGGATGTTATCGGTCGCTGAACGTCGGAGCAGTAGGCGTTTAATGCATTTTCCCATAGGGTCCAATGCAAAATTGACACCTCATTTTCTCCATTCTCAAGAGCTTTGAGTCTCTGCAAAACATATACATGTGTAGACACAAATAAGTGAAATAGAATGAAGGCTATTTCAGCTTTAGCTTTTATTCCGTTTGGGAGCTAAAGTCGCACAAACTTTTGTTTACAAACATTTCGATGGCCTATAGTTCGCAAGTTATGCAATCAGTTGACATAAGATTGTGCATGCATGTAGACATGTTAATGACCTTTATATATGCCAAGTTTCAGATGGCTACCTACTCAAACAAGCAAGCAGTAGCGGTTTGAAATTTTCACAATTTGGGCTACACGTTCGGGACGATTCGTGACCTTAGGTGACTTGCACAATTCGGGCTGAAACTAGTGCCAAATGAGAGGGTTGGGATAAACATTCAATTGACCATATGTGCCAAAAATTCTCGTTCTTTAGTTTTCGAGTTATAGCCCCTGGAAGTCGAAAACTGCACGACTTTGCCCTCGAATATCTCGACAACGAAGAAAGGAGAATTTCAGGGCATTTTCTCCCAAGAAATATATGGGAATTATCTGTAATTTAGCACAGTTTCAGAACGATTCGTGAAAGTCACCTTTTAAGAATAACTTCCACTGCAGGCCCATATATAAAAGTTTGCTCCTTTATTACTCTGCACATGGACAATTATTTGCGCTGTTATTTGCCCCAGGCATGTACCTATGTAATTACCGTTTACAGTGTAAAGATGGATGTTATCGGTCGCTGAACGTCGGAGCAGTAGGCGTTTAATGCATTTTCCCATAGGGTCCAATGCAAAATTGACACCTCATTTTCTCCATTCTCAAGAGCTTTGAGTCTCTGCAAAACATATACATGTGTAGACACAAATAAGTGAAATAGAATGAAGGCTATTTCAGCTTTAGCTTTTATTCCGTTTGGGAGCTAAAGTCGCACAAACTTTTGTTTACAAAAATTTCGATGGCCTATAGTTCGCAAGTTATGCAATCAGTTGACATAAGATTGTGCATGCATGTAGACATGTTAGTGACCTTTATATATGCCAAGTTTCAGATGGCTACCTACTCAAACAAGCAAGCAGTAGCGGTTTGAAATTTTCACAATTTGGGCTACACGTTCGGGACGATTCGTGACCTTAGGTGACTTGCACAATTTGGGCTGAAACTAGTGCCAAATGAGAGGGTTGGGATAAACATTCAATTGACCATATGTGCCAAAAATTCTCGTTCTTTAGTTTTCGAGTTATAGCCCCTGGAAGTCGAAAACTGCACGACTTTGCCCTCGAATATCTCGACAACGAAGAAAGGAGAATTTCAGGGCATTTTCTCCCAAGAAATATATGGGAATTATCTGTAATTTAGCACAGTTTCAGAACGATTCGTGAAAGTCACCTTTTAAGAATAACTTCCACTGCAGGCCCATATATAAAAGTTTGCTCCTTTATTACTCTGCACATGGACAATTATTTGCGCTGTTATTTGCCCCAGGCATGTACCTATGTAATTACCGTTTACAGTGTAAAGATGGATGTTATCGGTCGCTGAACGTCGGAGCAGTAGGCGTTTAATGCATTTTCCCATAGGGTCCAATGCAAAATTGACACCTCATTTTCTCCATTCTCAAGAGCTTTGAGTCTCTGCAAAACATATACATGTGTAGACACAAATAAGTGAAATAGAATGAAGGCTATTTCAGCTTTAGCTTTTATTCCGTTTGGGAGCTTAAGTCGCACAAACTTTTGTTTACAAAAATTTCGATGGCCTATAGTTCGCAAGTTATGCAATCAGTTGACATAAGATTGTGCATGCATGTAGACATGCTAATGACCTTTATATATGCCAAGTTTCAGATGGCTACCTACTCAAACAAGCAAGCAGTAGCGGTTTGAAATTTTCACAATTTGGGCTACACGTTCGGGACGATTCGTGACCTTAGGTGACTTGCACAATTCGGGCTGAAACTAGTGCCAAATGAGAGGGTTGGGATAAACATTCAATTGACCATATGTGCCAAAAATTCTCGTTCTTTAGTTTTCGAGTTATAGCCCCTGGAAGTCGAAAACTGCACGACTTTGCCCTCGAATATCTCGACAACGAAGAAAGGAGAATTTCAGGGCATTTTCTCCCAAGAAATATATGGGAATTATCTGTAATTTAGCACAGTTTCAGAACGATTCGTGAAAGTCACCTTTTAAGAATAACTTCCACTGCAGGCCCATATATAAAAGTTTGCTCCTTTATTACTCTGCACATGGACAATTATTTGCGCTGTTATTTGCCCCAGGCATGTACCTATGTAATTACCGTTTACAGTGTAAAGATGGATGTTATCGGTCGCTGAACGTCGGAGCAGTAGGCGTTTAATGCATTTTCCCATAGGGTCCAATGCAAAATTGACACCTCATTTTCTCCATTCTCAAGAGCTTTGAGTCTCTGCAAAACATATACATGTGTAGACACAAATAAGTGAAATAGAATGAAGGCTATTTCAGCTTTAGCTTTTATTCCGTTTGGGAGCTAAAGTCGCACAAACTTTTGTTTACAAAAATTTCGATGGCCTATAGTTCGCAAGTTATGCAATCAGTTGACATAAGATTGTGCATGCATGTAGACATGTTAATGACCTTTATATATGCCAAGTTTCAGATGGCTACCTACTCAAACAAGCAAGCAGTAGCGGTTTGAAATTTTCACAATTTGGGCTACACGTTCGGGACGATTCGTGACCTTAGGTGACTTGCACAATTTGGGCTAAAACTAGTGCCAAATGAGAGGGTTGGGATAAACATTCAATTGACCATATGTGCCAAAAATTCTCGTTCTTTAGTTTTCGAGTTATAGCCCCTGGAAGTCGAAAACTGCACGACTTTGCCCTCGAATATCTCGACAACGAAGAAAGGAGAATTTCAGGGCATTTTCTCCCAAGAAATATATGGGAATTATCTGTAATTTAGCACAGTTTCAGAACGATTCGTGAAAGTCACCTTTTAAGAATAACTTCCACTGCAGGCCCATATATAAAAGTTTGCTCCTTTATTACTCTGCACATGGACAATTATTTGCGCTGTTATTTGCCCCAGGCATGTACCTATGTAATTACCGTTTACAGTGTAAAGATGGATGTTATCGGTCGCTGAACGTCGGAGCAGTAGGCGTTTAATGCATTTTCCCATAGGGTCCAATGCAAAATTGACACCTCATTTTCTCCATTCTCAAGAGCTTTGAGTCTCTGCAAAACATATACATGTGTAGACACAAATAAGTGAAATAGAATGAAGGCTATTTCAGCTTTAGCTTTTATTCCGTTTGGGAGCTAAAGTCGCACAAACTTTTGTTTACAAAAATTTCGATGGCCTATAGTTCGCAAGTTATGCAATCAGTTGACATAAGATTGTGCATGCATGTAGACATGTTAATGACCTTTATATATGCCAAGTTTCAGATGGCTACCTACTCAAACAAGCAAGCAGTAGCGGTTTGAAATTTTCACAATTTGGGCTACACGTTCGGGACGATTCGTGACCTTAGGTGACTTGCACAATTCGGGCTGAAACTAGTGCCAAATGAGAGGGTTGGGATAAACATTCAATTGACCATATGTGCCAAAAATTCTCGTTCTTTAGTTTTCGAGTTATAGCCCCTGGAAGTCGAAAACTGCACGACTTTGTCCTCGAATATCTCGACAACGAAGAAAGGAGAATTTCAGGGCATTTTCTCCCAAGAAATATATGGGAATTATCTGTAATTTAGCACAGTTTCAGAACGATTCGTGAAAGTCACCTTTTAAGAATAACTTCCACTGCAGGCCCATATATAAAAGTTTGCTCCTTTATTACTCTGCACATGGACAATTATTTGCGCTGTTATTTGCCCCAGGCATGTACCTATGTAATTACCGTTTACAGTGTAAAGATGGATGTTATCGGTCGCTGAACGTCGGAGCAGTAGGCGTTTAATGCATTTTCCCATAGGGTCCAATGCAAAATTGACACCTCATTTTCTCCATTCTCAAGAGCTTTGAGTCTCTGCAAAACATTTACATGTGTAGACACAAATAAGTGAAATAGAATGAAGGCTATTTCAGCTTTAGCTTTTATTCCGTTTGGGAGCTTAAGTCGCACAAACTTTTGTTTACAAAAATTTCGATGGCCTATAGTTCGCAAGTTATGCAATCAGTTGACACAAGATTGTGCATGCATGTAGACATGCTAATGACCTTTATATATGCCAAGTTTCAGATGGCTACCTACTCAAACAAGCAAGCAGTAGCGGTTTGAAATTTTCACAATTTGGGCTACACGTTCGGGACGATTCGTGACCTTAGGTGACTTGCACAATTCGGGCTGAAACTAGTGCCAAATGAGAGGGTTGGGATAAACATTCAATTGACCATATGTGCCAAAAATTCTCGTTCTTTAGTTTTCGAGTTATAGCCCCTGGAAGTCGAAAACTGCACGACTTTGCCCTCGAATATCTCGACAACGAAGAAAGGAGAATTTCAGGGCATTTTCTCCCAAGAAATATATGGGAATTATCTGTAATTTAGCACAGTTTCAGAACGATTCGTGAAAGTCACCTTTTAAGAATAACTTCCACTGCAGGCCCATATATAAAAGTTTGCTCCTTTATTACTCTGCACATGGACAATTATTTGCGCTGTTATTTGCCCCAGGCATGTACCTATGTAATTACCGTTTACAGTGTAAAGATGGATGTTATCGGTCGCTGAACGTCGGAGCAGTAGGCGTTTAATGCATTTTCCCATAGGGTCCAATGCAAAATTGACACCTCATTTTCTCCATTCTCAAGAGCTTTGAGTCTCTGCAAAACATATACATGTGTAGACACAAATAAGTGAAATAGAATGAAGGCTATTTCAGCTTTAGCTTTTATTCCGTTTGGGAGCTAAAGTCGCACAAACTTTTGTTTACAAAAATTTCGATGGCCTATAGTTCGCAAGTTATGCAATCAGTTGACATAAGATTGTGCATGCATGTAGACATGTTAATGACCTTTATATATGCCAAGTTTCAGATGGCTACCTACTCAAACAAGCAAGCAGTAGCGGTTTGAAATTTTCACAATTTGGGCTACACGTTCGGGACGATTCGTGACCTTAGGTGACTTGCACAATTTGGGCTGAAACTAGTGCCAAATGAGAGGGTTGGGATAAACATTCAATTGACCATATGTGCCAAAAATTCTCGTTCTTTAGTTTTCGAGTTATAGCCCCTGGAAGTCGAAAACTGCACGACTTTGCCCTCGAATATCTCGACAACGAAGAAAGGAGAATTTCAGGGCATTTTCTCCCAAGAAATATATGGGAATTATCTGTAATTTAGCACAGTTTCAGAACGATTCGTGAAAGTCACCTTTTAAGAATAACTTCCACTGCAGGCCCATATATAAAAGTTTGCTCCTTTATTACTCTGCACATGGACAATTATTTGCGCTGTTATTTGCCCCAGGCATGTACCTATGTAATTACCGTTTACAGTGTAAAGATGGATGTTATCGGTCGCTGAACGTCGGAGCAGTAGGCGTTTAATGCATTTTCCCATAGGGTCCAATGCAAAATTGACACCTCATTTTCTCCATTCTCAAGAGCTTTGAGTCTCTGCAAAACATATACATGTGTAGACACAAATAAGTGAAATAGAATGAAGGCTATTTCAGCTTTAGCTTGTATTCCGTTTGGGAGCTAAAGTCGCACAAACTTTTGTTTACAAAAATTTCGATGGCCTATAGTTCGCAAGTTATGCAATCAGTTGACATAAGATTGTGCATGCATGTAGACATGTTAATGACCTTTATATATGCCAAGTTTCAGATGGCTACCTACTCAAACAAGCAAGCAGTAGCGGTTTGAAATTTTCACAATTTGGGCTACACGTTCGGGACGATTCGTGACCTTAGGTGACTTGCACAATTCGGGCTGAAACTAGTGCCAAATGAGAGGGTTGGGACAAACATTCAATTGACCATATGTGCCAAAAATTCTCGTTCTTTAGTTTTCGAGTTATAGCCCCTGGAAGTCGAAAACTGCACGACTTTGCCCTCGAATATCTCGACAACGAAGAAAGGAGAATTTCAGGGCATTTTCTCCCAAGAAATATATGGGAATTATCTGTAATTTAGCACAGTTTCAGAACGATTCGTGAAAGTCACCTTTTAAGAATAACTTCCACTGCAGGCCCATATATAAAAGTTTGCTCCTTTATTACTCTGCACATGGACAATTATTTGCGCTGTTATTTGCCCCAGGCATGTACCTATGTAATTACCGTTTACAGTGTAAAGATGGATGTTATCGGTCGCTGAACGTCGGAGCAGTAGGCGTTTAATGCATTTTCCCATAGGGTCCAATGCAAAATTGACACCTCATTTTCTCCATTCTCAAGAGCTTTGAGTCTCTGCAAAACATATACATGTGTAGACACAAATAAGTGAAATAGAATGAAGGCTATTTCAGCTTTAGCTTTTATTCCGTTTGGGAGCTAAAGTCGCACAAACTTTTGTTTACAAAAATTTCGATGGCCTATAGTTCGCAAGTTATGCAATCAGTTGACATAAGATTGTGCATGCATGTAGACATGTTAATGACCTTTATATATGCCAAGTTTCAGATGGCTACCTACTCAAACAAGCAAGCAGTAGCGGTTTGAAATTTTCACAATTTGGGCTACACGTTCGGGACGATTCGTGACCTTAGGTGACTTGCACAATTCGGGCTGAAACTAGTGCCAAATGAGAGGGTTGGGAATAACATTCAATTGACCATATGTGCCAAAAATTCTCGTTCTTTAGTTTTCGAGTTATAGCCCCTGGAAGTCGAAAACTGCACGACTTTGCCCTCGAATATCTCGACAACGAAGAAAGGAGAATTTCAGGGCATTTTCTCCCAAGAAATATATGGGAATTATCTGTAATTTAGCACAGTTTCAGAACGATTCGTGAAAGTCACCTTTTAAGAATAACTTCCACTGCAGGCCCATATATAAAAGTTTGCTCCTTTATTACTCTGCACATGGACAATTATTTGCGCTGTTATTTGCCCCAGGCATGTACCTATGTAATTACCGTTTACAGTGTAAAGATGGATGTTATCGGTCGCTGAACGTCGGAGCAGTAGGCGTTTAATGCATTTTCCCATAGGGTCCAATGCAAAATTGACACCTCATTTTCTCCATTCTCAAGAGCTTTGAGTCTCTGCAAAACATATACATGTGTAGACACAAATAAGTGAAATAGAATGAAGGCTATTTCAGCTTTAGCTTTTATTCCGTTTGGGAGCTAAAGTCGCACAAACTTTTGTTTACAAAAATTTCGATGGCCTATAGTTCGCAAGTTATGCAATCAGTTGACATAAGATTGTGCATGCATGTAGACATGTTAATGACCTTTATATATGCCAAGTTTCAGATGGCTACCTACTCAAACAAGCAAGCAGTAGCGGTCTGAAATTTTCACAATTTGGGCTACACGTTCGGGACGATTCGTGACCTTAGGTGACTTGCACAATTCGGGCTGAAACTAGTGCCAAATGAGAGGGTTGGGATAAACATTCAATTGACCATATGTGCCAAAAATTCTCGTTCTTTAGTTTTCGAGTTATAGCCCCTGGAAGTCGAAAACTGCACGACTTTGCCCTCGAATATCTCGACAACGAAGAAAGGAGAATTTCAGGGCATTTTCTCCCAAGAAATATATGGGAATTATCTGTAATTTAGCACAGTTTCAGAACGATTCGTGAAAGTCACCTTTTAAGAATAACTTCCACTGCAGGCCCATATATAAAAGTTTGCTCCTTTATTACTCTGCACATGGACAATTATTTGCGCTGTTATTTGCCCCAGGCATGTACCTATGTAATTACCGTTTACAGTGTAAAGATGGATGTTATCGGTCGCTGAACGTCGGAGCAGTAGGCGTTTAATGCATTTTCCCATAGGGTCCAATGCAAAATTGACACCTCATTTTCTCCATTCTCAAGAGCTTTGAGTCTCTGCAAAACATATACATGTGTAGACACAAATAAGTGAAATAGAATGAAGGCTATTTCAGCTTTAGCTTTTATTCCGTTTGGGAGCTAAAGTCGCACAAACTTTTGTTTACAAAAATTTCGATGGCCTATAGTTCGCAAGTTATGCAATCAGTTGACATAAGATTGTGCAGGCATGTAGACATGTTAATGACCTTTATATATGCCAAGTTTCAGATGGCTACCTACTAAAACAAGCAAGCAGTAGCGGTTTGAAATTTTCACAATTTGGGCTACACGTTCGGGACGATTCGTGACCTTAGGTGACTTGCACAATTCGGGCTGAAACTAGTGCCAAATGAGAGGGTTGGGATAAACATTCAATTGACCATATGTGCCAAAAATTCTCGTTCTTTAGTTTTCGAGTTATAGCCCCTGGAAGTCGAAAACTGCACGACTTTGCCCTCGAATATCTCGACAACGAAGAAAGGAGAATTTCAGGGCATTTTCTCCCAAGAAATATATGGGAATTATCTGTAATTTAGCACAGTTTCAGAA
This sequence comes from Ctena decussata, assembly GCA_963989385.1. Taxonomy (NCBI): domain Eukaryota; kingdom Metazoa; phylum Mollusca; class Bivalvia; order Lucinida; family Lucinidae; genus Ctena; species Ctena decussata. The sequence goes on from CAXDIV010000058.1 coordinate 384,829, forward strand.
CGATTCGTGAAAGTCACCTTTTAAGAATAACTTCCACTGCAGGCCCATATATAAAAGTTTGCTCCTTTATTACTCTGCACATGGACAATTATTTGCGCTGTTATTTGCCCCAGGCATGTACCTATGTAATTACCGTTTACAGTGTAAAGATGGATGTTATCGGTCGCTGAACGTCGGAGCAGTAGGCGTTTAATGCATTTTCCCATAGGGTCCAATGCAAAATTGACACCTCATTTTCTCCATTCTCAAGAGCTTTGAGTCTCTGCAAAACATATACATGTGTAGACACAAATAAGTGAAATAGAATGAAGGCTATTTCAGCTTTAGCTTTTATTCCGTTTGGGAGCTAAAGTCGCACAAACTTTTGTTTACAAACATTTCGATGGCCTATAGTTCGCAAGTTATGCAATCAGTTGACATAAGATTGTGCATGCATGTAGACATGTTAATGACCTTTATATATGCCAAGTTTCAGATGGCTACCTACTCAAACAAGCAAGCAGTAGCGGTTTGAAATTTTCACAATTTGGGCTACACGTTCGGGACGATTCGTGACCTTAGGTGACTTGCACAATTCGGGCTGAAACTAGTGCCAAATGAGAGGGTTGGGATAAACATTCAATTGACCATATGTGCCAAAAATTCTCGTTCTTTAGTTTTCGAGTTATAGCCCCTGGAAGTCGAAAACTGCACGACTTTGCCCTCGAATATCTCGACAACGAAGAAAGGAGAATTTCAGGGCATTTTCTCCCAAGAAATATATGGGAATTATCTGTAATTTAGCACAGTTTCAGAACGATTCGTGAAAGTCACCTTTTAAGAATAACTTCCACTGCAGGCCCATATATAAAAGTTTGCTCCTTTATTACTCTGCACATGGACAATTATTTGCGCTGTTATTTGCCCCAGGCATGTACCTATGTAATTACCGTTTACAGTGTAAAGATGGATGTTATCGGTCGCTGAACGTCGGAGCAGTAGGCGTTTAATGCATTTTCCCATAGGGTCCAATGCAAAATTGACACCTCATTTTCTCCATTCTCAAGAGCTTTGAGTCTCTGCAAAACATATACATGTGTAGACACAAATAAGTGAAATAGAATGAAGGCTATTTCAGCTTTAGCTTTTATTCCGTTTGGGAGCTAAAGTCGCACAAACTTTTGTTTACAAAAATTTCGATGGCCTATAGTTCGCAAGTTATGCAATCAGTTGACATAAGATTGTGCATGCATGTAGACATGTTAATGACCTTTATATATGCCAAGTTTCAGATGGCTACCTACTCAAACAAGCAAGCAGTAGCGGTTTGAAATTTTCACAATTTGGGCTACACGTTCGGGACGATTCGTGACCTTAGGTGACTTGCACAATTCGGGCTGAAACTAGTGCCAAATGAGAGGGTTGGGATAAACATTCAATTGACCATATGTGCCAAAAATTCTCGTTCTTTAGTTTTCGAGTTATAGCCCCTGGAAGTCGAAAACTGCACGACTTTGCCCTCGAATATCTCGACAACGAAGAAAGGAGAATTTCAGGGCATTTTCTCCCAAGAAATATATGGGAATTATCTGTAATTTAGCACAGTTTCAGAACGATTCGTGAAAGTCACCTTTTAAGAATAACTTCCACTGCAGGCCCATATATAAAAGTTTGCTCCTTTATTACTCTGTACATGGACAATTATTTGCGCTGTTATTTGCCCCAGGTATGTACCTATGTAATTACCGTTTACAGTGTAAAGATGGATGTTATCGGTCGCTGAACGTCGGAGCAGTAGGCGTTTAATGCATTTTCCCATAGGGTCCAATGCAAAATTGACACCTCATTTTCTCCATTCTCAAGAGCTTTGAGTCTCTGCAAAACATATACATGTGTAGACACAAATAAGTGAAATAGAATGAAGGCTATTTCAGCTTTAGCTTTTATTCCGTTTGGGAGCTAAAGTCGCACAAACTTTTGTTTACAAAAATTTCGATGGCCTATAGTTCGCAAGTTATGCAATCAGTTGACATAAGATTGTGCATGCATGTAGACATGTTAATGACCTTTATATATGCCAAGTTTCAGATGGCTACCTACTCAAACAAGCAAGCAGTAGCGGTTTGAAATTTTCACAATTTGGGCTACACGTTCGGGACGATTCGTGACCTTAGGTGACTTGCACAATTTGGGCTGAAACTAGTGCCAAATGAGAGGGTTGGGATAAACATTCAATTGACCATATGTGCCAAAAATTCTCGTTCTTTAGTTTTCGAGTTATAGCCCCTGGAAGTCGAAAACTGCACGACTTTGCCCTCGAATATCTCGACAACGAAGAAAGGAGAATTTCAGGGCATTTTCTCCCAAGAAATATATGGGAATTATCTGTAATTTAGCACAGTTTCAGAACGATTCGTGAAAGTCACCTTTTAAGAATAACTTCCACTGCAGGCCCATATATAAAAGTTTGCTCCTTTATTACTCTGCACATGGACAATTATTTGCGCTGTTATTTGCCCCAGGCATGTACCTATGTAATTACCGTTTACAGTGTAAAGATGGATGTTATCGGTCGCTGAACGTCGGAGCAGTAGGCGTTTAATGCATTTTCCCATAGGGTCCAATGCAAAATTGACACCTCATTTTCTCCATTCTCAAGAGCTTTGAGTCTCTGCAAAACATATACATGTGTAGACACAAATAAGTGAAATAGAATGAAGGCTATTTCAGCTTTAGCTTTTATTCCGTTTGGGAGCTAAAGTCGCACAAACTTTTGTTTACAAAAATTTCGATGGCCTATAGTTCGCAAGTTATGCAATCAGTTGACATAAGATTGTGCATGCATGTAGACATGTTAATGACCTTTATATATGCCAAGTTTCAGATGGCTACCTACTCAAACAAGCAAGCAGTAGCGGTTTGAAATTTTCACAATTTGGGCTACACGTTCGGGACGATTCGTGACCTTAGGTGACTTGCACAATTCGGGCTGAAACTAGTGCCAAATGAGAGGGTTGGGATAAACATTCAATTGACCATATGTGCCAAAAATTCTCGTTCTTTAGTTTTCGAGTTATAGCCCCTGGAAGTCGAAAACTGCACGACTTTGCCCTCGAATATCTCGACAACGAAGAAAGGAGAATTTCAGGGCATTTTCTCCCAAGAAATATATGGGAATTATCTGTAATTTAGCACAGTTTCAGAACGATTCGTGAAAGTCACCTTTTAAGAATAACTTCCACTGCAGGCCCATATATAAAAGTTTGCTCCTTTATTACTCTGTACATGGACAATTATTTGCGCTGTTATTTGCCCCAGGCATGTACCTATGTAATTACCGTTTACAGTGTAAAGATGGATGTTATCGGTCGCTGAACGTCGGAGCAGTAGGCGTTTAATGCATTTTCCCATAGGGTCCAATGCAAAATTGACACCTCATTTTCTCCATTCTCAAGAGCTTTGAGTCTCTGCAAAACATATACATGTGTAGACACAAATAAGTGAAATAGAATGAAGGCTATTTCAGCTTTAGCTTTTATTCCGTTTGGGAGCTAAAGTCGCACAAACTTTTGTTTACAAAAATTTCGATGGCCTATAGTTCGCAAGTTATGCAATCAGTTGACATAAGATTGTGCATGCATGTAGACATGTTAATGACCTTTATATATGCCAAGTTTCAGATGGCTACCTACTCAAACAAGCAAGCAGTAGCGGTTTGAAATTTTCACAATTTGGGCTACACGTTCGGGACGATTCGTGACCTTAGGTGACTTGCACAATTTGGGCTGAAACTAGTGCCAAATGAGAGGGTTGGGATAAACATTCAATTGACCATATGTGCCAAAAATTCTCGTTCTTTAGTTTTCGAGTTATAGCCCCTGGAAGTCGAAAACTGCACGACTTTGCCCTCGAATATCTCGACAACGAAGAAAGGAGAATTTCAGGGCATTTTCTCCCAAGAAATATATGGGAATTATCTGTAATTTAGCACAGTTTCAGAACGATTCGTGAAAGTCACCTTTTAAGAATAACTTCCACTGCAGGCCCATATATAAAAGTTTGCTCCTTTATTACTCTGCACATGGACAATTATTTGCGCTGTTATTTGCCCCAGGCATGTACCTATGTAATTACCGTTTACAGTGTAAAGATGGATGTTATCGGTCGCTGAACGTCGGAGCAGTAGGCGTTTAATGCATTTTCCCATAGGGTCCAATGCAAAATTGACACCTCATTTTCTCCATTCTCAAGAGCTTTGAGTCTCTGCAAAACATATACATGTGTAGACACAAATAAGTGAAATAGAATGAAGGCTATTTCAGCTTTAGCTTTTATTCCGTTTGGGAGCTAAAGTCGCACAAACTTTTGTTTACAAAAATTTCGATGGCCTATAGTTCGCAAGTTATGCAATCAGTTGACATAAGATTGTGCATGCATGTAGACATGTTAATGACCTTTATATATGCCAAGTTTCAGATGGCTACCTACTCAAACAAGCAAGCAGTAGCGGTTTGAAATTTTCACAATTTGGGCTACACGTTCGGGACGATTCGTGACCTTAGGTGACTTGCACAATTCGGGCTGAAACTAGTGCCAAATGAGAGGGTTGGGATAAACATTCAATTGACCATATGTGCCAAAAATTCTCGTTCTTTAGTTTTCGAGTTATAGCCCCTGGAAGTCGAAAACTGCACGACTTTGCCCTCGAATATCTCGACAACGAAGAAAGGAGAATTTCAGGGCATTTTCTCCCAAGAAATATATGGGAATTATCTGTAATTTAGCACAGTTTCAGAACGATTCGTGAAAGTCACCTTTTAAGAATAACTTCCACTGCAGGCCCATATATAAAAGTTTGCTCCTTTATTACTCTGCACATGGACAATTATTTGCGCTGTTATTTGCCCCAGGCATGTACCTATGTAATTACCGTTTACAGTGTAAAGATGGATGTTATCGGTCGCTGAACGTCGGAGCAGTAGGCGTTTAATGCATTTTCCCATAGGGTCCAATGCAAAATTGACACCTCATTTTCTCCATTCTCAAGAGCTTTGAGTCTCTGCAAAACATATACATGTGTAGACACAAATAAGTGAAATAGAATGAAGGCTATTTCAGCTTTAGCTTTTATTCCGTTTGGGAGCTAAAGTCGCACAAACTTTTGTTTACAAAAATTTCGATGGCCTATAGTTCGCAAGTTATGCAATCAGTTGACATAAGATTGTGCATGCATGTAGACATGTTAATGACCTTTATATATGCCAAGTTTCAGATGGCTACCTACTCAAACAAGCAAGCAGTAGCGGTTTGAAATTTTCACAATTTGGGCTACACGTTCGGGACGATTCGTGACCTTAGGTGACTTGCACAATTCGGGCTGAAACTAGTGCCAAATGAGAGGGTTGGGATAAACATTCAATTGACCATATGTGCCAAAAATTCTCGTTCTTTAGTTTTCGAGTTATAGCCCCTGGAAGTCGAAAACTGCACGACTTTGCCCTCGAATATCTCGACAACGAAGAAAGGAGAATTTCAGGGCATTTTATCCCAAGAAATATATGGGAATTATCTGTAATTTAGCACAGTTTCAGAACGATTCGTGAAAGTCACCTTTTAAGAATAACTTCCACTGCAGGCCCATATATAAAAGTTTGCTCCTTTATTACTCTGCACATGGACAATTATTTGCGCTGTTATTTGCCCCAGGCATGTACCTATATAGTTACCGTTTACAGTGTAAAGATGGATGTTATCGGTCGCTGAACGTCGAAGCAGTAGGCGTTTAATGCATTTTCCCATAGGGTCCAATGCAAAATTGACACCTCATTTTCTCCAGTCTCAAGAGCTTTGAGTCTCTGCAAAACATATACATGTGTAGACACAAATAAGTGAAATAGAATGAAGGCTATTTCAGCTTTAGCTTTTATTCCGTTTGGGAGCTAAAGTCGCACAAACTTTTGTTTACAAAAATTTCGATGGCCTATAGTTCGCAAGTTATGCAATCAGTTGACATAAGATTGTGCATGCATGTAGACATGTTAATGACCTTTATATATGCCAAGTTTCAGATGGCTACCTACTCAAACAAGCAAGCAGTAGCGGTTTGAAATTTTCACAATTTGGGCTACACGTTCGGGACGATTCGTGACCTTAGGTGACTTGCACAATTCGGGCTGAAACTAGTGCCAAATGAGAGGGTTGGGATAAACATTCAATTGACCATATGTGCCAAAAATTCTCGTTCTTTAGTTTTCGAGTTATAGCCCCTGGAAGTCGAAAACTGCACGACTTTGCCCTCGAATATCTCGACAACGAAGAAAGGAGAATTTCAGGGCATTTTCTCCCAAGAAATATATGGGAATTATCTGTAATTTAGCACAGTTTCAGAACGATTCGTGAAAGTCACCTTTTAAGAATAACTTCCACTGCAGGCCCATATATAAAAGTTTGCTCCTTTATTACTCTGCACATGGACAATTATTTGCGCTGTTATTTGCCCCAGGCATGTACCTATGTAATTACCGTTTACAGTGTAAAGATGGATGTTATCGGTCGCTGAACGTCGGAGCAGTAGGCGTTTAATGCATTTTCCCATAGGGTCCAATGCAAAATTGACACCTCATTTTCTCCATTCTCAAGAGCTTTGAGTCTCTGCAAAACATATACATGTGTAGACACAAATAAGTGAAATAGAATGAAGGCTATTTCAGCTTTAGCTTTTATTCCGTTTGGGAGCTAAAGTCGCACAAACTTTTGTTTACAAAAATTTCGATGGCCTATAGTTCGCAAGTTATGCAATCAGTTGACATAAGATTGTGCATGCATGTAGACATGTTAATGACCTTTATATATGCCAAGTTTCAGATGGCTACCTACTCAAACAAGCAAGCAGTAGCGGTTTGAAATTTTCACAATTTGGGCTACACGTTCGGGACGATTCGTGACCTTAGGTGACTTGCACAATTCGGGCTGAAACTAGTGCCAAATGAGAGGGTTGGGATAAACATTCAATTGACCATATGTGCCAAAAATTCTCGTTCTTTAGTTTTCGAGTTATAGCCCCTGGAAGTCGAAAACTGCACGACTTTGCCCTCGAATATCTCGACAACGAAGAAAGGAGAATTTCAGGGCATTTTCTCCCAAGAAATATATGGGAATTATCTGTAATTTAGCACAGTTTCAGAACGATTCGTGAAAGTCACCTTTTAAGAATAACTTCCACTGCAGGCCCATATATAAAAGTTTGCTCCTTTATTACTCTGCACATGGACAATTATTTGCGCTGTTATTTGCCCCAGGCATGTACCTATGTAATTACCGTTTACAGTGTAAAGATGGATGTTATCGGTCGCTGAACGTCGGAGCAGTAGGCGTTTAATGCATTTTCCCATAGGGTCCAATGCAAAATTGACACCTCATTTTCTCCATTCTCAAGAGCTTTGAGTCTCTGCAAAACATATACATGTGTAGACACAAATAAGTGAAATAGAATGAAGGCTATTTCAGCTTTAGCTTTTATTCCGTTTGGGAGCTAAAGTCGCACAAACTTTTGTTTACAAACATTTCGATGGCCTATAGTTCGCAAGTTATGCAATCAGTTGACATAAGATTGTGCATGCATGTAGACATGTTAATGACCTTTATATATGCCAAGTTTCAGATGGCTACCTACTCAAACAAGCAAGCAGTAGCGGTTTGAAATTTTCACAATTTGGGCTACACGTTCGGGACGATTCGTGACCTTAGGTGACTTGCACGATTCGGGCTGAAACTAGTGCCAAATGAGAGGGTTGGGATTAACATTCAATTGACCATATGTGCCAAAAATTCTCGTTCTTTAGTTTTCGAGTTATAGCCCCTGGAAGTCGAAAACTGCACGACTTTGCCCTCGAATATCTCGACAACGAAGAAAGGAGAATTTCAGGGCATTTTCTCCCAAGAAATATATGGGAATTATCTGTAATTTAGCACAGTTTCAGAACGATTCGTGAAAGTCACCTTTTAAGAATAACTTCCACTGCAGGCCCATATATAAAAGTTTGCTCCTTTATTACTCTGCACATGGACAATTATTTGCGCTGTTATTTGCCCCAGGCATGTACCTATGTAATTACCGTTTACAATGTAAAGATGGATGTTATCGGTCGCTGAACGTTGGAGCAGTAGGCGTTTAATGCATTTTCCCATAGGGTCCAATGCAAAATTGACACCTCATTTTCTCCATTCTCAAGAGCTTTGAGTCTCTGCAAAACATATACATGTGTAGACACAAATAAGTGAAATAGAATGAAGGCTATTTCAGCTTTAGCTTTTATTCCGTTTGGGAGCTAAAGTCGCACAAACTTTTGTTTACAAAAAATTCGATGGCCTATAGTTCGCAAGTTATGCAATCAGTTGACATAAGATTGTGCATGCATGTAGACATGTTAATGACCTTTATATATGCCAAGTTTCAGATGGCTACCTACTCAAACAAGCAAGCAGTAGCGGTTTGAAATTTTCACAATTTGGGCTACACGTTCGGGACGATTCGTGACCTTAGGTGACTTGCACAATTCGGGCTGACACTAGTGCCAAATGAGAGGGTTGGGATAAACATTCAATTGACCATATGTGCCAAAAATTCTCGTTCTTTAGTTTTCGAGTTATAGCCCCTGGAAGTCGAAAACTGCACGACTTTGCCCTCGAATATCTCGACAACGAAGAAAGGAGAATTTCAGGGCATTTTCTCCCAAGAAATATATGGGAATTATCTGTAATTTAGCACAGTTTCAGAACGATTCGTGAAAGTCGCCTTTTAAGAATAACTTCCACTGCAGGCCCATATATAAAAGTTTGCTCCTTTATTACTCTGCACATGGACAATTATTTGCGCTGTTATTTGCCCCAGGCATGTACCTATGTAATTACCGTTTACAGTGTAAAGATGGATGTTATCTGTCGCTGAACGTCGGAGCAGTAGGCGTTTAATGCATTTTCCCATAGGGTCCAATGCAAAATTGACACCTCATTTTCTCCATTCTCAAGAGCTTTGAGTCTCTGCAAAACATATACATGTGTAGACACAAATAAGTGAAATAGAATGAAGGCTATTTCAGCTTTAGCTTTTATTCCGTTTGGGAGCTAAAGTCGCACAAACTTTTGTTTACAAAAATTTCGATGGCCTATAGTTCGCAAGTTATGCAGTCAGTTGACATAAGATTGTGCATGCATGTAGACATGTTAATGACCTTTATATATGCCAAGTTTCAGATGGCTACCTACTCAAACAAGCAAGCAGTAGCGGTTTGAAATTTTCACAATTTGGGCTACACGTTCGGGACGATTCGTGACCTTAGGTGACTTGCACAATTCGGGCTGAAACTAGTGCCAAATGAGAGGGTTGGGATAAACATTCAATTGACCATATGTGCCAAAAATTCTCGTTCTTTAGTTTTCGAGTTATAGCCCCTGGAAGTCGAAAACTGCACGACTTTGCCCTCGAATATCTCGACAACGAAGAAAGGAGAATTTCAGGGCATTTTCTCCCAAGAAATATATGGGAATTATCTGTAATTTAGCACAGTTTCAGAACGATTCGTGAAAGTCACCTTTTAAGAATAACTTCCACTGCAGGCCCATATATAAAAGTTTGCTCCTTTATTACTCTGCACATGGACAATTATTTGCGCTGTTATTTGCCCCAGGCATGTACCTATGTAATTACCGTTTACAGTGTAAAGATGGATGTTATCGGTCGCTGAACGTCGGAGCAGTAGGCGTTTAATGCATTTTCCCATAGGGTCCAATGCAAAATTGACACCTCATTTTCTCCATTCTCAAGAGCTTTGAGTCTCTGCAAAACATATACATGTGTAGACACAAATAAGTGAAATAGAATGAAGGCTATTTCAGCTTTAGCTTTTATTCCGTTTGGGAGCTAAAGTCGCACAAACTTTTGTTTACAAAAATTTCGATGGCCTATAGTTCGCAAGTTATGCAATCAGTTGACATAAGATTGTGCATGCATGTAGACATGTTAATGACCTTTATATATGCCAAGTTTCAGATGGCTACCTACTCAAACAAGCAAGCAGTAGCGGTTTGAAATTTTCACAATTTGGGCTACACGTTCGGGACGATTCGTGACCTTAGGTGACTTGCACAATTCGGGCTGAAACTAGTGCCAAATGAGAGGGTTGGGATAAACATTCAATTGACCATATGTGCCAAAAATTCTCGTTCTTTAGTTTTCGAGTTATAGCCCCTGGAAGTCGAAAACTGCACGACTTTGCCCTCGAATATCTCGACAACGAAGAAAGGAGAATTTCAGGGCATTTTCTCCCAAGAAATATATGGGAATTATCTGTAATTTAGCACAGTTTCAGAACGATTCGTGAAAGTCACCTTTTAAGAATAACTTCCACTGCAGGCCCATATATAAAAGTTTGCTCCTTTATTACTCTGCACATGGACAATTATTTGCGCTGTTATTTGCCCCAGGCATGTACCTATGTAATTACCGTTTACAGTGTAAAGATGGATGTTATCGGTCGCTGAACGTCGGAGCAGTAGGCGTTTAATGCATTTTCCCATAGGGTCCAATGCAAAATTGACACCTCATTTTCTCCATTCTCAAGAGCTTTGAGTCTCTGCAAAACATATACATGTGTAGACACAAATAAGTGAAATAGAATGAAGGCTATTTCAGCTTTAGCTTTTATTCCGTTTGGGAGCTAAAGTCGCACAAACTTTTGTTTACAAAAATTTCGATGGCCTATAGTTCGCAAGTTATGCAATCAGTTGACATAAGATTGTGCATGCATGTAGACATGTTAATGACCTTTATATATGCCAAGTTTCAGATGGCTACCTACTCAAACAAGCAAGCAGTAGCGGTTTGAAATTTTCACAATTTGGGCTACACGTTCGGGACGATTCGTGACCTTAGGTGACTTGCACAATTCGGGCTGAAACTAGTGCCAAATGAGAGGGTTGGGATAAACATTCAATTGACCATATGTGCCAAAAATTCTCGTTCTTTAGTTTTCGAGTTATAGCCCCTGGAAGTCGAAAACTGCACGACTTTGCCCTCGAATATCTCGACAACGAAGAAAGGAGAATTTCAGGGCATTTTCTCCCAAGAAATATATGGGAATTATCTGTAATTTAGCACAGTCTCAGAACGATTCGTGAAAGTCACCTTTTAAGAATAACTTCCACTGCAGGCCCATATATAAAAGTTTGCTCGTTTATTACTCTGCACATGGACAATTATTTGCGCTGTTATTTGCCCCAGGCATGTACCTATGTAATTACCGTTTACAGTGTAAAGATGGATGTTATCGGTCGCTGAACGTCGGAGCAGTAGGCGTGTAATGCATTTTCCCATAGGGTCCAATGCAAAATTGACACCTCATTTTCTCCATTCTCAAGAGCTTTGAGTCTCTGCAAAACATATACATGTGTAGACACAAATAAGTGAAATAGAATGAAGGCTATTTCAGCTTTAGCTTTTATTCCGTTTGGGAGCTAAAGTCGCACAAACTTTTGTTTACAAAAATTTCGATGGCCTATAGTTCGCAAGTTATGCAATCAGTTGACATAAGATTGTGCATGCATGTAGACATGTTAATGACCTTTATATATGCCAAGTTTCAGATGGCTACCTACTCAAACAAGCAAGCAGTAGCGGTTTGAAATTTTCACAATTTGGGCTACACGTTCGGGACGATTCGTGACCTTAGGTGACTTGCACAATTCGGGCTGAAACTAATGCCAAATGAGAGGGTTGGGATAAACATTCAATTGACCATATGTGCCAAAATTTCTCGTTCTTTAGTTTTCGAGTTATAGCCCCTGGAAGTCGAAAACTGCACGACTTTGCCCTCGAATATCTCGACAACGAAGAAAGGAGAATTTCAGGGCATTTTCTCCCAAGAAATATATGGGAATTATCTGTAATTTAGCACAGTTTCAGAACGATTCGTGAAAGTCACCTTTTAAGAATAACTTCCACTGCAGGCCCATATATAAAAGTTTGCTCCTTTATTACTCTGCACATGGACAATTATTTGCGCTGTTATTTGCCCCAGGCATGTACCTATGTAATTACCGTTTACAGTGTAAAGATGGATGTTATCGGTCGCTGAACGTCGGAGCAGTAGGCGTTTAATGCATTTTCCCATAGGGTCCAATGCAAAATTGACACCTCATTTTCTCCATTCTCAAGAGCTTTGAGTCTCTGCAAAACATATACATGTGTAGACACAAATAAGTGAAATAGAATGAAGGCTATTTCAGCTTTAGCTTTTATTCCGTTTGGGAGCTAAAGTCGCACAAACTTTTGTTTACAAAAATTTCGATGGCCTATAGTTCGCAAGTTATGCAATCAGTTGACATAAGATTGTGCATGCATGTAGACATGTTAATGACCTTTATATATGCCAAGTTTCAGATGGCTACCTACTCAAACAAGCAAGCAGTAGCGGTTTGAAATTTTCACAATTTGGGCTACACGTTCGGGACGATTCGTGACCTTAGGTGACTTGCACAATTCGGGCTGAAACTAGTGCCAAATGAGAGGGTTGGGATAAACATTCAATTGACCATATGTGCCAAAAATTCTCGTTCTTTAGTTTTCGAGTTATAGCCCCTGGAAGTCGAAAACTGCACGACTTTGCCCTCGAATATCTCGACAACGAAGAAAGGAGAATTTCAGGGCATTTTCTCCCAAGAAATATATGGGAATTATCTGTAATTTAGCACAGTTTCAGAACGATTCGTGAAAGTCACCTTTTAAGAATAACTTCCACTGCAGGCCCATATATAAAAGTTTGCTCCTTTATTACTCTGCACATGGACAATTATTTGCGCTGTTATTTGCCCCAGGCATGTACCTATGTAATTACCGTTTACAGTGTAAAGATGGATGTTATCGGTCGCTGAACGTCGGAGCAGTAGGCGTTTAATGCATTTTCCCATAGGGTCCAATGCAAAATTGACACCTCATTTTCTCCATTCTCAAGAGCTTTGAGTCTCTGCAAAACATATACATGTGTAGACACAAATAAGTGAAAAAGAATGAAGGCTATTTCAGCTTTAGCTTTTATTCCGTTTGGGAGCTAAAGTCGCACAAACTTTTGTTTACAAAAATTTCGATGGCCTATAGTTCGCAAGTTATGCAATCAGTTGACATAAGATTGTGCATGCATGTAGACATGTTAATGACCTTTATATATGCCAAGTTTCAGATGGCTACCTACTCAAACAAGCAAGCAGTAGCGGTTTGAAATTTTCACAATTTGGGCTACACGTTCGGGACGATTCGTGACCTTAGGTGACTTGCACAATTCGGGCTGAAACTAGTGCCAAATGAGAGGGTTGGGATAAACATTCAATTGACCATATGTGCCAAAAATTCTCGTTCTTTAGTTTTCGAGTTATAGCCCCTGGAAGTCGAAAACTGCACGACTTTGCCCTCGAATATCTCGACAACGAAGAAAGGAGAATTTCAGGGCATTTTCTCCCAAGAAATATATGGGAATTATCTGTAATTTAGCACAGTTTCAGAACGATTCGTGAAAGTCACCTTTTAAGAATAACTTCCACTGCAGGCCCATATATAAAAGTTTGCTCCTTTATTACTCTGCACATGGACAATTATTTGCGCTGTTATTTGCCCCAGGCATGTACCTATGTAATTACCGTTTACAGTGTAAAGATGGATGTTATCGGTCGCTGAACGTCGGAGCAGTAGGCGTTTAATGCATTTTCCCATAGGGTCCAATGCAAAATTGACACCTCATTTTCTCCATTCTCAAGAGCTTTGAGTCTCTGCAAAACATATACATGTGTAGACACAAATAAGTGAAATAGAATGAAGGCTATTTCAGCTTTAGCTTTTATTCCGTTTGGGATCTAAAGTCGCACAAACTTTTGTTTACAAAAATTTCGATGGCCTATAGTTCGCAAGTTATGCAATCAGTTGACATAAGATTGTGCATGCATGTAGACATGTTAATGACCTTTATATATGCCAAGTTTCAGATGGCTACCTACTCAAACAAGCAAGCAGTAGCGGTTTGAAATTTTCACAATTTGGGCTACACGTTCGGGACGATTCGTGACCTTAGGTGACTTGCACAATTCGGGCTGACACTAGTGCCAAATGAGAGGGTTGGGATAAACATTCAATTGGCCATATGTGCCAAAAATTCTCGTTCTTTAGTTTTCGAGTTATAGCCCCTGGAAGTCGAAAACTGCACGACTTTGCCCTCGAATATCTCGACAACGAAGAAAGGAGAATTTCAGGGCATTTTCTCCCAAGAAATATATGGGAATTATCTGTAATTTAGCACAGTTTCAGAACGATTCGTGAAAGTCACCTTTTAAGAATAACTTCCACTGCAGGCCCATATATAAAAGTTTGCTCCTTTATTACTCTGCACATGGACAATTATTAGCGCTGTTATTTGCCCCAGGCATGTACCTATGTAATTACCGTTTACAGTGTAAAGATGGATGTTATCGGTCGCTGAACGTCGGAGCAGTAGGCGTTTAATGCATTTTCCCATAGGGTCCAATGCAAAATTGACACCTCATTTTCTCCATTCTCAAGAGCTTTGAGTCTCTGCAAAACATATACATGTGTAGACACAAATAAGTGAAATAGAATGAAGGCTATTTCAGCTTTAGCTTTTATTCCGTTTGGGAGCTAAAGTCGCACAAACTTTTGTTTACAAAAATTTCGATGGCCTATAGTTCGCAAGTTATGCAATCAGTTGACATAAGATTGTGCATGCATGTAGACATGTTAATGACCTTTATATATGCCAAGTTTCAGATGGCTACCTACTCAAACAAGCAAGCAGTAGCGGTTTGAAATTTTCACAATTTGGGCTACACGTTCGGGACGATTCGTGACCTTAGGTGACTTGCACAATTCGGGCTGAAACTAGTGCCAAATGAGAGGGTTGGGATAAACATTCAATTGACCATATGTGCCAAAAATACTCGTTCTTTAGTTTTCGAGTTATAGCCCCTGGAAGTCGAAAACTGCACGACTTTGCCCTCGAATATCTCGACAACGAAGAAAGGAGAATTTCAGGGCATTTTCTCCCAAGAAATATATGGGAATTATCTGTAATTTAGCACAGTTTCAGAACGATTCGTGAAAGTCACCTTTTAAGAATAACTTCCACTGCAGGCCCATATATAAAAGTTTGCTCCTTTATTACTCTGCACATGGACAATTATTTGCGCTGTTATTTGCCCCAGGCATGTACCTATGTAATTACCGTTTACAGTGTAAAGATGGATGTTATCGGTCGCTGAACGTCGGAGCAGTAGGCGTTTAATGCATTTTCCCATAGGGTCCAATGCAAAATTGACACCTCATTTTCTCCATTCTCAAGAGCTTTGAGTCTCTGCAAAACATATACATGTGTAGACACAAATAAGTGAAATAGAATGAAGGCTATTTCAGCTTTAGCTTTTATTCCGTTTGGGAGCTAAAGTCGCACAAACTTTTGTTTACAAAAATTTCGATGGCCTATAGTTCGCAAGTTATGCAATCAGTTGACATAAGATTGTGCATGCATGTAGACATGTTAATGACCTTTATATATGCCAAGTTTCAGATGGCTACCTACTCAAACAAGCAAGCAGTAGCGGTTTGAAATTTTCACAATTTGGGCTACACGTTCGGGACGATTCGTGACCTTAGGTGACTTGCACAATTCGGGCTGAAACTAGTGCCAAATGAGAGGGTTGGGATAAACATTCAATTGACCATATGTGCCAAAAATTCTCGTTCTTTAGTTTTCGAGTTATAGCCCCTGGAAGTCGAAAACTGCACGACTTTGCCCTCGAATATCTCGACAACGAAGAAAGGAGAATTTCAGGGCATTTTCTCCCAAGAAATATATGGGAATTATCTGTAATTTAGCACAGTTTCAGAACGATTCGTGAAAGTCACCTTTTAAGAATAACTTCCACTGCAGGCCCATATATAAAAGTTTGCTCCTTTATTACTCTGCACATGGACAATTATTTGCGCTGTTATTTGCCCCAGGCATGTACCTATGTAATTACCGTTTACAGTGTAAAGATGGATGTTATCGGTCGCTGAACGTCGGAGCAGTAGGCGTTTAATGCATTTTCCCATAGGGTCCAATGCAAAATTGACACCTCATTTTCTCCATTCTCAAGAGCTTTGAGTCTCTGCAAAACATATACATGTGTAGACACAAATAAGTGAAATAGAATGAAGGCTATTTCAGCTTTAGCTTTTATTCCGTTTGGGAGCTAAAGTCGCACAAACTTTTGTTTACAAAAATTTCGATGGCCTATAGTTCGCAAGTTATGCAATCAGTTGACATAAGATTGTGCATGCATGTAGACATGTTAATGACCTTTATATATGCCAAGTTTCAGATGGCTACCTACTCAAACAAGCAAGCAGTAGCGGTTTGAAATTTTCACAATTTGGGCTACACGTTCGGGACGATTCGTGACCTTAGGTGACTTGCACAATTCGGGCTGAAACTAGTGCCAAATGAGAGGGTTGGGATAAACATTCAATTGACCATATGTGCCAAAAATTCTCGTTCTTTAGTTTTCGAGTTATAGCCCCTGGAAGTCGAAAACTGCACGACTTTGCCCTCGAATATCTCGACAACGAAGAAAGGAGAATTTCAGGGCATTTTCTCCCAAGAAATATATGGGAATTATCTGTAATTTAGCACAGTCTCAGAACGATTCGTGAAAGTCACCTTTTAAGAATAACTTCCACTGCAGGCCCATATATAAAAGTTTGCTCCTTTATTACTCTGCACATGGACAATTATTTGCGCTGTTATTTGCCCCAGGCATGTACCTATGTAATTACCGTTTACAGTGTAAAGATGGATGTTATCGGTCGCTGAACGTCGGAGCAGTAGGCGTGTAATGCATTTTCCCATAGGGTCCAATGCAAAATTGACACCTCATTTTCTCCATTCTCAAGAGCTTTGAGTCTCTGCAAAACATATACATGTGTAGACACAAATAAGTGAAATAGAATGAAGGCTATTTCAGCTTTAGCTTTTATTCCGTTTGGGAGCTAAAGTCGCACAAACTTTTGTTTACAAAAATTTCGATGGCCTATAGTTCGCAAGTTATGCAATCAGTTGACATAAGATTGTGCATGCATGTAGACATGTTAATGACCTTTATATATGCCAAGTTTCAGATGGCTACCTACTCAAACAAGCAAGCAGTAGCGGTTTGAAATTTTCACAATTTGGGCTACACGTTCGGGACGATTCGTGACCTTAGGTGACTTGCACAATTCGGGCTGAAACTAGTGCCAAATGAGAGGGTTGGGATAAACATTCAATTGACCATATGTGTCAAAAATTCTCGTTCTTTAGTTTTCGAGTTATAGCCCCTGGAAGTCGAAAACTGCACGACTTTGCCCTCGAATATCTCGACAACGAAGAAAGGAGAATTTCAGGCCATTTTCTCCCAAGAAATATATGGGAATTATCTGTAATTTAGCACAGTTTCAGAACGATTCGTGAAAGTCACCTTTTAAGAATAACTTCCACTGCAGGCCCATATATAAAAGTTTGCTCCTTTATTACTCTGCACATGGACAATTATTTGCGCTGTTATTTGCCCCAGGCATGTACCTATGTAATTACCGTTTACAGTGTAAAGATGGATGTTATCGGTCGCTGAACGTCGGAGCAGTAGGCGTTTAATGCATTTTCCCATAGGGTCCAATGCAAAATTGACACCTCATTTTCTCCATTCTCAAGAGCTTTGAGTCTCTGCAAAACATATACATGTGTAGACACAAATAAGTGAAATAGAATGAAGGCTATTTCAGCTTTAGCTTTTATTCCGTTTGGGAGCTAAAGTCGCACAAACTTTTGTTTACAAAAATTTCGATGACCTATAGTTCGCAAGTTATGCAATCAGTTGACATAAGATTGTGCATGCATGTAGACATGTTAATGACCTTTATATATGCCAAGTTTCAGATGGCTACCTACTCAAACAAGCAAGCAGTAGCGGTTTGAAATTTTCACAATTTGGGCTACACGTTCGGGACGATTCGTGACCTTAGGTGACTTGCACAATTCGGGCTGAAACTAGTGCCAAATAAGAGGGTTGGGATAAACATTCAATTGACCATATGTGCCAAAAATTCTCGTTCTTTAGTTTTCGAGTTATAGCCCCTGGAAGTCGAAAACTGCACGACTTTGCCCTCGAATATCTCGACAACGAAGAAAGGAGAATTTCAGGCCATTTTCTCCCAAGAAATATATGGGAATTATCTGTAATTTAGCACAGTTTCAGAACGATTCGTGAAAGTCACCTTTTAAGAATAACTTCCACTGCAGGCCCATATATAAAAGTTTGCTCCTTTATTACTCTGCACATGGACAATTATTTGCGCTGTTATTTGCCCCAGGCATGTACCTATGTAATTACCGTTTACAGTGTAAAGATGGATGTTATCGGTCGCTGAACGTCGGAGCAGTAGGCGTTTAATGCATTTTCCCATAGGGTCCAATGCAAAATTGACACCTCATTTTCTCCATTCTCAAGAGCTTTGAGTCTCTGCAAAACATATACATGTGTAGACACAAATAAGTGAAATAGAATGAAGGCTATTTCAGCTTTAGCTTTTATTCCGTTTGGGAGCTAAAGTCGCACAAACTTTTGTTTACAAAAATTTCGATGGCCTATAGTTCGCAAGTTATGCAATCAGTTGACATAAGATTGTGCATGCATGTAGACATGTTAATGACCTTTATATATGCCAAGTTTCAGATGGCTACCTACTCAAACAAGCAAGCAGTAGCGGTTTGAAATTTTCACAATTTGGGCTACACGTTCGGGACGATTCGTGACCTTAGGTGACTTGCACAATTCGGGCTGAAACTAGTGCCAAATGAGAGGGTTGGGATAAACATTCAATTGACCATATGTGCCAAAAATACTCGTTCTTTAGTTTTCGAGTTATAGCCCCTGGAAGTCGAAAACTGCACGACTTTGCCCTCGAATATCTCGACAACGAAGAAAGGAGAATTTCAGGGCATTTTCTCCCAAGAAATATATGGGAATTATCTGTAATTTAGCACAGTTTCAGAACGATTCGTGAAAGTCACCTTTTAAGAATAACTTCCACTGCAGGCCCATATATAAAAGTTTGCTCCTTTATTACTCTGCACATGGACAATTATTTGCGCTGTTATTTGCCCCAGGCATGTACCTATGTAATTACCGTTTACAGTGTAAAGATGGATGTTATCGGTCGCTGAACGTCGGAGCAGTAGGCGTTTAATGCATTTTCCCATAGGGTCCAATGCAAAATTGACACCTCATTTTCTCCATTCTCAAGAGCTTTGAGTCTCTGCAAAACATATACATGTGTAGAAACAAATAAGTGAAATAGAATGAAGGCTATTTCAGCTTTAGCTTTTATTCCGTTTGGGAGCTAAAGTCGCACAAACTTTTGTTTACAAAAATTTCGATGGCCTATAGTTCGCAAGTTATGCAATCAGTTGACATAAGATTGTGCATGCATGTAGACATGTTAATGACCTTTATATATGCCAAGTTTCAGATGGCTACCTACTCAAACAAGCAAGCAGTAGCGGTTTGAAATTTTCACAATTTGGGCTACACGTTCGGGACGATTCGTGACCTTAGGTGACTTGCACAATTCGGGCTGAAACTAGTGCCAAATGAGAGGGTTGGGATAAACATTCAATTGACCATATGTGCCAAAAATTCTCGTTCTTTAGTTTTCGAGTTATAGCCCCTGGAAGTCGAAAACTGCACGACTTTGCCCTCGAATATCTCGACAACGAAGAAAGGAGAATTTCAGGGCATTTTCTCCCAAGAAATATATGGGAATTATCTGTAATTTAGCACAGTTTCAGAACGATTCGTGAAAGTCACCTTTTAAGAATAACTTCCACTGCAGGCCCATATATAAAAGTTTGCTCCTTTATTACTCTGCACATGGACAATTATTTGCGCTGTTATTTGCCCCAGGCATGTACCTATGTAATTACCGTTTACAGTGTAAAGATGGATGTTATCGGTCGCTGAACGTCGGAGCAGTAGGCGTTTAATGCATTTTCCCATAGGGTCCAATGCAAAATTGACACCTCATTTTCTCCATTCTCAAGAGCTTTGAGTCTCTGCAAAACATATACATGTGTAGACACAAATAAGTGAAATAGAATGAAGGCTATTTCAGCTTTAGCTTTTATTCCGTTTGGGAGCTAAAGTCGCACAAACTTTTGTTTACAAAAATTTCGATGGCCTATAGTTCGCAAGTTATGCAATCAGTTGACATAAGATTGTGCATGCATGTAGACATGTTAATGACCTTTATATATGCCAAGTTTCAGATGGCTACCTACTCAAACAAGCAAGCAGTAGCGGTTTGAAATTTTCACAATTTGGGCTACACGTTCGGGACGATTCGTGACCTTAGGTGACTTGCACAATTCGGGCTGAAACTAGTGCCAAATGAGAGGGTTGGGATAAACATTCAATTGACCATATGTGCCAAAAATACTCGTTCTTTAGTTTTCGAGTTATAGCCCCTGGAAGTCGAAAACTGCACGACTTTGCCCTCGAATATCTCGACAACGAAGAAAGGAGAATTTCAGGGCATTTTCTCCCAAGAAATATATGGGAATTATCTGTAATTTAGCACAGTTTCAGAACGATTCGTGAAAGTCACCTTTTAAGAATAACTTCCACTGCAGGCCCATATATAAAAGTTTGCTCCTTTATTACTCTGCACATGGACAATTATTTGCGCTGTTATTTGCCCCAGGCATGTACCTATGTAATTACCGTTTACAGTGTAAAGATGGATGTTATCGGTCGCTGAACGTCGGAGCAGTAGGCGTTTAATGCATTTTCCCATAGGGTCCAATGCAAAATTGACACCTCATTTTCTCCATTCTCAAGAGCTTTGAGTCTCTGCAAAACATATACATGTGTAGACACAAATAAGTGAAATAGAATGAAGGCTATTTCAGCTTTAGCTTTTATTCCGTTTGGGAGCTAAAGTCGCACAAACTTTTGTTTACAAAAATTTCGATGGCCTATAGTTCGCAAGTTATGCAATCAGTTGACATAAGATTGTGCATGCATGTAGACATGTTAATGACCTTTATATATGCCAAGTTTCAGATGGCTACCTACTCAAACAAGCAAGCAGTAGCGGTTTGAAATTTTCACAATTTGGGCTACACGTTCGGGACGATTCGTGACCTTAGGTGACTTGCACAATTCGGGCTGAAACTAGTGCCAAATGAGAGGGTTGGGATAAACATTCAATTGACCATATGTGCCAAAAATTCTCGTTCTTTAGTTTTCGAGTTATAGCCCCTGGAAGTCGAAAACTGCACGACTTTGCCCTCGAATATCTCGACAACGAAGAAAGGAGAATTTCAGGCCATTTTCTCCCAAGAAATATATGGGAATTATCTGTAATTTAGCACAGTTTCAGAACGATTCGTGAAAGTCACCTTTTAAGAATAACTTCCACTGCAGGCCCATATATAAAAGTTTGCTCCTTTATTACTCTGCACATGGACAATTATTTGCGCTGTTATTTGTCCCAGGCATGTACCTATGTAATTACCGTTTACAGTGTAAAGATGGATGTTATCGGTCGCTGAACGTCGGAGCAGTAGGCGTTTAATGCATTTTCCCATAGGGTCCAATGCAAAATTGACACCTCATTTTCTCCATTCTCAAGAGCTTTGAGTCTCTGCAAAACATATACATGTGTAGACACAAATAAGTGAAATAGAATGAAGGCTATTTCAGCTTTAGCTTTTATTCCGTTTGGGAGCTAAAGTCGCACAAACTTTTGTTTACAAAAATTTCGATGGCCTATAGTTCGCAAGTTATGCAATCAGTTGACATAAGATTGTGCATGCATGTAGACATGTTAATGACCTTTATATATGCCAAGTTTCAGATGGCTACCTACTCAAACAAGCAAGCAGTAGCGGTTTGAAATTTTCACAATTTGGGCTACACGTTCGGGACGATTCGTGACCTTAGGTGACTTGCACAATTCGGGCTGAAACTAGTGCCAAATGAGAGGGTTGGGATAAACATTCAATTGACCATATGTGCCAAAAATTCTCGTTCTTTAGTTTTCGAGTTATAGCCCCTGGAAGTCGAAAACTGCACGACTTTGCCCTCGAATATCTCGACAACGAAGAAAGGAGAATTTCAGGGCATTTTCTCCCAAGAAATATATGGGAATTATCTGTAATTTAGCACAGTTTCAGAACGATTCGTGAAAGTCACCTTTTAAGAATAACTTCCACTGCAGGCCCATATATAAAAGTTTGCTCCTTTATTACTCTGCACATGGACAATTATTTGCGCTGTTATTTGCCCCAGGCATGTACCTATGTAATTACCGTTTACAGTGTAAAGATGGATGTTATCGGTCGCTGAACGTCGGAGCAGTAGGCGTTTAATGCATTTTCCCATAGGGTCCAATGCAAAATTGACACCTCATTTTCTCCATTCTCAAGAGCTTTGAGTCTCTGCAAAACATATACATGTGTAGACACAAATAAGTGAAATAGAATGAAGGCTATTTCAGCTTTAGCTTTTATTCCGTTTGGGAGCTAAAGTCGCACAAACTTTTGTTTACAAAAATTTCGATGGCCTATAGTTCGCAAGTTATGCAATCAGTTGACATAAGATTGTGCATGCATGTAGACATGTTAATGACCTTTATATATGCCAAGTTTCAGATGGCTACCTACTCAAACAAGCAAGCAGTAGCGGTTTGAAATTTTCACAATTTGGGCTACACGTTCGGGACGATTCGTGACCTTAGGTGACTTGCACAATTCGGGCTGAAACTAGTGCCAAATGAGAGGGTTGGGATAAACATTCAATTGACCATATGTGCCAAAAATTCTCGTTCTTTAGTTTTCGAGTTATAGCCCCTGGAAGTCGAAAACTGCACGACTTTGCCCTCGAATATCTCGACAACGAAGAAAGGAGAATTTCAGGGCATTTTCTCCCAAGAAATATATGGGAATTATCTGTAATTTAGCACAGTTTCAGAACGATTCGTGAAAGTCACCTTTTAAGAATAACTTCCACTGCAGGCCCATATATAAAAGTTTGCTCCTTTATTACTCTGCACATGGACAATTATTTGCGCTGTTATTTGCCCCAGGCATGTACCTATGTAATTACCGTTTACAGTGTAAAGATGGATGTTATCGGTCGCTGAACGTCGGAGCAGTAGGCGTTTAATGCATTTTCCCATAGGGTCCAATGCAAAATTGACACCTCATTTTCTCCATTCTCAAGAGCTTTGAGTCTCTGCAAAACATATACATGTGTAGACACAAATAAGTGAAATAGAATGAAGGCTATTTCAGCTTTAGCTTTTATTCCGTTTGGGAGCTAAAGTCGCACAAACTTTTGTTTACAAAAATTTCGATGGCCTATAGTTCGCAAGTTATGCAATCAGTTGACATAAGATTGTGCATGCATGTAGACATGTTAATGACCTTTATATATGCCAAGTTTCAGATGGCTACCTACTCAAACAAGCAAGCAGTAGCGGTTTGAAATTTTCACAATTTGGGCTACACGTTCGGGACGATTCGTGACCTTAGGTGACTTGCACAATTCGGGCTGAAACTAGTGCCAAATGAGAGGGTTGGGATAAACATTCAATTGACCATATGTGCCAAAAATTCTCGTTCTTTAGTTTTCGAGTTATAGCCCCTGGAAGTCGAAAACTGCACGACTTTGCCCTCGAATATCTCGACAACGAAGAAAGGAGAATTTCAGGGCATTTTCTCCCAAGAAATATATGGGAATTATCTGTAATTTAGCACAGTCTCAGAACGATTCGTGAAAGTCACCTTTTAAGAATAACTTCCACTGCAGGCCCATATATAAAAGTTTGCTCGTTTATTACTCTGCACATGGACAATTATTTGCGCTGTTATTTGCCCCAGGCATGTACCTATGTAATTACCGTTTACAGTGTAAAGATGGATGTTATCGGTCGCTGAACGTCGGAGCAGTAGGCGTGTAATGCATTTTCCCATAGGGTCCAATGCAAAATTGACACCTCATTTTCTCCATTCTCAAGAGCTTTGAGTCTCTGCAAAACATATACATGTGTAGACACAAATAAGTGAAATAGAATGAAGGCTATTTCAGCTTTAGCTTTTATTCCGTTTGGGAGCTAAAGTCGCACAAACTTTTGTTTACAAAAATTTCGATGGCCTATAGTTCGCAAGTTATGCAATCAGTTGACATAAGATTGTGCATGCATGTAGACATGTTAATGACCTTTATATATGCCAAGTTTCAGATGGCTACCTACTCAAACAAGCAAGCAGTAGCGGTTTGAAATTTTCACAATTTGGGCTACACGTTCGGGACGATTCGTGACCTTAGGTGACTTGCACAATTCGGGCTGAAACTAATGCCAAATGAGAGGGTTGGGATAAACATTCAATTGACCATATGTGCCAAAAATTCTCGTTCTTTAGTTTTCGAGTTATAGCCCCTGGAAGTCGAAAACTGCACGACTTTGCCCTCGAATATCTCGACAACGAAGAAAGGAGAATTTCAGGGCATTTTCTCCCAAGAAATATATGGGAATTATCTGTAATTTAGCACAGTTTCAGAACGATTCGTGAAAGTCACCTTTTAAGAATAACTTCCACTGCAGGCCCATATATAAAAGTTTGCTCCTTTATTACTCTGCACATGGACAATTATTTGCGCTGTTATTTGCCCCAGGCATGTACCTATGTAATTACCGTTTACAGTGTAAAGATGGATGTTATCGGTCGCTGAACGTCGGAGCAGTAGGCGTTTAATGCATTTTCCCATAGGGTCCAATGCAAAATTGACACCTCATTTTCTCCATTCTCAAGAGCTTTGAGTCTCTGCAAAACATATACATGTGTAGACACAAATAAGTGAAATAGAATGAAGGCTATTTCAGCTTTAGCTTTTATTCCGTTTGGGAGCTAAAGTCGCACAAACTTTTGTTTACAAAAATTTCGATGGCCTATAGTTCGCAAGTTATGCAATCAGTTGACATAAGATTGTGCATGCATGTAGACATGTTAATGACCTTTATATATGCCAAGTTTCAGATGGCTACCTACTCAAACAAGCAAGCAGTAGCGGTTTGAAATTTTCACAATTTGGGCTACACGTTCGGGACGATTCGTGACCTTAGGTGACTTGCACAATTCGGGCTGAAACTAGTGCCAAATGAGAGGGTTGGGATAAACATTCAATTGACCATATGTGCCAAAAATTCTCGTTCTTTAGTTTTCGAGTTATAGCCCCTGGAAGTCGAAAACTGCACGACTTTGCCCTCGAATATCTCGACAACGAAGAAAGGAGAATTTCAGGGCATTTTCTCCCAAGAAATATATGGGAATTATCTGTAATTTAGCACAGTTTCAGAACGATTCGTGAAAGTCACCTTTTAAGAATAACTTCCACTGCAGGCCCATATATAAAAGTTTGCTCCTTTATTACTCTGCACATGGACAATTATTTGCGCTGTTATTTGCCCCAGGCATGTACCTATGTAATTACCGTTTACAGTGTAAAGATGGATGTTATCGGTCGCTGAACGTCGGAGCAGTAGGCGTTTAATGCATTTTCCCATAGGGTCCAATGCAAAATTGACACCTCATTTTCTCCATTCTCAAGAGCTTTGAGTCTCTGCAAAACATATACATGTGTAGACACAAATAAGTGAAAAAGAATGAAGGCTATTTCAGCTTTAGCTTTTATTCCGTTTGGGAGCTAAAGTCGCACAAACTTTTGTTTACAAAAATTTCGATGGCCTATAGTTCGCAAGTTATGCAATCAGTTGACATAAGATTGTGCATGCATGTAGACATGTTAATGACCTTTATATATGCCAAGTTTCAGATGGCTACCTACTCAAACAAGCAAGCAGTAGCGGTTTGAAATTTTCACAATTTGGGCTACACGTTCGGGACGATTCGTGACCTTAGGTGACTTGCACAATTCGGGCTGAAACTAGTGCCAAATGAGAGGGTTGGGATAAACATTCAATTGACCATATGTGCCAAAAATTCTCGTTCTTTAGTTTTCGAGTTATAGCCCCTGGAAGTCGAAAACTGCACGACTTTGCCCTCGAATATCTCGACAACGAAGAAAGGAGAATTTCAGGGCATTTTCTCCCAAGAAATATATGGGAATTATCTGTAATTTAGCACAGTTTCAGAACGATTCGTGAAAGTCACCTTTTAAGAATAACTTCCACTGCAGGCCCATATATAAAAGTTTGCTCCTTTATTACTCTGCACATGGACAATTATTTGCGCTGTTATTTGCCCCAGGCATGTACCTATGTAATTACCGTTTACAGTGTAAAGATGGATGTTATCGGTCGCTGAACGTCGGAGCAGTAGGCGTTTAATGCATTTTCCCATAGGGTCCAATGCAAAATTGACACCTCATTTTCTCCATTCTCAAGAGCTTTGAGTCTCTGCAAAACATATACATGTGTAGACACAAATAAGTGAAATAGAATGAAGGCTATTTCAGCTTTAGCTTTTATTCCGTTTGGGAGCTAAAGTCGCACAAACTTTTGTTTACAAAAATTTCGATGGCCTATAGTTCGCAAGTTATGCAATCAGTTGACATAAGATTGTGCATGCATGTAGACATGTTAATGACCTTTATATATGCCAAGTTTCAGATGGCTACCTACTCAAACAAGCAAGCAGTAGCGGTTTGAAATTTTCACAATTTGGGCTACACGTTCGGGACGATTCGTGACCTTAGGTGACTTGCACAATTCGGGCTGACACTAGTGCCAAATGAGAGGGTTGGGATAAACATTCAATTGGCCATATGTGCCAAAAATTCTCGTTCTTTAGTTTTCGAGTTATAGCCCCTGGAAGTCGAAAACTGCACGACTTTGCCCTCGAATATCTCGACAACGAAGAAAGGAGAATTTCAGGGCATTTTCTCCCAAGAAATATATGGGAATTATCTGTAATTTAGCACAGTTTCAGAACGATTCGTGAAAGTCACCTTTTAAGAATAACTTCCACTGCAGGCCCATATATAAAAGTTTGCTCCTTTATTACTCTGCACATGGACAATTATTTGCGCTGTTATTTGCCCCAGGCATGTACCTATGTAATTACCGTTTACAGTGTAAAGATGGATGTTATCGGTCGCTGAACGTCGGAGCAGTAGGCGTTTAATGCATTTTCCCATAGGGTCCAATGCAAAATTGACACCTCATTTTCTCCATTCTCAAGAGCTTTGAGTCTCTGCAAAACATATACATGTGTAGACACAAATAAGTGAAATAGAATGAAGGCTATTTCAGCTTTAGCTTTTATTCCGTTTGGGAGCTAAAGTCGCACAAACTTTTGTTTACAAAAATTTCGATGGCCTATAGTTCGCAAGTTATGCAATCAGTTGACATAAGATTGTGCATGCATGTAGACATGTTAATGACCTTTATATATGCCAAGTTTCAGATGGCTACCTACTCAAACAAGCAAGCAGTAGCGGTTTGAAATTTTCACAATTTGGGCTACACGTTCGGGACGATTCGTGACCTTAGGTGACTTGCACAATTCGGGCTGAAACTAGTGCCAAATGAGAGGGTTGGGATAAACATTCAATTGACCATATGTGCCAAAAATACTCGTTCTTTAGTTTTCGAGTTATAGCCCCTGGAAGTCGAAAACTGCACGACTTTGCCCTCGAATATCTCGACAACGAAGAAAGGAGAATTTCAGGGCATTTTCTCCCAAGAAATATATGGGAATTATCTGTAATTTAGCACAGTTTCAGAACGATTCGTGAAAGTCACCTTTTAAGAATAACTTCCACTGCAGGCCCATATATAAAAGTTTGCTCCTTTATTACTCTGCACATGGACAATTATTTGCGCTGTTATTTGCCCCAGGCATGTACCTATGTAATTACCGTTTACAGTGTAAAGATGGATGTTATCGGTCGCTGAACGTCGGAGCAGTAGGCGTTTAATGCATTTTCCCATAGGGTCCAATGCAAAATTGACACCTCATTTTCTCCATTCTCAAGAGCTTTGAGTCTCTGCAAAACATATACATGTGTAGACACAAATAAGTGAAATAGAATGAAGGCTATTTCAGCTTTAGCTTTTATTCCGTTTGGGAGCTAAAGTCGCACAAACTTTTGTTTACAAAAATTTCGATGGCCTATAGTTCGCAAGTTATGCAATCAGTTGACATAAGATTGTGCATGCATGTAGACATGTTAATGACCTTTATATATGCCAAGTTTCAGATGGCTACCTACTCAAACAAGCAAGCAGTAGCGGTTTGAAATTTTCACAATTTGGGCTACACGTTCGGGACGATTCGTGACCTTAGGTGACTTGCACAATTCGGGCTGAAACTAGTGCCAAATGAGAGGGTTGGGATAAACATTCAATTGACCATATGTGCCAAAAATTCTCGTTCTTTAGTTTTCGAGTTATAGCCCCTGGAAGTCGAAAACTGCACGACTTTGCCCTCGAATATCTCGACAACGAAGAAAGGAGAATTTCAGGGCATTTTCTCCCAAGAAATATATGGGAATTATCTGTAATTTAGCACAGTTTCAGAACGATTCGTGAAAGTCACCTTTTAAGAATAACTTCCACTGCAGGCCCATATATAAAAGTTTGCTCCTTTATTACTCTGCACATGGACAATTATTTGCGCTGTTATTTGCCCCAGGCATGTACCTATGTAATTACCGTTTACAGTGTAAAGATGGATGTTATCGGTCGCTGAACGTCGGAGCAGTAGGCGTTTAATGCATTTTCCCATAGGGTCCAATGCAAAATTGACACCTCATTTTCTCCATTCTCAAGAGCTTTGAGTCTCTGCAAAACATATACATGTGTAGACACAAATAAGTGAAATAGAATGAAGGCTATTTCAGCTTTAGCTTTTATTCCGTTTGGGAGCTAAAGTCGCACAAACTTTTGTTTACAAAAATTTCGATGGCCTATAGTTCGCAAGTTATGCAATCAGTTGACATAAGATTGTGCATGCATGTAGACATGTTAATGACCTTTATATATGCCAAGTTTCAGATGGCTACCTACTCAAACAAGCAAGCAGTAGCGGTTTGAAATTTTCACAATTTGGGCTACACGTTCGGGACGATTCGTGACCTTAGGTGACTTGCACAATTCGGGCTGAAACTAGTGCCAAATGAGAGGGTTGGGATAAACATTCAATTGACCATATGTGCCAAAAATTCTCGTTCTTTAGTTTTCGAGTTATAGCCCCTGGAAGTCGAAAACTGCACGACTTTGCCCTCGAATATCTCGACAACGAAGAAAGGAGAATTTCAGGGCATTTTCTCCCAAGAAATATATGGGAATTATCTGTAATTTAGCACAGTCTCAGAACGATTCGTGAAAGTCACCTTTTAAGAATAACTTCCACTGCAGGCCCATATATAAAAGTTTGCTCGTTTATTACTCTGCACATGGACAATTATTTGCGCTGTTATTTGCCCCAGGCATGTACCTATGTAATTACCGTTTACAGTGTAAAGATGGATGTTATCGGTCGCTGAACGTCGGAGCAGTAGGCGTGTAATGCATTTTCCCATAGGGTCCAATGCAAAATTGACACCTCATTTTCTCCATTCTCAAGAGCTTTGAGTCTCTGCAAAACATATACATGTGTAGACACAAATAAGTGAAATAGAATGAAGGCTATTTCAGCTTTAGCTTTTATTCCGTTTGGGAGCTAAAGTCGCACAAACTTTTGTTTACAAAAATTTCGATGGCCTATAGTTCGCAAGTTATGCAATCAGTTGACATAAGATTGTGCATGCATGTAGACATGTTAATGACCTTTATATATGCCAAGTTTCAGATGGCTACCTACTCAAACAAGCAAGCAGTAGCGGTTTGAAATTTTCACAATTTGGGCTACACGTTCGGGACGATTCGTGACCTTAGGTGACTTGCACAATTCGGGCTGAAACTAGTGCCAAATGAGAGGGTTGGGATAAACATTCAATTGACCATATGTGTCAAAAATTCTCGTTCTTTAGTTTTCGAGTTATAGCCCCTGGAAGTCGAAAACTGCACGACTTTGCCCTCGAATATCTCGACAACGAAGAAAGGAGAATTTCAGGCCATTTTCTCCCAAGAAATATATGGGAATTATCTGTAATTTAGCACAGTTTCAGAACGATTCGTGAAAGTCACCTTTTAAGAATAACTTCCACTGCAGGCCCATATATAAAAGTTTGCTCCTTTATTACTCTGCACATGGACAATTATTTGCGCTGTTATTTGCCCCAGGCATGTACCTATGTAATTACCGTTTACAGTGTAAAGATGGATGTTATCGGTCGCTGAACGTCGGAGCAGTAGGCGTTTAATGCATTTTCCCATAGGGTCCAATGCAAAATTGACACCTCATTTTCTCCATTCTCAAGAGCTTTGAGTCTCTGCAAAACATATACATGTGTAGACACAAATAAGTGAAATAGAATGAAGGCTATTTCAGCTTTAGCTTTTATTCCGTTTGGGAGCTAAAGTCGCACAAACTTTTGTTTACAAAAATTTCGATGGCCTATAGTTCGCAAGTTATGCAATCAGTTGACATAAGATTGTGCATGCATGTAGACATGTTAATGACCTTTATATATGCCAAGTTTCAGATGGCTACCTACTCAAACAAGCAAGCAGTAGCGGTTTGAAATTTTCACAATTTGGGCTACACGTTCGGGACGATTCGTGACCTTAGGTGACTTGCACAATTCGGGCTGAAACTAGTGCCAAATGAGAGGGTTGGGATAAACATTCAATTGACCATATGTGCCAAAAATTCTCGTTCTTTAGTTTTCGAGTTATAGCCCCTGGAAGTCGAAAACTGCACGACTTTGCCCTCGAATATCTCGACAACGAAGAAAGGAGAATTTCAGGGCATTTTCTCCCAAGAAATATATGGGAATTATCTGTAATTTAGCACAGTTTCAGAACGATTCGTGAAAGTCACCTTTTAAGAATAACTTCCACTGCAGGCCCATATATAAAAGTTTGCTCCTTTATTACTCTGCACATGGACAATTATTTGCGCTGTTATTTGCCCCAGGCATGTACCTATGTAATTACCGTTTACAGTGTAAAGATGGATGTTATCGGTCGCTGAACGTCGGAGCAGTAGGCGTTTAATGCATTTTCCCATAGGGTCCAATGCAAAATTGACACCTCATTTTCTCCATTCTCAAGAGCTTTGAGTCTCTGCAAAACATATACATGTGTAGACACAAATAAGTGAAATAGAATGAAGGCTATTTCAGCTTTAGCTTTTATTCCGTTTGGGAGCTAAAGTCGCACAAACTTTTGTTTACAAAAATTTCGATGGCCTATAGTTCGCAAGTTATGCAATCAGTTGACATAAGATTGTGCATGCATGTAGACATGTTAATGACCTTTATATATGCCAAGTTTCAGATGGCTACCTACTCAAACAAGCAAGCAGTAGCGGTTTGAAATTTTCACAATTTGGGCTACACGTTCGGGACGATTCGTGACCTTAGGTGACTTGCACAATTCGGGCTGAAACTAGTGCCAAATGAGAGGGTTGGGATAAACATTCAATTGACCATATGTGCCAAAAATACTCGTTCTTTAGTTTTCGAGTTATAGCCCCTGGAAGTCGAAAACTGCACGACTTTGCCCTCGAATATCTCGACAACGAAGAAAGGAGAATTTCAGGGCATTTTCTCCCAAGAAATATATGGGAATTATCTGTAATTTAGCACAGTTTCAGAACGATTCGTGAAAGTCACCTTTTAAGAATAACTTCCACTGCAGGCCCATATATAAAAGTTTGCTCCTTTATTACTCTGCACATGGACAATTATTTGCGCTGTTATTTGCCCCAGGCATGTACCTATGTAATTACCGTTTACAGTGTAAAGATGGATGTTATCGGTCGCTGAACGTCGGAGCAGTAGGCGTTTAATGCATTTTCCCATAGGGTCCAATGCAAAATTGACACCTCATTTTCTCCATTCTCAAGAGCTTTGAGTCTCTGCAAAACATATACATGTGTAGAAACAAATAAGTGAAATAGAATGAAGGCTATTTCAGCTTTAGCTTTTATTCCGTTTGGGAGCTAAAGTCGCACAAACTTTTGTTTACAAAAATTTCGATGGCCTATAGTTCGCAAGTTATGCAATCAGTTGACATAAGATTGTGCATGCATGTAGACATGTTAATGACCTTTATATATGCCAAGTTTCAGATGGCTACCTACTCAAACAAGCAAGCAGTAGCGGTTTGAAATTTTCACAATTTGGGCTACACGTTCGGGACGATTCGTGACCTTAGGTGACTTGCACAATTCGGGCTGAAACTAGTGCCAAATGAGAGGGTTGGGATAAACATTCAATTGACCATATGTGCCAAAAATTCTCGTTCTTTAGTTTTCGAGTTATAGCCCCTGGAAGTCGAAAACTGCACGACTTTGCCCTCGAATATCTCGACAACGAAGAAAGGAGAATTTCAGGGCATTTTCTCCCAAGAAATATATGGGAATTATCTGTAATTTAGCACAGTTTCAGAACGATTCGTGAAAGTCACCTTTTAAGAATAACTTCCACTGCAGGCCCATAAATAAAAGTTTGCTCCTTTATTACTCTGCACATGGACAATTATTTGCGCTGTTATTTGCCCCAGGCATGTACCTATGTAATTACCGTTTACAGTGTAAAGATGGATGTTATCGGTCGCTGAACGTCGGAGCAGTAGGCGTTTAATGCATTTTCCCATAGGGTCCAATGCAAAATTGACACCTCATTTTCTCCATTCTCAAGAGCTTTGAGTCTCTGCAAAACATATACATGTGTAGACACAAATAAGTGAAATAGAATGAAGGCTATTTCAGCTTTAGCTTTTATTCCGTTTGGGAGCTAAAGTCGCACAAACTTTTGTTTACAAAAATTTCGATGGCCTATAGTTCGCAAGTTATGCAATCAATTGACATAAGATTGTGCATGCATGTAGACATGTTAATGACCTTTATATATGCCAAGTTTCAGATGGCTACCTACTCAAACAAGCAAGCAGTAGCGGTTTGAAATTTTCACAATTTGGGCTACACGTTCGGGACGATTCGTGACCTTAGGTGACTTGCACAATTCGGGCTGAAACTAGTGCCAAATGAGAGGGTTGGGATAAACATTCAATTGACCATATGTGCCAAAAATACTCGTTCTTTAGTTTTCGAGTTATAGCCCCTGGAAGTCGAAAACTGCACGACTTTGCCCTCGAATATCTCGACAACGAAGAAAGGAGAATTTCAGGGCATTTTCTCCCAAGAAATATATGGGAATTATCTGTAATTTAGCACAGTTTCAGAACGATTCGTGAAAGTCACCTTTTAAGAATAACTTCCACTGCAGGCCCATATATAAAAGTTTGCTCCTTTATTACTCTGCACATGGACAATTATTTGCGCTGTTATTTGCCCCAGGCATGTACCTATGTAATTACCGTTTACAGTGTAAAGATGGATGTTATCGGTCGCTGAACGTCGGAGCAGTAGGCGTTTAATGCATTTTCCCATAGGGTCCAATGCAAAATTGACACCTCATTTTCTCCATTCTCAAGAGCTTTGAGTCTCTGCAAAACATATACATGTGTAGACACAAATAAGTGAAATAGAATGAAGGCTATTTCAGCTTTAGCTTTTATTCCGTTTGGGAGCTAAAGTCGCACAAACTTTTGTTTACAAAAATTTCGATGGCCTATAGTTCGCAAGTTATGCAATCAGTTGACATAAGATTGTGCATGCATGTAGACATGTTAATGACCTTTATATATGCCAAGTTTCAGATGGCTACCTACTCAAACAAGCAAGCAGTAGCGGTTTGAAATTTTCACAATTTGGGCTACACGTTCGGGACGATTCGTGACCTTAGGTGACTTGCACAATTCGGGCTGAAACTAGTGCCAAATGAGAGGGTTGGGATAAACATTCAATTGACCATATGTGCCAAAAATTCTCGTTCTTTAGTTTTCGAGTTATAGCCCCTGGAAGTCGAAAACTGCACGACTTTGCCCTCGAATATCTCGACAACGAAGAAAGGAGAATTTCAGGCCATTTTCTCCCAAGAAATATATGGGAATTATCTGTAATTTAGCACAGTTTCAGAACGATTCGTGAAAGTCACCTTTTAAGAATAACTTCCACTGCAGGCCCATATATAAAAGTTTGCTCCTTTATTACTCTGCACATGGACAATTATTTGCGCTGTTATTTGTCCCAGGCATGTACCTATGTAATTACCGTTTACAGTGTAAAGATGGATGTTATCGGTCGCTGAACGTCGGAGCAGTAGGCGTTTAATGCATTTTCCCATAGGGTCCAATGCAAAATTGACACCTCATTTTCTCCATTCTCAAGAGCTTTGAGTCTCTGCAAAACATATACATGTGTAGACACAAATAAGTGAAATAGAATGAAGGCTATTTCAGCTTTAGCTTTTATTCCGTTTGGGAGCTAAAGTCGCACAAACTTTTGTTTACAAAAATTTCGATGGCCTATAGTTCGCAAGTTATGCAATCAGTTGACATAAGATTGTGCATGCATGTAGACATGTTAATGACCTTTATATATGCCAAGTTTCAGATGGCTACCTACTCAAACAAGCAAGCAGTAGCGGTTTGAAATTTTCACAATTTGGGCTACACGTTCGGGACGATTCGTGACCTTAGGTGACTTGCACAATTCGGGCTGAAACTAGTGCCAAATGAGAGGGTTGGGATAAACATTCAATTGACCATATGTGCCAAAAATACTCGTTCTTTAGTTTTCGAGTTATAGCCCCTGGAAGTCGAAAACTGCACGACTTTGCCCTCGAATATCTCGACAACGAAGAAAGGAGAATTTCAGGGCATTTTCTCCCAAGAAATATATGGGAATTATCTGTAATTTAGCACAGTTTCAGAACGATTCGTGAAAGTCACCTTTTAAGAATAACTTCCACTGCAGGCCCATATATAAAAGTTTGCTCCTTTATTACTCTGCACATGGACAATTATTTGCGCTGTTATTTGCCCCAGGCATGTACCTATGTAATTACCGTTTACAGTGTAAAGATGGATGTTATCGGTCGCTGAACGTCGGAGCAGTAGGCGTTTAATTCAAGCATTTTCCCATAGGGTCCAATGCAAAATTGACACCTCATTTTCTCCATTCTCAAGAGCTTTGAGTCTCTGCAAAACATATACATGTGTAGACACAAATAAGTGAAATAGAATGAAGGCTATTTCAGCTTTAGCTTTTATTCCGTTTGGGAGCTAAAGTCGCACAAACTTTTGTTTACAAAAATTTCGATGGCCTATAGTTCGCAAGTTATGCAATCAGTTGACATAAGATTGTGCATGCATGTAGACATGTTAATGACCTTTATATATGCCAAGTTTCAGATGGCTACCTACTCAAACAAGCAAGCAGTAGCGGTTTGAAATTTTCACAATTTGGGCTACACGTTCGGGACGATTCGTGACCTTAGGTGACTTGCACAATTCGGGCTGAAACTAGTGCCAAATGAGAGGGTTGGGATAAACATTCAATTGACCATATGTGCCAAAAATTCTCGTTCTTTAGTTTTCGAGTTATAGCCCCTGGAAGTCGAAAACTGCACGACTTTGCCCTCGAATATCTCGACAACGAAGAAAGGAGAATTTCAGGCCATTTTCTCCCAAGAAATATATGGGAATTATCTGTAATTTAGCACAGTTTCAGAACGATTCGTGAAAGTCACCTTTTAAGAATAACTTCCACTGCAGGCCCATATATAAAAGTTTGCTCCTTTATTACTCTGCACATGGACAATTATTTGCGCTGTTATTTGCCCCAGGCATGTACCTATGTAATTACCGTTTACAGTGTAAAGATGGATGTTATCGGTCGCTGAACGTCGGAGCAGTAGGCGTTTAATGCATTTTCCCATAGGGTCCAATGCAAAATTGACACCTCATTTTCTCCATTCTCAAGAGCTTTGAGTCTCTGCAAAACATATACATGTGTAGACACAAATAAGTGAAATAGAATGAAGGCTATTTCAGCTTTAGCTTTTATTCCGTTTGGGAGCTAAAGTCGCACAAACTTTTGTTTACAAAAATTTCGATGGCCTATAGTTCGCAAGTTATGCAATCAGTTGACATAAGATTGTGCATGCATGTAGACATGTTAATGACCTTTATATATGCCAAGTTTCAGATGGCTACCTACTCGAACAAGCAAGCAGTAGCGGTTTGAAATTTTCACAATTTGGGCTACACGTTCGGGACGATTCGTGACCTTAGGTGACTTGCACAATTCGGGCTGAAACTAGTGCCAAATGAGAGGGTTGGGATAAACATTCAATTGACCATATGTGCCAAAAATTCTCGTTCTTTAGTTTTCGAGTTATAGCCCCTGGAAGTCGAAAACTGCACGACTTTGCCCTCGAATATCTCGACAACGAAGAAAGGAGAATTTCAGGCCATTTTCTCCCAAGAAATATATGGGAATTATCTGTAATTTAGCACAGTTTCAGAACGATTCGTGAAAGTCACCTTTTAAGAATAACTTCCACTGCAGGCCCATATATAAAAGTTTGCTCCTTTATTACTCTGCACATGGACAATTATTTGCGCTGTTATTTGCCCCAGGCATGTACCTATGTAATTACCGTTTACAGTGTAAAGATGGATGTTATCGGTCGCTGAACGTCGGAGCAGTAGGCGTTTAATGCATTTTCCCATAGGGTCCAATGCAAAATTGACACCTCATTTTCTCCATTCTCAAGAGCTTTGAGTCTCTGCAAAACATATACATGTGTAGACACAAATAAGTGAAAAAGAATGAAGGCTATTTCAGCTTTAGCTTTTATTCCGTTTGGGAACTAAAGTCGCACAAACTTTTGTTTACAAAAATTTCGATGGCCTATAGTTCGCAAGTTATGCAATCAGTTGACATAAGATTGTGCATGCATGTAGACATGTTAATGACCTTTATATATGCCAAGTTTCAGATGGCTACCTACTCAAACAAGCAAGCAGTAGCGGTTTGAAATTTTCACAATTTGGGCTACACGTTCGGGACGATTCGTGACCTTAGGTGACTTGCACAATTCGGGCTGAAACTAGTGCCAAATGAGAGGGTTGGGATAAACATTCAATTGACCATATGTGCCAAAAATTCTCGTTCTTTAGTTTTCGAGTTATAGCCCCTGGAAGTCGAAAACTGCACGACTTTGCCCTCGAATATCTCGACAACGAAGAAAGGAGAATTTCAGGGCATTTTCTCCCAAGAAATATATGGGAATTATCTGTAATTTAGCACAGTTTCAGAACGATTCGTGAAAGTCACCTTTTAAGAATAACTTCCACTGCAGGCCCATATATAAAAGTTTGCTCCTTTATTACTCTGCACATGGACAATTATTTGCGCTGTTATTTGCCCCAGGCATGTACCTATGTAATTACCGTTTACAGTGTAAAGATGGATGTTATCGGTCGCTGAACGTCGGAGCAGTAGGCGTTTAATGCATTTTCCCATAGGGTCCAATGCAAAATTGACACCTCATTTTCTCCATTCTCAAGAGCTTTGAGTCTCTGCAAAACATATACATGTGTAGACACAAATAAGTGAAATAGAATGAAGGCTATTTCAGCTTTAGCTTTTATTCCGTTTGGGAGCTAAAGTCGCACAAACTTTTGTTTACAAAAATTTCGATGGCCTATAGTTCGCAAGTTATGCAATCAGTTGACATAAGATTGTGCATGCATGTAGACATGTTAATGACCTTTATATATGCCAAGTTTCAGATGGCTACCTACTCAAACAAGCAAGCAGTAGCGGTTTGAAATTTTCACAATTTGGGCTACACGTTCGGGACGATTCGTGACCTTAGGTGACTTGCACAATTCGGGCTGACACTAGTGCCAAATGAGAGGGTTGGGATAAACATTCAATTGGCCATATGTGCCAAAAATTCTCGTTCTTTAGTTTTCGAGTTATAGCCCCTGGAAGTCGAAAACTGCACGACTTTGCCCTCGAATATCTCGACAACGAAGAAAGGAGAATTTCAGGGCATTTTCTCCCAAGAAATATATGGGAATTATCTGTAATTTAGCACAGTTTCAGAACGATTCGTGAAAGTCACCTTTTAAGAATAACTTCCACTGCAGGCCCATATATAAAAGTTTGCTCCTTTATTACTCTGCACATGGACAATTATTTGCGCTGTTATTTGCCCCAGGCATGTACCTATGTAATTACCGTTTACAGTGTAAAGATGGATGTTATCGGTCGCTGAACGTCGGAGCAGTAGGCGTTTAATGCATTTTCCCATAGGGTCCAATGCAAAATTGACACCTCATTTTCTCCATTCTCAAGAGCTTTGAGTCTCTGCAAAACATATACATGTGTAGACACAAATAAGTGAAATAGAATGAAGGCTATTTCAGCTTTAGCTTTTATTCCGTTTGGGAGCTAAAGTCGCACAAACTTTTGTTTACAAAAATTTCGATGGCCTATAGTTCGCAAGTTATGCAATCAGTTGACATAAGATTGTGCATGCATGTAGACATGTTAATGACCTTTATATATGCCAAGTTTCAGATGGCTACCTACTCAAACAAGCAAGCAGTAGCGGTTTGAAATTTTCACAATTTGGGCTACACGTTCGGGACGATTCGTGACCTTAGGTGACTTGCACAATTCGGGCTGAAACTAGTGCCAAATGAGAGGGTTGGGATAAACATTCAATTGACCATATGTGCCAAAAATACTCGTTCTTTAGTTTTCGAGTTATAGCCCCTGGAAGTCGAAAACTGCACGACTTTGCCCTCGAATATCTCGACAACGAAGAAAGGAGAATTTCAGGGCATTTTCTCCCAAGAAATATATGGGAATTATCTGTAATTTAGCACAGTTTCAGAACGATTCGTGAAAGTCACCTTTTAAGAATAACTTCCACTGCAGGCCCATATATAAAAGTTTGCTCCTTTATTACTCTGCACATGGACAATTATTTGCGCTGTTATTTGCCCCAGGCATGTACCTATGTAATTACCGTTTACAGTGTAAAGATGGATGTTATCGGTCGCTGAACGTCGGAGCAGTAGGCGTTTAATGCATTTTCCCATAGGGTCCAATGCAAAATTGACACCTCATTTTCTCCATTCTCAAGAGCTTTGAGTCTCTGCAAAACATATACATGTGTAGACACAAATAAGTGAAATAGAATGAAGGCTATTTCAGCTTTAGCTTTTATTCCGTTTGGGAGCTAAAGTCGCACAAAC
Organism: Ctena decussata; assembly: GCA_963989385.1. Classification (NCBI taxonomy): domain Eukaryota; kingdom Metazoa; phylum Mollusca; class Bivalvia; order Lucinida; family Lucinidae; genus Ctena; species Ctena decussata. The sequence goes on from CAXDIV010000058.1 coordinate 424,199, forward strand.
TTTTGTTTACAAAAATTTCGATGGCCTATAGTTCGCAAGTTATGCAATCAGTTGACATAAGATTGTGCATGCATGTAGACATGTTAATGACCTTTATATATGCCAAGTTTCAGATGGCTACCTACTCAAACAAGCAAGCAGTAGCGGTTTGAAATTTTCACAATTTGGGCTACACGTTCGGGACGATTCGTGACCTTAGGTGACTTGCACAATTCGGGCTGAAACTAGTGCCAAATGAGAGGGTTGGGATAAACATTCAATTGACCATATGTGCCAAAAATTCTCGTTCTTTAGTTTTCGAGTTATAGCCCCTGGAAGTCGAAAACTGCACGACTTTGCCCTCGAATATCTCGACAACGAAGAAAGGAGAATTTCAGGGCATTTTCTCCCAAGAAATATATGGGAATTATCTGTAATTTAGCACAGTTTCAGAACGATTCGTGAAAGTCACCTTTTAAGAATAACTTCCACTGCAGGCCCATATATAAAAGTTTGCTCCTGTATTACTCTGCACATGGACAATTATTTGCGCTGTTATTTGCCCCAGGCATGTACCTATGTAATTACCGTTTACAGTGTAAAGATGGATGTTATCGGTCGCTGAACGTCGGAGCAGTAGGCGTTTAATGCATTTTCCCATAGGGTCCAATGCAAAATTGACACCTCATTTTCTCCATTCTCAAGAGCTTTGAGTCTCTGCAAAACATATACATGTGTAGACACAAATAAGTGAAATAGAATGAAGGCTATTTCAGCTTTAGCTTTTATTCCGTTTGGGAGCTAAAGTCGCACAAACTTTTGTTTACAAAAATTTCGATGGCCTATAGTTCGCAAGTTATGCAATCAGTTGACATAAGATTGTGCATGCATGTAGACATGTTAATGACCTTTATATATGCCAAGTTTCAGATGGCTACCTACTCAAACAAGCAAGCAGTAGCGGTTTGAAATTTTCACAATTTGGGCTACACGTTCGGGACGATTCGTGACCTTAGGTGACTTGCACAATTCGGGCTGAAACTAGTGCCAAATGAGAGGGTTGGGATAAACATTCAATTGACCATATGTGCCAAAAATTCTCGTTCTTTAGTTTTCGAGTTATAGCCCCTGGAAGTCGAAAACTGCACGACTTTGCCCTCGAATATCTCGACAACGAAGAAAGGAGAATTTCAGGGCATTTTCTCCCAAGAAATATATGGGAATTATCTGTAATTTAGCACAGTCTCAGAACGATTCGTGAAAGTCACCTTTTAAGAATAACTTCCACTGCAGGCCCATATATAAAAGTTTGCTCGTTTATTACTCTGCACATGGACAATTATTTGCGCTGTTATTTGCCCCAGGCATGTACCTATGTAATTACCGTTTACAGTGTAAAGATGGATGTTATCGGTCGCTGAACGTCGGAGCAGTAGGCGTGTAATGCATTTTCCCATAGGGTCCAATGCAAAATTGACACCTCATTTTCTCCATTCTCAAGAGCTTTGAGTCTCTGCAAAACATATACATGTGTAGACACAAATAAGTGAAATAGAATGAAGGCTATTTCAGCTTTAGCTTTTATTCCGTTTGGGAGCTAAAGTCGCACAAACTTTTGTTTACAAAAATTTCGATGGCCTATAGTTCGCAAGTTATGCAATCAGTTGACATAAGATTGTGCATGCATGTAGACATGTTAATGACCTTTATATATGCCAAGTTTCAGATGGCTACCTACTCAAACAAGCAAGCAGTAGCGGTTTGAAATTTTCACAATTTGGGCTACACGTTCGGGACGATTCGTGACCTTAGGTGACTTGCACAATTCGGGCTGAAACTAGTGCCAAATGAGAGGGTTGGGATAAACATTCAATTGACCATATGTGTCAAAAATTCTCGTTCTTTAGTTTTCGAGTTATAGCCCCTGGAAGTCGAAAACTGCACGACTTTGCCCTCGAATATCTCGACAACGAAGAAAGGAGAATTTCAGGCCATTTTCTCCCAAGAAATATATGGGAATTATCTGTAATTTAGCACAGTTTCAGAACGATTCGTGAAAGTCACCTTTTAAGAATAACTTCCACTGCAGGCCCATATATAAAAGTTTGCTCCTTTATTACTCTGCACATGGACAATTATTTGCGCTGTTATTTGCCCCAGGCATGTACCTATGTAATTACCGTTTACAGTGTAAAGATGGATGTTATCGGTCGCTGAACGTCGGAGCAGTAGGCGTTTAATGCATTTTCCCATAGGGTCCAATGCAAAATTGACACCTCATTTTCTCCATTCTCAAGAGCTTTGAGTCTCTGCAAAACATATACATGTGTAGACACAAATAAGTGAAATAGAATGAAGGCTATTTCAGCTTTAGCTTTTATTCCGTTTGGGAGCTAAAGTCGCACAAACTTTTGTTTACAAAAATTTCGATGGCCTATAGTTCGCAAGTTATGCAATCAGTTGACATAAGATTGTGCATGCATGTAGACATGTTAATGACCTTTATATATGCCAAGTTTCAGATGGCTACCTACTCAAACAAGCAAGCAGTAGCGGTTTGAAATTTACACAATTTGGGCTACACGTTCGGGACGATTCGTGACCTTAGGTGACTTGCACAATTCGGGCTGAAACTAGTGCCAAATGAGAGGGTTGGGATAAACATTCAATTGACCATATGTGCCAAAAATTCTCGTTCTTTAGTTTTCGAGTTATAGCCCCTGGAAGTCGAAAACTGCACGACTTTGCCCTCGAATATCTCGACAACAAAGAAAGGAGAATTTCAGGCCATTTTCTCCCAAGAAATATATGGGAATTATCTGTAATTTAGCACAGTTTCAGAACGATTCGTGAAAGTCACCTTTTAAGAATAACTTCCACTGCAGGCCCATATATAAAAGTTTGCTCCTTTATTACTCTGCACATGGACAATTATTTGCGCTGTTATTTGCCCCAGGCATGTACCTATGTAATTACCGTTTTCAGTGTAAAGATGGATGTTATCGGTCGCTGAACGTCGGAGCAGTAGGCGTTTAATGCATTTTCCCATAGGGTCCAATGCAAAATTGACACCTCATTTTCTCCATTCTCAAGAGCTTTGAGTCTCTGCAAAACATATACATGTGTAGACACAAATAAGTGAAATAGAATGAAGGCTATTTCAGCTTTAGCTTTTATTCCGTTTGGGAGCTAAAGTCGCACAAACTTTTGTTTACAAAAATTTCGATGGCCTATAGTTCGCAAGTTATGCAATCAGTTGACATAAGATTGTGCATGCATGTAGACATGTTAATGACCTTTATATATGCCAAGTTTCAGATGGCTACCTACTCAAACAAGCAAGCAGTAGCGGTTTGAAATTTTCACAATTTGGGCTACACGTTCGGGACGATTCGTGACCTTAGGTGACTTGCACAATTCGGGCTGAAACTAGTGCCAAATGAGAGGGTTGGGATAAACATTTAATTGACCATATGTGCCAAAAATACTCGTTCTTTAGTTTTCGAGTTATAGCCCCTGGAAGTCGAAAACTGCACGACTTTGCCCTCGAATATCTCGACAACGAAGAAAGGAGAATTTCAGGGCATTTTCTCCCAAGAAATATATGGGAATTATCTGTAATTTAGCACAGTTTCAGAACGATTCGTGAAAGTCACCTTTTAAGAATAACTTCCACTGCAGGCCCATATATAAAAGTTTGCTCCTTTATTACTCTGCACATGGACAATTATTTGCGCTGTTATTTGCCCCAGGCATGTACCTATGTAATTACCGTTTACAGTGTAAAGATGGATGTTATCGGTCGCTGAACGTCGGAGCAGTAGGCGTTTAATGCATTTTCCCATAGGGTCCAATGCAAAATTGACACCTCATTTTCTCCATTCTCAAGAGCTTTGAGTCTCTGCAAAACATATACATGTGTAGAAACAAATAAGTGAAATAGAATGAAGGCTATTTCAGCTTTAGCTTTTATTCCGTTTGGGAGCTAAAGTCGCACAAACTTTTGTTTACAAAAATTTCGATGGCCTATAGTTCGCAAGTTATGCAATCAGTTGACATAAGATTGTGCATGCATGTAGACATGTTAATGACCTTTATATATGCCAAGTTTCAGATGGCTACCTACTCAAACAAGCAAGCAGTAGCGGTTTGAAATTTTCACAATTTGGGCTACACGTTCGGGACGATTCGTGACCTTAGGTGACTTGCACAATTCGGGCTGAAACTAGTGCCAAATGAGAGGGTTGGGATAAACATTCAATTGACCATATGTGCCAAAAATTCTCGTTCTTTAGTTTTCGAGTTATAGCCCCTGGAAGTCGAAAACTGCACGACTTTGCCCTCGAATATCTCGACAACGAAGAAAGGAGAATTTCAGGGCATTTTCTCCCAAGAAATATATGGGAATTATCTGTAATTTAGCACAGTTTCAGAACGATTCGTGAAAGTCACCTTTTAAGAATAACTTCCACTGCAGGCCCATATATAAAAGTTTGCTCCTTTATTACTCTGCACATGGACAATTATTTGCGCTGTTATTTGCCCCAGGCATGTACCTATGTAATTACCGTTTACAGTGTAAAGATGGATGTTATCGGTCGCTGAACGTCGGAGCAGTAGGCGTTTAATGCATTTTCCCATAGGGTCCAATGCAAAATTGACACCTCATTTTCTCCATTCTCAAGAGCTTTGAGTCTCTGCAAAACATATACATGTGTAGACACAAATAAGTGAAATAGAATGAAGGCTATTTCAGCTTTAGCTTTTATTCCGTTTGGGAGCTAAAGTCGCACAAACTTTTGTTTACAAAAATTTCGATGGCCTATAGTTCGCAAGTTATGCAATCAGTTGACATAAGATTGTGCATGCATGTAGACATGTTAATGACCTTTATATATGCCAAGTTTCAGATGGCTACCTACTCAAACAAGCAAGCAGTAGCGGTTTGAAATTTTCACAATTTGGGCTACACGTTCGGGACGATTCGTGACCTTAGGTGACTTGCACAATTCGGGCTGAAACTAGTGCCAAATGAGAGGGTTGGGATAAACATTCAATTGACCATATGTGCCAAAAATACTCGTTCTTTAGTTTTCGAGTTATAGCCCCTGGAAGTCGAAAACTGCACGACTTTGCCCTCGAATATCTCGACAACGAAGAAAGGAGAATTTCAGGGCATTTTCTCCCAAGAAATATATGGGAATTATCTGTAATTTAGCACAGTTTCAGAACGATTCGTGAAAGTCACCTTTTAAGAATAACTTCCACTGCAGGCCAATATATAAAAGTTTGCTCCTTTATTACTCTGCACATGGACAATTATTTGCGCTGTTATTTGCCCCAGGCATGTACCTATGTAATTACCGTTTACAGTGTAAAGATGGATGTTATCGGTCGCTGAACGTCGGAGCAGTAGGCGTTTAATGCATTTTCCCATAGGGTCCAATGCAAAATTGACACCTCATTTTCTCCATTCTCAAGAGCTTTGAGTCTCTGCAAAACATATACATGTGTAGACACAAATAAGTGAAATAGAATGAAGGCTATTTCAGCTTTAGCTTTTATTCCGTTTGGGAGCTAAAGTCGCACAAACTTTTGTTTACAAAAATTTCGATGGCCTATAGTTCGCAAGTTATGCAATCAGTTGACATAAGATTGTGCATGCATGTAGACATGTTAATGACCTTTATATATGCCAAGTTTCAGATGGCTACCTACTCAAACAAGCAAGCAGTAGCGGTTTGAAATTTTCACAATTTGGGCTACACGTTCGGGACGATTCGTGACCTTAGGTGACTTGCACAATTCGGGCTGAAACTAGTGCCAAATGAGAGGGTTGGGATAAACATTCAATTGACCATATGTGCCAAAAATACTCGTTCTTTAGTTTTCGAGTTATAGCCCCTGGAAGTCGAAAACTGCACGACTTTGCCCTCGAATATCTCGACAACGAAGAAAGGAGAATTTCAGGGCATTTTCTCCCAAGAAATATATGGGAATTATCTGTAATTTAGCACAGTTTCAGAACGATTCGTGAAAGTCACCTTTTAAGAATAACTTCCACTGCAGGCCCATATATAAAAGTTTGCTCCTTTATTACTCTGCACATGGACAATTATTTGCGCTGTTATTTGCCCCAGGCATGTACCTATGTAATTACCGTTTACAGTGTAAAGATGGATGTTATCGGTCGCTGAACGTCGGAGCAGTAGGCGTTTAATGCATTTTCCCATAGGGTCCAATGCAAAATTGACACCTCATTTTCTCCATTCTCAAGAGCTTTGAGTCTCTGCAAAACATATACATGTGTAGACACAAATAAGTGAAATAGAATGAAGGCTATTTCAGCTTTAGCTTTTATTCCGTTTGGGAGCTAAAGTCGCACAAACTTTTGTTTACAAAAATTTCGATGGCCTATAGTTCGCAAGTTATGCAATCAGTTGACATAAGATTGTGCATGCATGTAGACATGTTAATGACCTTTATATATGCCAAGTTTCAGATGGCTACCTACTCAAACAAGCAAGCAGTAGCGGTTTGAAATTTTCACAATTTGGGCTACACGTTCGGGACGATTCGTGACCTTAGGTGACTTGCACAATTCGGGCTGAAACTAGTGCCAAATGAGAGGGTTGGGATAAACATTCAATTGACCATATGTGCCAAAAATTCTCGTTCTTTAGTTTTCGAGTTATAGCCCCTGGAAGTCGAAAACTGCACGACTTTGCCCTCGAATATCTCGACAACGAAGAAAGGAGAATTTCAGGCCATTTTCTCCCAAGAAATATATGGGAATTATCTGTAATTTAGCACAGTTTCAGAACGATTCGTGAAAGTCACCTTTTAAGAATAACTTCCACTGCAGGCCCATATATAAAAGTTTGCTCCTTTATTACTCTGCACATGGACAATTATTTGCGCTGTTATTTGCCCCAGGCATGTACCTATGTAATTACCGTTTACAGTGTAAAGATGGGTGTTATCGGTCGCTGAACGTCGGAGCAGTAGGCGTTTAATGCATTTTCCCATAGGGTCCAATGCAAAATTGACACCTCATTTTCTCCATTCTCAAGAGCTTTGAGTCTCTGCAAAACATATACATGTGTAGACACAAATAAGTGAAATAGAATGAAGGCTATTTCAGCTTTAGCTTTTATTCCGTTTGGGAGCTAAAGTCGCACAAACTTTTGTTTACAAAAATTTCGATGGCCTATAGTTCGCAAGTTATGCAATCAGTTGACATAAGATTGTGCATGCATGTAGACATGTTAATGACCTTTATATATGCCAAGTTTCAGATGGCTACCTACTCAAACAAGCAAGCAGTAGCGGTTTGAAATTTTCACAATTTGGGCTACACGTTCGGGACGATTCGTGACCTTAGGTGACTTGCACAATTCGGGCTGAAACTAGTGCCAAATGAGAGGGTTGGGATAAACATTCAATTGACCATATGTGCCAAAAATTCTCGTTCTTTAGTTTTCGAGTTATAGCCCCTGGAAGTCGAAAACTGCACGACTTTGCCCTCGAATATCTCGACAACGAAGAAAGGAGAATTTCAGGGCATTTTCTCCCAAGAAATATATGGGAATTATCTGTAATTTAGCACAGTTTCAGAACGATTCGTGAAAGTCACCTTTTAAGAATAACTTCCACTGCAGGCCCATATATAAAAGTTTGCTCCTTTATTACTCTGCACATGGACAATTATTTGCGCTGTTATTTGCCCCAGGCATGTACCTATGTAATTACCGTTTACAGTGTAAAGATGGATGTTATCGGTCGCTGAACGTCGGAGCAGTAGGCGTTTAATGCATTTTCCCATAGGGTCCAATGCAAAATTGACACCTCATTTTCTCCATTCTCAAGAGCTTTGAGTCTCTGCAAAACATATACATGTGTAGACACAAATAAGTGAAATAGAATGAAGGCTATTTCAGCTTTAGCTTTTATTCCGTTTGGGAGCTAAAGTCGCACAAACTTTTGTTTACAAAAATTTCGATGGCCTATAGTTCGCAAGTTATGCAATCAGTTGACATAAGATTGTGCATGCATGTAAACATGTTAATGACCTTTATATATGCCAAGTCTCAGATGGCTACCTACTCAAACAAGCAAGCAGTAGCGGTTTGAAATTTTCACAATTTTGGCTACACGTTCGGGACGATTCGTGACCTCAGGTGACTTGCACAATTCGGGCTGAAACTAGTGCCAAATGAGAGGGTTGGGATAAACATTCAATTGACCATATGTGCCAAAAATTCTCGTTCTTTAGTTTTCGAGTTATAGCCCCTGGAAGTCGAAAACTGCACGACTTTGCCCTCGAATATCTCGACAACGAAGAAAGGAGAATTTCAGGGCATTTTCTCCCAAGAAATATATGGGAATTATCTGTAATTTAGCACAGTTTCAGAACGATTCGTGAAAGTCACCTTTTAAGAATAACTTCCACTGCAGGCCCATATATAAAAGTTTGCTCCTTTATTACTCTGCACATGGACAATTATTTGCGCTGTTATTTGCCCCAGGCATGTACCTATGTAATTACCGTTTACAGTGTAAAGATGGATGTTATCTGTCGCTGAACGTCGGAGCAGTAGGCGTTTAATGCATTTTCCCATAGGGTCCAATGCAAAATTGACACCTCATTTTCTCCATTCTCAAGAGCTTTGAGTCTCTGCAAAACATATACATGTGTAGACACAAATAAGTGAAATAGAATGAAGGCTATTTCAGCTTTAGCTTTTATTCCGTTTGGGAGCTAAAGTCGCACAAACTTTTGTTTACAAAAATTTCGATGGCCTATAGTTCGCAAGTTATGCAATCAGTTGACATAAGATTGTGCATGCATGTAGACATGTTAATGACCTTTATATATGCCAAGTTTCAGATGGCTACCTACTCAAACAAGCAAGCAGTAGCGGTTTGAAATTTTCACAATTTGGGCTACACGTTCGGGACGATTCGTGACCTTAGGTGACTTGCACAATTCGGGCTGAAACTAGTGCCAAATGAGAGGGTTGGGATAAACATTCAATTGACCATATGTGCCAAAATTTCTCGTTCTTTAGTTTTCGAGTTATAACCCCTGGAAGTCGAAAAATGCACGACTTTGCCCTCGAATATCTCGACAACGAAGAAAGGAGAATTTCAGGGCATTTTCTCCCAAGAAATATATGGGAATTATCTGTAATTTAGCACAGTTTCAGAACGATTCGTGAAAGTCACCTTTTAAGAATAACTTCCACTGCAGGCCCATATATAAAAGTTTGCTCCTTTATTACTCTGCACATGGACAATTATTTGCGCTGTTATTTGCCCCAGGCATGTACCTATGTAATTACCGTTTACAGTGTAAAGATGGATGTTATCGGTCGCTGAACGTCGGAGCAGTAGGCGTTTAATGCATTTTCCCATAGGGTCCAATGCAAAATTGACACCTCATTTTCTCCATTCTCAAGAGCTTTGAGTCTCTGCAAAACATATACATGTGTAGACACAAATAAGTGAAATAGAATGAAGGCTATTTCAGCTTTAGCTTTTATTCCGTTTGGGAGCTAAAGTCGCACAAACTTTTGTTTACAAAAATTTCGATGGCCTATAGTTCGCAAGTTATGCAATCAGTTGACATAAGATTGTGCATGCATGTAGACATGTTAATGACCTTTATATATGCCAAGTTTCAGATGGCTACCTACTCAAACAAGCAAGCAGTAGCGGTTTGAATTTTTCACAATTTGGGCTACACGTTCGGGACGATTCGTGACCTTAGGTGACTTGCACAATTCGGGCTGAAACTAGTGCCAAATGAGAGGGTTTGGATAAACATTCAATTGACCATATGTGCCAAAATTTCTCGTTCTTTAGTTTTCGAGTTATAGCCCCTGGAAGTCGAAAACTGCACGACTTTGCCCTCGAATATCTCGACAACGAAGAAAGGAGAATTTCAGGGCATTTTCTCCCAAGAAATATATGGGAATTATCTGTAATTTAGCACAGTTTCAGAACGATTCGTGAAAGTCACCTTTTAAGAATAACTTCCACTGCAGGCCCATATATAAAGGTTTGCTCCTTTATTACTCTGCACATGGACAATTATTTGCGCTGTTATTTGCCCCAGGCATGTACCTATGTAATTACCGTTTACAGTGTAAAGATGGATGTTATCGGTCGCTGAACGTCGGAGCAGTAGGCGTTTAATGCATTTTCCCATAGGGTCCAATGCAAAATTGACACCTCATTTTCTCCATTCTCAAGAGCTTTGAGTCTCTGCAAAACATATACATGTGTAGACACAAATAAGTGAAATAGAATGAAGGCTATTTCAGCTTTAGCTTTTATTCCGTTTGGGAGCTAAAGTCGCACAAACTTTTGTTTACAAAAATTTCGATGGCCTATAGTTGGCAAGTTATGCAATCAGTTGACATAAGATTGTGCATGCATGTAGACATGTTAATGACCTTTATATATGCCAAGTTTCAGATGGCTACCTACTCAAACAAGCAAGCAGTAGCGGTTTGAAATTTTCACAATTTGGGCTACACGTTCGGGACGATTCGTGACCTTAGGTGACTTGCACAATTCGGGCTGAAACTAGTGCCAAATGAGAGGGTTGGGATAAACATTCAATTGACCATATGTGCCAAAATTTCTCGTTCTTTAGTTTTCGAGTTATAGCCCCTGGAAGTCGAAAACTGCACGACTTTGCCCTCGAATATCTCCACAACGAAGAAAGGAGAATTTCAGGGCATTTTCTCCCAAGAAATATATGGGAATTATCTGTAATTTAGCACAGTTTCAGAACGATTCGTGAAAGTCACCTTTTAAGAATAACTTCCACTGCAGGCCCATATATAAAAGTTTGCTCCTTTATTACTCTGCACATGGACAATTATTTGCGCTGTTATTTGCCCCAGGCATGTACCTATGTAATTACCGTTTACAGTGTAAAGATGGATGTTATCGGTCGCTGAACGTCGGAGCAGTAGGCGTTTAATGCATTTTCCCATAGGGTCCAATGCAAAATTGACACCTCATTTTCTCCATTCTCAAGAGCTTTGAGTCTCTGCAAAACATATACATGTGTAGACACAAATAAGTGAAATAGAATGAAGGCTATTTCAGCTTTAGCTTTTATTCCGTTTGGGAGCTAAAGTCGCACAAACTTTTGTTTACAAAAATTTCGATGGCCTATAGTTCGCAAGTTATGCAATCAGTTGACATAAGATTGTGCATGCATGTAGACATGTTAATGACCTTTATATATGCCAAGTTTCAGATGGCTACCTACTCAAACAAGCAAGCAGTAGCGGTTTGAAATTTTCACAATTTGGGCTACACGTTCGGGACGATTCGTGACCTTAGGTGACTTGCACAATTCGGGCTGAAACTAGTGCCAAATGAGAGGGTTGGGATAAACATTCAATTGACCATATGTGCCAAAATTTCTCGTTCTTTAGTTTTCGAGTTATAACCCCTGGAAGTCGAAAAATGCACGACTTTGCCCTCGAATATCTCGACAACGAAGAAAGGAGAATTTCAGGGCATTTTCTCCCAAGAAATATATGGGAATTATCTGTAATTTAGCACAGTTTCAGAACGATTCGTGAAAGTCACCTTTTAAGAATAACTTCCACTGCAGGCCCATATATAAAAGTTTGCTCCTTTATTACTCTGCACATGGACAATTATTTGCGCTGTTATTTGCCCCAGGCATGTACCTATGTAATTACCGTTTACAGTGTAAAGATGGATGTTATCGGTCGCTGAACGTCGGAGCAGTAGGCGTTTAATGCATTTTCCCATAGGGTCCAATGCAAAATTGACACCTCATTTTCTCCATTCTCAAGAGCTTTGAGTCTCTGCAAAACATATACATGTGTAGACACAAATAAGTGAAATAGAATGAAGGCTATTTCAGCTTTAGCTTTTATTCCGTTTGGGAGCTAAAGTCGCACAAACTTTTGTTTACAAAAATTTCGATGGCCTATAGTTCGCAAGTTATGCAATCAGTTGACATAAGATTGTGCATGCATGTAGACATGTTAATGACCTTTATATATGCCAAGTTTCAGATGGCTACCTACTCAAACAAGCAAGCAGTAGCGGTTTGAAATTTTCACAATTTGGGCTACACGTTCGGGACGATTCGTGACCTTAGGTGACTTGCACAATTCGGGCTGAAACTAGTGCCAAATGAGAGGGTTGGGATAAACATTCAATTGACCATATGTGCCAAAATTTCTCGTTCTTTAGTTTTCGAGTTATAGCCCCTGGAAGTCGAAAACTGCACGACTTTGCCCTCGAATATCTCGACAACGAAGAAAGGAGAATTTCAGGGCATTTTCTCCCAAGAAATATATGGGAATTATCTGTAATTTAGCACAGTTTCAGAACGATTCGTGAAAGTCACCTTTTAAGAATAACTTCCACTGCAGGCCCATATATAAAAGTTTGCTCCTTTATTACTCTGCACATGGACAATTATTTGCGCTGTTATTTGCCCCAGGCATGTACCTATGTAATTACCGTTTACAGTGTAAAGATGGATGTTATCTGTCGCTGAACGTCGGAGCAGTAGGCGTTTAATGCATTTTCCCATAGGGTCCAATGCAAAATTGACACCTCATTTTCTCCATTCTCAAGAGCTTTGAGTCTCTGCAAAACATATACATGTGTAGACACAAATAAGTGAAATAGAATGAAGGCTATTTCAGCTTTAGCTTTTATTCCGTTTGGGAGCTAAAGTCGCACAAACTTTTGTTTACAAAAATTTCGATGGCCTATAGTTCGCAAGTTATGCAATCAGTTGATATAAGATTGTGCATGCATGTAGACATGTTAATGACCTTTATATATGCCAAGTTTCAGATGGCTACCTACTCAAACAAGCAAGCAGTAGCGGTTTGAAATTTTCACAATTTGGGCTACACGTTCGGGACGATTCGTGACCTTAGGTGACTTGCACAATTCGGGCTGAAACTAGTGCCAAATGAGAGGGTTGGGATAAACATTCAATTGACCATATGTGCCAAAATTTCTCGTTCTTTAGTTTTCGAGTTATAACCCCTGGAAGTCGAAAAATGCACGACTTTGCCCTCGAATATCTCGACAACGAAGAAAGGAGAATTTCAGGGCATTTTCTCCCAAGAAATATATGGGAATTATCTGTAATTTAGCACAGTTTCAGAACGATTCGTGAAAGTCACCTTTTAAGAATAACTTCCACTGCAGGCCCATATATAAAAGTTTGCTCCTTTATTACTCTGCACATGGACAATTATTTGCGCTGTTATTTGCCCCAGGCATGTACCTATGTAATTACCGTTTACAGTGTAAAGATGGATGTTATCGGTCGCTGAACGTCGGAGCAGTAGGCGTTTAATGCATTTTCCCATAGGGTCCAATGCAAAATTGACACCTCATTTTCTCCATTCTCAAGAGCTTTGAGTCTCTGCAAAACATATACATGTGTAGACACAAATAAGTGAAATAGAATGAAGGCTATTTCAGCTTTAGCTTTTATTCCGTTTGGGAGCTAAAGTCGCACAAACTTTTGTTTACAAAAATTTCGATGGCCTATAGTTCGCAAGTTATGCAATCAGTTGACATAAGATTGTGCATGCATGTAGACATGTTAATGACCTTTATATATGCCAAGTTTCAGATGGCTACCTACTCAAACAAGCAAGCAGTAGCGGTTTGAAATTTTCACAATTTGGGCTACACGTTCGGGACGATTCGTGACCTTAGGTGACTTGCACAATTCGGGCTGAAACTAGTGCCAAATGAGAGGGTTGGGATAAACATTCAATTGACCATATGTGCCAAAATTTCTCGTTCTTTAGTTTTCGAGTTATAGCCCCTGGAAGTCGAAAACTGCACGACTTTGCCCTCGAATATCTCGACAACGAAGAAAGGAGAATTTCAGGGCATTTTCTCCCAAGAAATATATGGGAATTATCTGTAATTTAGCACAGTTTCAGAACGATTCGTGAAAGTCACCTTTTAAGAATAACTTCCACTGCAGGCCCATATATAAAAGTTTGCTCCTTTATTACTCTGCACATGGACAATTATTTGCGCTGTTATTTGCCCCAGGCATGTACCTATGTAATTACCGTTTACAGTGTAAAGATGGATGTTATCGGTCGCTGAACGTCGGAGCAGTAGGCGTTTAATGCATTTTCCCATAGGGTCCAATGCAAAATTGACACCTCATTTTCTCCATTCTCAAGAGCTTTGAGTCTCTGCAAAACATATACATGTGTAGACACAAATAAGTGAAATAGAATGAAGGCTATTTCAGCTTTAGCTTTTATTCCGTTTGGGAGCTAAAGTCGCACAAACTTTTGTTTACAAAAATTTCGATGGCCTATAGTTGGCAAGTTATGCAATCAGTTGACATAAGATTGTGCATGCATGTAGACATGTTAATGACCTTTATATATGCCAAGTTTCAGATGGCTACCTACTCAAACAAGCAAGCAGTAGCGGTTTGAAATTTTCACAATTTGGGCTACACGTTCGGGACGATTCGTGACCTTAGGTGACTTGCACAATTCGGGCTGAAACTAGTGCCAAATGAGAGGGTTGGGATAAACATTCAATTGACCATATGTGCCAAAATTTCTCGTTCTTTAGTTTTCGAGTTATAGCCCCTGGAAGTCGAAAACTGCACGACTTTGCCCTCGAATATCTCGACAACGAAGAAAGGAGAATTTCAGGGCATTTTCTCCCAAGAAATATATGGGAATTATCTGTAATTTAGCACAGTTTCAGAACGATTCGTGAAAGTCACCTTTTAAGAATAACTTCCACTGCAGGCCCATATATAAAAGTTTGCTCCTTTATTACTCTGCACATGGACAATTATTTGCGCTGTTATTTGCCCCAGGCATGTACCTATGTAATTACCGTTTACAGTGTAAAGATGGATGTTATCGGTCGCTGAACGTCGGAGCAGTAGGCGTTTAATGCATTTTCCCATAGGGTCCAATGCAAAATTGACACCTCATTTTCTCCATTCTCAAGAGCTTTGAGTCTCTGCAAAACATATACATGTGTAGACACAAATAAGTGAAATAGAATGAAGGCTATTTCAGCTTTAGCTTTTATTCCGTTTGGGAGCTAAAGTCGCACAAACTTTTGTTTACAAAAATTTCGATGGCCTATAGTTCGCAAGTTATGCAATCAGTTGACATAAGATTGTGCATGCATGTAGACATGTTAATGACCTTTATATATGCCAAGTTTCAGATGGCTACCTACTCAAACAAGCAAGCAGTAGCGGTTTGAAATTTTCACAATTTGGGCTACACGTTCGGGACGATTCGTGACCTTAGGTGACTTGCACAATTCGGGCTGAAACTAGTGCCAAATGAGAGGGTTGGGATAAACATTCAATTGACCATATGTGCCAAAAATTCTCGTTCTTTAGTTTTCGAGTTATAGCCCCTGGAAGTCGAAAACTGCACGACTTTGCCCTCGAATATCTCGACAACGAAGAAAGGAGAATTTCAGGGCATTTTCTCCCAAGAAATATATGGGAATTATCTGTAATTTAGCACAGTTTCAGAACGATTCGTGAAAGTCACCTTTTAAGAATAACTTCCACTGCAGGCCCATATATAAAAGTTTGCTCCTTTATTACTCTGCACATGGACAATTATTTGCGCTGTTATTTGCCCCAGGCATGTACCTATGTAATTACCGTTTACAGTGTAAAGATGGATGTTATCGGTCGCTGAACGTCGGAGCAGTAGGCGTTTAATGCATTTTCCCATAGGGTCCAATGCAAAATTGACACCTCATTTTCTCCATTCTCAAGAGCTTTGAGTCTCTGCAAAACATATACATGTGTAGACACAAATAAGTGAAATAGAATGAAGGCTATTTCAGCTTTAGCTTTTATTCCGTTTGGGAGCTAAAGTCGCACAAACTTTTGTTTACAAAAATTTCGATGGCCTATAGTTGGCAAGTTATGCAATCAGTTGACATAAGATTGTGCATGCATGTAGACATGTTAATGACCTTTATATATGCCAAGTTTCAGATGGCTACCTACTCAAACAAGCAAGCAGTAGCGGTTTGAAATTTTCACAATTTGGGCTACACGTTCGGGACGATTCGTGACCTTAGGTGACTTGCACAATTCGGGCTGAAACTAGTGCCAAATGAGAGGGTTGGGATAAACATTCAATTGACCATATGTGCCAAAATTTCTCGTTCTTTAGTTTTCGAGTTATAGCCCCTGGAAGTCGAAAACTGCACGACTTTGCCCTCGAATATCTCGACAACGAAGAAAGGAGAATTTCAGGGCATTTTCTCCCAAGAAATATATGGGAATTATCTGTAATTTAGCACAGTTTCAGAACGATTCGTGAAAGTCACCTTTTAAGAATAACTTCCACTGCAGGCCCATATATAAAAGTTTGCTCCTTTATTACTCTGCACATGGACAATTATTTGCGCTGTTATTTGCCCCAGGCATGTACCTATGTAATTACCGTTTACAGTGTAAAGATGGATGTTATCGGTCGCTGAACGTCGGAGCAGTAGGCGTTTAATGCATTTTCCCATAGGGTCCAATGCAAAATTGACACCTCATTTTCTCCATTCTCAAGAGCTTTGAGTCTCTGCAAAACATATACATGTGTAGACACAAATAAGTGAAATAGAATGAAGGCTATTTCAGCTTTAGCTTTTATTCCGTTTGGGAGCTAAAGTCGCACAAACTTTTGTTTACAAAAATTTCGATGGCCTATAGTTCGCAAGTTATGCAATCAGTTGACATAAGATTGTGCATGCATGTAGACATGTTAATGACCTTTATATATGCCAAGTTTCAGATGGCTACCTACTCAAACAAGCAAGCAGTAGCGGTTTGAAATTTTCACAATTTGGGCTACACGTTCGGGACGATTCGTGACCTTAGGTGACTTGCACAATTCGGGCTGAAACTAGTGCCAAATGAGAGGGTTGGGATAAACATTCAATTGACCATATGTGCCAAAAATTCTCGTTCTTTAGTTTTCGAGTTATAGCCCCTGGAAGTCGAAAACTGCACGACTTTGCCCTCGAATATCTCGACAACGAAGAAAGGAGAATTTCAGGGCATTTTCTCCCAAGAAATATATGGGAATTATCTGTAATTTAGCACAGTTTCAGAACGATTCGTGAAAGTCACCTTTTAAGAATAACTTCCACTGCAGGCCCATATATAAAAGTTTGCTCCTTTATTACTCTGCACATGGACAATTATTTGCGCTGTTATTTGCCCCAGGCATGTACCTATGTAATTACCGTTTACAGTGTAAAGATGGATGTTATCGGTCGCTGAACGTCGGAGCAGTAGGCGTTTAATGCATTTTCCCATAGGGTCCAATGCAAAATTGACACCTCATTTTCTCCATTCTCAAGAGCTTTGAGTCTCTGCAAAACATATACATGTGTAGACACAAATAAGTGAAATAGAATGAAGGCTATTTCAGCTTTAGCTTTTATTCCGTTTGGGAGCTAAAGTCGCACAAACTTTTGTTTACAAAAATTTCGATGGCCTATAGTTGGCAAGTTATGCAATCAGTTGACATAAGATTGTGCATGCATGTAGACATGTTAATGACCTTTATATATGCCAAGTTTCAGATGGCTACCTACTCAAACAAGCAAGCAGTAGCGGTTTGAAATTTTCACAATTTGGGCTACACGTTCGGGACGATTCGTGACCTTAGGTGACTTGCACAATTCGGGCTGAAACTAGTGCCAAATGAGAGGGTTGGGATAAACATTCAATTGACCATATGTGCCAAAAATTCTCGTTCTTTAGTTTTCGAGTTATAGCCCCTGGAAGTCGAAAACTGCACGACTTTGCCCTCGAATATCTCGACAACGAAGAAAGGAGAATTTCAGGGCATTTTCTCCCAAAAAATATATGGGAATTATCTGTAATTTAGCACAGTTTCAGAACGATTCGTGAAAGTCACCTTTTAAGAATAACTTCCACTGCAGGCCCATATATAAAAGTTTGCTCCTTTATTACTCTGCACATGGACAATTATTTGCGCTGTAATTTGCCCCAGGCATGTACCTATGTAATTACCGTTTACAGTGTAAAGATGGATGTTATCGGTCGCTGAACGTCGGAGCAGTAGGCGTTTAATGCATTTTCCCATAGGGTCCAATGCAAAATTGACACCTCATTTTCTCCATTCTCAAGAGCTTTGAGTCTCTGCAAAACATATACATGTGTAGACACAAATAAGTGAAATAGAATGAAGGCTATTTCAGCTTTAGCTTTTATTCCGTTTGGGAGCTAAAGTCGCACAAACTTTTGTTTACAAAAATTTCGATAGCCTATAGTTCGCAAGTTATGCCATCAGTTGACATAAGATTGTGCATGCATGTAGACATGTTAATGACCTTTATATATGCCAAGTTTCAGATGGCTACCTACTCAAACAAGCAAGCAGTAGCGGTTTGAAATTTTCACAATTTGGGCTACACGTTCGGGACGATTCGTGACCTTAGGTGACTTGCACAATTCGGGCTGAAACTAGTGCCAAATGAGAGGGTTGGGATAAACATTCAATTGACCATATGTGCCAAAATTTCTCGTTCTTTAGTTTTCGAGTTATAGCCCCTGGAAGTCGAAAACTGCACGACTTTGCCCTCGAATATCTCGACAACGAAGAAAGGAGAATTTCAGGGCATTTTCTCCCAAGAAATATATGGGAATTATCTGTAATTTAGCACAGTTTCAGAACGATTCGTGAAAGTCACCTTTTAAGAATAACTTCCACTGCAGGCCCATATATAAAAGTTTGCTCCTTTATTACTCTGCACATGGACAATTATTTGCGCTGTTATTTGCCCCAGGCATGTACCTATGTAATTACCGTTTACAGTGTAAAGATGGATGTTATCGGTCGCTGAACGTCGGAGCAGTAGGCGTTTAATGCATTTTCCCATAGGGTCCAATGCAAAATTGACACCTCATTTTCTCCATTCTCAAGAGCTTTGAGTCTCTGCAAAACATATACATGTGTAGACACAAATAAGTGAAATAGAATGAAGGCTATTTCAGCTTTAGCTTTTATTCCGTTTGGGAGCTAAAGTCGCACAAACTTTTGTTTACAAAAATTTCGATGGCCTATAGTTCGCAAGTTATGCAATCAGTTGACATAAGATTGTGCATGCATGTAGACATGTTAATGACCTTTATATATGCCAAGTTTCAGATGGCTACCTACTCAAACAAGCAAGCAGTAGCGGTTTGAAATTTTCACAATTTGGGCTACACGTTCGGGACGATTCGTGACCTTAGGTGACTTGCACAATTCGGGCTGAAACTAGTGCCAAATGAGAGGGTTGGGATAAACATTCAATTGACCATATGTGCCAAAAATTCTCGTTCTTTAGTTTTCGAGTTATAGCCCCTGGAAGTCGAAAACTGCACGACTTTGCCCTCGAATATCTCGACAACGAAGAAAGGAGAATTTCAGGGCATTTTCTCCCAAAAAATATATGGGAATTATCTGTAATTTAGCACAGTTTCAGAACGATTCGTGAAAGTCACCTTTTAAGAATAACTTCCACTGCAGGCCCATATATAAAAGTTTGCTCCTTTATTACTCTGCACATGGACAATTATTTGCGCTGTTATTTGCCCCAGGCATGTACCTATGTAATTACCGTTTACAGTGTAAAGATGGATGTTATCGGTCGCTGAACGTCGGAGCAGTAGGCGTTTAATGCATTTTCCCATAGGGTCCAATGCAAAATTGACACCTCATTTTCTCCATTCTCAAGAGCTTTGAGTCTCTGCAAAACATATACATGTGTAGACACAAATAAGTGAAATAGAATGAAGGCTATTTCAGCTTTAGCTTTTATTCCGTTTGGGAGCTAAAGTCGCACAAACTTTTGTTTACAAAAATTTCGATAGCCTATAGTTCGCAAGTTATGCCATCAGTTGACATAAGATTGTGCATGCATGTAGACATGTTAATGACCTTTATATATGCCAAGTTTCAGATGGCTACCTACTCAAACAAGCAAGCAGTAGCGGTTTGAAATTTTCACAATTTGGGCTACACGTTCGGGACGATTCGTGACCTTAGGTGACTTGCACAATTCGGGCTGAAACTAGTGCCAAATGAGAGGGTTGGGATAAACATTCAATTGACCATATGTGCCAAAAATTCTCGTTCTTTAGTTTTCTAGTTATAGCCCCTGGAAGTCGAAAACTGCACGACTTTGCCCTCGAATATCTCGACAACGAAGAAAGGAGAATTTCAGGGCATTTTCTCCCAAGAAATATATGGGAATTATCTGTAATTTAGCACAGTTTCAGAACGATTCGTTGAAGTCACCTTTTAAGAATAACTTCCACTGCAGGCCCATATATAAAAGTTTGCTCCTTTATTACTCTGCACATGGACAATTATTTGCGCTGTTATTTGCCCCAGGCATGTACCTATGTAATTACCGTTTACAGTGTAAAGATGGATGTTATCGGTCGCTGAACGTCGGAGCAGTAGGCGTTTAATGCATTTTCCCATAGGGTCCAATGCAAAATTGACACCTCATTTTCTCCATTCTCAAGAGCTTTGAGTCTCTGCAAAACATATACATGTGTAGACACAAATAAGTGAAATAGAATGAAGGCTATTTCAGCTTTAGCTTTTATTCCGTTTGGGAGCTAAAGTCGCACAAACTTTTGTTTACAAAAATTTCGATGGCCTATAGTTCGCAAGTTATGCAATCAGTTGACATAAGATTGTGCATGCATGTAGACATGTTAATGACCTTTATATATGCCAAGTTTCAGATGGCTACCTACTCAAACAAGCAAGCAGTAGCGGTTTGAAATTTTCACAATTTGGGCTACACGTTCGGGACGATTCGTGACCTTAGGTGACTTGCACAATTCGGGCTGAAACTAGTGCCAAATGAGAGGGTTGGGATAAACATTCAATTGACCATATGTGCCAAAAATTCTCGTTCTTTAGTTTTCGAGTTATAGCCCCTGGAAGTCGAAAACTGCACGACTTTGCCCTCGAATATCTCGACAACGAAGAAAGGAGAATTTCAGGGCATTTTCTCCCAAGAAATATATGGGAATTATCTGTAATTTAGCACAGTTTCAGAACGATTCGTGAAAGTCACCTTTTAAGAATAACTTCCACTGCAGGCCCATATATAAAAGTTTGCTCCTTTATTACTCTGCACATGGACAATTATTTGCGCTGTTATTTGCCCCAGGCATGTACCTATGTAATTACCGTTTACAGTGTAAAGATGGATGTTATCGGTCGCTGAACGTCGGAGCAGTAGGCGTTTAATGCATTTTCCCATAGGGTCCAATGCAAAATTGACACCTCATTTTCTCCATTCTCAAGAGCTTTGAGTCTCTGCAAAACATATACATGTGTAGACACAAATAAGTGAAATAGAATGAAGGCTATTTCAGCTTTAGCTTTTATTCCGTTTGGGAGCTAAAGTCGCACAAACTTTTGTTTACAAAAATTTCGATGGCCTATAGTTTGCAAGTTATGCAATCAGTTGACATAAGATTGTGCATGCATGTAGACATGTTAATGACCTTTATATATGCCAAGTTTCAGATGGCTACCTACTCAAACAAGCAAGCAGTAGCGGTTTGAAATTTTCACAATTTGGGCTACACGTTCGGGACGATTCGTGACCTTAGGTGACTTGCACAATTCGGGCTGAAACTAGTGCCAAATGAGAGGGTTGGGATAAACATTCAATTGACCATATGTGCCAAAAATTCTCGTTCTTTAGTTTTCGAGTTATAGCCCCTGGAAGTCGAAAACTGCACGACTTTGCCCTCGAATATCTCGACAACGAAGAAAGGAGAATTTCAGGGCATTTTCTCCCAAGAAATATATGGGAATTATCTGTAATTTAGCACAGTTTCAGAACGATTCGTGAAAGTCACCTTTTAAGAATAACTTCCACTGCAGGCCCATATATAAAAGTTTGCTCCTTTATTACTCTGCACATGGACAATTATTTGCGCTGTTATTTGCCCCAGGCATGTACCTATGTAATTACCGTTTACAGTGTAAAGATGGATGTTATCGGTCGCTGAACGTCGGAGCAGTAGGCGTTTAATGCATTTTCCCATAGGGTCCAATGCAAAATTGACACCTCATTTTCTCCATTCTCAAGAGCTTTGAGTCTCTGCAAAACATATACATGTGTAGACACAAATAAGTGAAATAGAATGAAGGCTATTTCAGCTTTAGCTTTTATTCCGTTTGGGAGCTAAAGTCGCACAAACTTTTGTTTACAAAAATTTCGATGGCCTATAGTTCGCAAGTTATGCAATCAGTTGACATAAGATTGTGCATGCATGTAGACATGTTAATGACCTTTATATATGCCAAGTTTCAGATGGCTACCTACTCAAACAAGCAAGCAGTAGCGGTTTGAAATTTTCACAATTTGGGCTACACGTTCGGGACGATTCGTGACCTTAGGTGACTTGCACAATTCGGGCTGAAACTAGTGCCAAATGAGAGGGTTGGGATAAACATTCAATTGACCATATGTGCCAAAAATTCTCGTTCTTTAGTTTTCGAGTTATAGCCCCTGGAAGTCGAAAACTGCACGACTTTGCCCTCGAATATCTCGACAACGAAGAAAGGAGAATTTCAGGGCATTTTCTCCCAAGAAATATATGGGAATTATCTGTAATTTAGCACAGTTTCAGAACGATTCGTGAAAGTCACCTTTTAAGAATAACTTCCACTGCAGGCCCATATATAAAAGTTTGCTCCTTTATTACTCTGCACATGGACAATTATTTGCGCTGTTATTTGCCCCAGGCATGTACCTATGTAATTACCGTTTACAGTGTAAAGATGGATGTTATCGGTCGCTGAACGTCGGAGCAGTAGGCGTTTAATGCATTTTCCCATAGGGTCCAATGCAAAATTGACACCTCATTTTCTCCATTCTCAAGAGCTTTGAGTCTCTGCAAAACATATACATGTGTAGACACAAATAAGTGAAATAGAATGAAGGCTATTTCAGCTTTAGCTTTTATTCCGTTTGGGAGCTAAAGTCGCACAAACTTTTGTTTACAAAAATTTCGATGGCCTATAGTTCGCAAGTTATGCAATCAGTTGACATAAGATTGTGCATGCCTGTAGACATGTTAATGACCTTTATATATGCCAAGTTTCAGATGGCTACCTACTCAAACAAGCAAGCAGTAGCGGTTTGAAATTTTCACAATTTGGGCTACACGTTCGGGACGATTCGTGACCTTAGGTGACTTGCACAATTCGGGCTGAAACTAGTGCCAAATGAGAGGGTTGGGATAAACATTCAATTGACCATATGTGCCAAAAATTCTCGTTCTTTAGTTTTCGAGTTATAGCACCTGGAAGTCGAAAACTGCACGACTTTGCCCTCGAATATCTCGACAACGAAGAAAGGAGAATTTCAGGGCATTTTCTCCCAAGAAATATATGGGAATTATCTGTAATTTAGCACAGTTTCAGAACGATTCGTGAAAGCCACCTTTTAAGAATAACTTCCACTGCAGGCCCATATATAAAAGTTTGCTCCTTTATTACTCTGCACATGGACAATTATTTGCGCTGTTATTTGCCCCAGGCATGTACCTATGTAATTACCGTTTACAGTGTAAAGATGGATGTTATCGGTCGCTGAACGTCGGAGCAGTAGGCGTTTAATGCATTTTCCCATAGGGTCCAATGCAAAATTGACACCTCATTTTCTCCATTCTCAAGAGCTTTGAGTCTCTGCAAAACATATACATGTGTAGACACAAATAAGTGAAATAGAATGAAGGCTATTTCAGCTTTAGCTTTTATTCCGTTTGGGAGCTAAAGTCGCACAAACTTTTGTTTACAAAAATTTCGATGGCCTATAGTTCGCAAGTTATGCAATCAGTTGACATAAGATTGTGCATGCATGTAGACATGTTAATGACCTTTATATATGCCAAGTTTCAGATGGCTACCTACTCAAACAAGCAAGCAGTAGCGGTTTGAAATTTTCACAATTTGGGCTACACGTTCGGGACGATTCGTGACCTTAGGTGACTTGCACAATTCGGGCTGAAACTAGTGCCAAATGAGAGGGTTGGGATAAACATTCAATTGACCATATGTGCCAAAAATTCTCGTTCTTTAGTTTTCGAGTTATAGCCCCTGGAAGTCGAAAACTGCACGACTTTGCCCTCGAATATCTCGACAACGAAGAAAGGAGAATTTCAGGGCATTTTCTCCCAAGAAATATATGGGAATTATCTGTAATTTAGCACAGTTTCAGAACGATTCGTGAAAGTCACCTTTTAAGAATAACTTCCACTGCAGGCCCATATATAAAAGTTTGCTCCTTTATTACTCTGCACATGGACAATTATTTGCGCTGTTATTTGCCCCAGGCATGTACCTATGTAATTACCGTTTACAGTGTAAAGATGGATGTTATCGGTCGCTGAACGTCGGAGCAGTAGGCGTTTAATGCATTTTCCCATAGGGTCCAATGCAAAATTGACACCTCATTTTCTCCATTCTCAAGAGCTTTGAGTCTCTGCAAAACATATACATGTGTAGACACAAATAAGTGAAATAGAATGAAGGCTATTTCAGCTTTAGCTTTTATTCCGTTTGGGAGCTAAAGTCGCACAAACTTTTGTTTACAAAAATTTCGATGGCCTATAGTTCGCAAGTTATGCAATCAGTTGACATAAGATTGTGCATGCATGTAGACATGTTAATGACCTTTATATATGCCAAGTTTCAGATGGCTACCTACTCAAACAAGCAAGCAGTAGCGGTTTGAAATTTTCACAATTTGGGCTACACGTTCGGGACGATTCGTGACCTTAGGTGACTTGCACAATTCGGGCTGAAACTAGTGCCAAATGAGAGGGTTGGGATAAACATTCAATTGACCATATGTGCCAAAAATTCTCGTTCTTTAGTTTTCGAGTTATAGCCCCTGGAAGTCGAAAACTGCACGACTTTGCCCTCGAATATCTCGACAACGAAGAAAGGAGAATTTCAGGGCATTTTCTCCCAAGAAATATATGGGAATTATCTGTAATTTAGCACAGTTTCAGAACGATTCGTGAAAGTCACCTTTTAAGAATAACTTCCACTGCAGGCCCATATATAAAAGTTTGCTCCTTTATTACTCTGCACATGGACAATTATTTGCGCTGTTATTTGCCCCAGGCATGTACCTATGTAATTACCGTTTACAGTGTAAAGATGGATGTTATCGGTCGCTGAACGTCGGAGCAGTAGGCGTTTAATGCATTTTCCCATAGGGTCCAATGCAAAATTGACACCTCATTTTCTCCATTCTCAAGAGCTTTGAGTCTCTGCAAAACATATACATGTGTAGACACAAATAAGTGAAATAGAATGAAGGCTATTTCAGCTTTAGCTTTTATTCCGTTTGGGAGCTAAAGTCGCACAAACTTTTGTTTACAAAAATTTCGATGGCCTATAGTTCGCAAGTTATGCAATCAGTTGACATAAGATTGTGCATGCATGTAGACATGTTAATGACCTTTATATATGCCAAGTTTCAGATGGCTACCTACTCAAACAAGCAAGCAGTAGCGGTTTGAAATTTTCACAATTTGGGCTACACGTTCGGGACGATTCGTGACCTTAGGTGACTTGCACAATTCGGGCTGAAACTAGTGCCAAATGAGAGGGTTGGGATAAACATTCAATTGACCATATGTGCCAAAAATTCTCGTTCTTTAGTTTTCGAGTTATAGCCCCTGGAAGTCGAAAACTGCACGACTTTGCCCTCGAATATCTCGACAACGAAGAAAGGAGAATTTCAGGGCATTTTCTCCCAAGAAATATATGGGAATTATCTGTAATTTAGCACAGTTTCAGAACGATTCGTGAAAGTCACCTTTTAAGAATAACTTCCACTGCAGGCCCATATATAAAAGTTTGCTCCTTTATTACTCTGCACATGGACAATTATTTGCGCTGTTATTTGCCCCAGGCATGTACCTATGTAATTACCGTTTACAGTGTAAAGATGGATGTTATCAGTCGCTGAACGTCGGAGCAGTAGGCGTTTAATGCATTTTCCCATAGGGTCCAATGCAAAATTGACACCTCATTTTCTCCATTCTCAAGAGCTTTGAGTCTCTGCAAAACATATACATGTGTAGACACAAATAAGTGAAATAGAATGAAGGCTATTTCAGCTTTAGCTTTTATTCCGTTTGGGAGCTAAAGTCGCACAAACTTTTGTTTACAAAAATTTCGATGGCCTATAGTTCGCAAGTTATGCAATCAGTTGACATAAGATTGTGCATGCATGTAGACATGTTAATGACCTTTATATATGCCAAGTTTCAGATGGCTACCTACTCAAACAAGCAAGCAGTAGCGGTTTGAAATTTTCACAATTTGGGCTACACGTTCGGGACGATTCGTGACCTTAGGTGACTTGCACAATTCGGGCTGAAACTAGTGCCAAATGAGAGGGTTGGGATAAACATTCAATTGACCATATGTGCCAAAAATTCTCGTTCTTTAGTTTTCGAGTTATAGCCCCTGGAAGTCGAAAACTGCACGACTTTGCCCTCGAATATCTCGACAGCGAAGAAAGGAGAATTTCAGGGCATTTTCTCCCAAGAAATATATGGGAATTATCTGTAATTTAGCACAGTTTCAGAACGATTCGTGAAAGTCACCTTTTAAGAATAACTTCCACTGCAGGCCCATATATAAAAGTTTGCTCCTTTATTACTCTGCACATGGACAATTATTTGCGCTGTTATTTGCCCCAGGCATGTACCTATGTAATTACCGTTTACAGTGTAAAGATGGATGTTATCGGTCGCTGAACGTCGGAGCAGTAGGCGTTTAATGCATTTTCCCATAGGGTCCAATGCAAAATTGACACCTCATTTTCTCCATTCTCAAGAGCTTTGAGTCTCTGCAAAACATATACATGTGTAGACACAAATAAGTGAAATAGAATGAAGGCTATTTCAGCTTTAGCTTTTATTCCGTTTGGGAGCTAAAGTCGCACAAACTTTTGTTTACAAAAATTTCGATGGCCTATAGTTCGCAAGTTATGCAATCAGTTGACATAAGATTGTGCATGCATGTAGACATGTTAATGACCTTTATATATGCCAAGTTTCAGATGGCTACCTACTCAAACAAGCAAGCAGTAGCGGTTTGAAATTTTCACAATTTGGGCTACACGTTCGGGACGATTCGTGACCTTAGGTGACTTGCACAATTCGGGCTGAAACTAGTGCCAAATGAGAGGGTTGGGATAAACATTCAATTGACCATATGTGCCAAAAATTCTCGTTCTTTAGTTTTCGAGTTATAGCCCCTGGAAGTCGAAAACTGCACGACTTTGCCCTCGAATATCTCGACAACGAAGAAAGGAGAATTTCAGGGCATTTTCTCCCAAGAAATATATGGGAATTATCTGTAATTTAGCACAGTTTCAGAACGATTCGTGAAAGTCACCTTTTAAGAATAACTTCCACTGCAGGCCCATATATAAAAGTTTGCTCCTTTATTACTCTGCACATGGACAATTATTTGCGCTGTTATTTGCCCCAGGCATGTACCTATGTAATTACCGTTTACAGTGTAAAGATGGATGTTATCGGTCGCTGAACGTCGGAGCAGTAGGCGTTTAATGCATTTTCCCATAGGGTCCAATGCAAAATTGACACCTCATTTTCTCCATTCTCAAGAGCTTTGAGTCTCTGCAAAACATATACATGTGTAGACACAAATAAGTGAAATAGAATGAAGGCTATTTCAGCTTTAGCTTTTATTCCGTTTGGGAGCTAAAGTCGCACAAACTTTTGTTTACAAAAATTTCGATGGCCTATAGTTCGCAAGTTATGCAATCAGTTGACATAAGATTGTGCATGCATGTAGACATGTTAATGACCTTTATATATGCCAAGTTTCAGATGGCTACCTACTCAAACAAGCAAGCAGTAGCGGTTTGAAATTTTCACAATTTGGGCTACACGTTCGGGACGATTCGTGACCTTAGGTGACTTGCACAATTCGGGCTGAAACTAGTGCCAAATGAGAGGGTTGGGATAAACATTCAATTGACCATATGTGCCAAAAATTCTCGTTCTTTAGTTTTCGAGTTATAGCACCTGGAAGTCGAAAACTGCACGACTTTGCCCTCGAATATCTCGACAACGAAGAAAGGAGAATTTCAGGGCATTTTCTCCCAAGAAATATATGGGAATTATCTGTAATTTAGCACAGTTTCAGAACGATTCGTGAAAGCCACCTTTTAAGAATAACTTCCACTGCAGGCCCATATATAAAAGTTTGCTCCTTTATTACTCTGCACATGGACAATTATTTGCGCTGTTATTTGCCCCAGGCATGTACCTATGTAATTACCGTTTACAGTGTAAAGATGGATGTTATCGGTCGCTGAACGTCGGAGCAGTAGGCGTTTAATGCATTTTCCCATAGGGTCCAATGCAAAATTGACACCTCATTTTCTCCATTCTCAAGAGCTTTGAGTCTCTGCAAAACATATACATGTGTAGACACAAATAAGTGAAATAGAATGAAGGCTATTTCAGCTTTAGCTTTTATTCCGTTTGGGAGCTAAAGTCGCACAAACTTTTGTTTACAAAAATTTCGATGGCCTATAGTTCGCAAGTTATGCAATCAGTTGACATAAGATTGTGCATGCATGTAGACATGTTAATGACCTTTATATATGCCAAGTTTCAGATGGCTACCTACTCAAACAAGCAAGCAGTAGCGGTTTGAAATTTTCACAATTTGGGCTACACGTTCGGGACGATTCGTGACCTTAGGTGACTTGCACAATTCGGGCTGAAACTAGTGCCAAATGAGAGGGTTGGGATAAACATTCAATTGACCATATGTGCCAAAAATTCTCGTTCTTTAGTTTTCGAGTTATAGCCCCTGGAAGTCGAAAACTGCACGACTTTGCCCTCGAATATCTCGACAACGAAGAAAGGAGAATTTCAGGGCATTTTCTCCCAAGAAATATATGGGAATTATCTGTAATTTAGCACAGTTTCAGAACGATTCGTGAAAGTCACCTTTTAAGAATAACTTCCACTGCAGGCCCATATATAAAAGTTTGCTCCTTTATTACTCTGCACATGGACAATTATTTGCGCTGTTATTTGCCCCAGGCATGTACCTATGTAATTACCGTTTACAGTGTAAAGATGGATGTTATCGGTCGCTGAACGTCGGAGCAGTAGGCGTTTAATGCATTTTCCCATAGGGTCCAATGCAAAATTGACACCTCATTTTCTCCATTCTCAAGAGCTTTGAATCTCTGCAAAACATATACATGTGTAGACACAAATAAGTGAAATAGAATGAAGGCTATTTCAGCTTTAGCTTTTATTCCGTTTGGGAGCTAAAGTCGCACAAACTTTTGTTTACAAAAATTTCGATGGCCTATAGTTCGCAAGTTATGCAATCAGTTGACATAAGATTGTGCATGCATGTAGACATGTTAATGACCTTTATATATGCCAAGTTTCAGATGGCTACCTACTCAAACAAGCAAGCAGTAGCGGTTTGAAATTTTCACAATTTGGGCTACACGTTCGGGACGATTCGTGACCTTAGGTGACTTGCACAATTCGGGCTGAAACTAGTGCCAAATGAGAGGGTTGGGATAAACATTCAATTGACCATATGTGCCAAAAATTCTCGTTCTTTAGTTTTCGAGTTATAGCCCCTGGAAGTCGAAAACTGCACGACTTTGCCCTCGAATATCTCGACAACGAAGAAAGGAGAATTTCAGGGCATTTTCTCCCAAGAAATATATGGGAATTATCTGTAATTTAGCACAGTTTCAGAACGATTCGTGAAAGTCACCTTTTAAGAATAACTTCCACTGCAGGCCCATATATAAAAGTTTGCTCCTTTATTACTCTGCACATGGACAATTATTTGCGCTGTTATTTGCCCCAGGCATGTACCTATGTAATTACCGTTTACAGTGTAAAGATGGATGTTATCGGTCGCTGAACGTCGGAGCAGTAGGCGTTTAATGCATTTTCCCATAGGGTCCAATGCAAAATTGACACCTCATTTTCTCCATTCTCAAGAGCTTTGAGTCTCTGCAAAACATATACATGTGTAGACACAAATAAGTGAAATAGAATGAAGGCTATTTCAGCTTTAGCTTTTATTCCGTTTGGGAGCTAAAGTCGCACAAACTTTTGTTTACAAAAATTTCGATGGCCTATAGTTCGCAAGTTATGCAATCAGTTGACATAAGATTGTGCATGCATGTAGACATGTTAATGACCTTTATATATGCCAAGTTTCAGATGGCTACCTACTCAAACAAGCAAGCAGTAGCGGTTTGAAATTTTCACAATTTGGGCTACACGTTCGGGACGATTCGTGACCTTAGGTGACTTGCACAATTCGGGCTGAAACTAGTGCCAAATGAGAGGGTTGGGATAAACATTCAATTGACCATATGTGCCAAAAATTCTCGTTCTTTAGTTTTCGAGTTATAGCCCCTGGAAGTCGAAAACTGCACGACTTTGCCCTCGAATATCTCGACAACGAAGAAAGGAGAATTTCAGGGCATTTTCTCCCAAGAAATATATGGGAATTATCTGTAATTTAGCACAGTTTCAGAACGATTCGTGAAAGTCACCTTTTAAGAATAACTTCCACTGCAGGCCCATATATAAAAGTTTGCTCCTTTATTACTCTGCACATGGACAATTATTTGCGCTGTTATTTGCCCCAGGCATGTACCTATGTAATTACCGTTTACAGTGTAAAGATGGATGTTATCGGTCGCTGAACGTCGGAGCAGTAGGCGTTTAATGCATTTTCCCATAGGGTCCAATGCAAAATTGACACCTCATTTTCTCCATTCTCAAGAGCTTTGAGTCTCTGCAAAACATATACATGTGTAGACACAAATAAGTGAAATAGAATGAAGGCTATTTCAGCTTTAGCTTTTATTCCGTTTGGGAGCTAAAGTCGCACAAACTTTTGTTTACAAAAATTTCGATGGCCTATAGTTCGCAAGTTATGCAATCAGTTAACATAAGATTGTGCATGCATGTAGACATGTTATTGACCTTTATATATGCCAAGTTTCAGATGGCTACCTACTCAAACAAGCAAGCAGTAGCGGTTTGAAATTTTCACAATTTGGGCTACACGTTCGGGACGATTCGTGACCTTAGGTGACTTGCACAATTCGGGCTGAAACTAGTGCCAAATGAGAGGGTTGGGATAAACATTCAATTGACCATATGTGCCAAAAATTCTCGTTCTTTAGTTTTCGAGTTATAGCCCCTGGAAGTCGAAAACTGCACGACTTTGCCCTCGAATATCTCGACAACGAAGAAAGGAGAATTTCAGGGCATTTTCTCCCAAGAAATATATGGGAATTATCTGTAATTTAGCACAGTTTCAGAACGATTCGTGAAAGTCACCTTTTAAGAATAACTTCCACTGCAGGCCCATATATAAAAGTTTGCTCCTTTATTACTCTGCACATGGACAATTATTTGCGCTGTTATTTGCCCCAGGCATGTACCTATGTAATTACCGTTTACAGTGTAAAGATGGATGTTATCGGTCGCTGAACGTCGGAGCAGTAGGCGTTTAATGCATTTTCCCATAGGGTCCAATGCAAAATTGACACCTCATTTTCTCCATTCTCAAGAGCTTTGAGTCTCTGCAAAACATATACATGTGTAGACACAAATAAGTGAAATAGAATGAAGGCTATTTCAGCTTTAGCTTTTATTCCGTTTGGGAGCTAAAGTCGCACAAACTTTTGTTTACAAAAATTTCGATGGCCTATAGTTCGCAAGTTATGCAATCAGTTGACATAAGATTGTGCATGCATGTAGACATGTTAATGACCTTTATATATGCCAAGTTTCAGATGGCTACCTACTCAAACAAGCAAGCAGTAGCGGTTTGAAATTTTCACAATTTGGGCAACACGTTCGGGACGATTCGTGACCTTAGGTGACTTGCACAATTCGGGCTGAAACTAGTGCCAAATGAGAGGGTTGGGATAAACATTCAATTGACCATATGTGCCAAAAATTCTCGTTCTTTAGTTTTCGAGTTATAGCCCCTGGAAGTCGAAAACTGCACGACTTTGCCCTCGAATATCTCGACAACGAAGAAAGGAGAATTTCAGGGCATTTTCTCCCAAGAAATATATGGGAATTATCTGTAATTTAGCACAGTTTCAGAACGATTCGTGAAAGTCACCTTTTAAGAATAACTTCCACTGCAGGCCCATATATAAAAGTTTGCTCCTTTATTACTCTGCACATGGACAATTATTTGCGCTGTTATTTGCCCCAGGCATGTACCTATGTAATTACCGTTTACAGTGTAAAGATGGATGTTATCGGTCGCTGAACGTCGGAGCAGTAGGCGTTTAATGCATTTTCCCATAGGGTCCAATGCAAAATTGACACCTCATTTTCTCCATTCTCAAGAGCTTTGAGTCTCTGCAAAACATATACATGTGTAGACACAAATAAGTGAAATAGAATGAAGGCTATTTCAGCTTTAGCTTTTATTCCGTTTGGGAGCTAAAGTCGCACAAACTTTTGTTTACAAAAATTTCGATGGCCTATAGTTCGCAAGTTATGCAATCAGTTGACATAAGATTGTGCATGCATGTAGACATGTTAATGACCTTTATATATGCCAAGTTTCAGATGGCTACCTACTCAAACAAGCAAGCAGTAGCGGTTTGAAATTTTCACAATTTGGGCTACACGTTCGGGACGATTCGTGACCTTAGGTGACTTGCACAATTCGGGCTGAAACTAGTGCCAAATGAGAGGGTTGGGATAAACATTCAATTGACCATATGTGCCAAAAATTCTCGTTCTTTAGTTTTCGAGTTATAGCACCTGGAAGTCGAAAACTGCACGACTTTGCCCTCGAATATCTCGACAACGAAGAAAGGAGAATTTCAGGGCATTTTCTCCCAAGAAATATATGGGAATTATCTGTAATTTAGCACAGTTTCAGAACGATTCGTGAAAGCCACCTTTTAAGAATAACTTCCACTGCAGGCCCATATATAAAAGTTTGCTCCTTTATTACTCTGCACATGGACAATTATTTGCGCTGTTATTTGCCCCAGGCATGTACCTATGTAATTACCGTTTACAGTGTAAAGATGGATGTTATCGGTCGCTGAACGTCGGAGCAGTAGGCGTTTAATGCATTTTCCCATAGGGTCCAATGCAAAATTGACACCTCATTTTCTCCATTCTCAAGAGCTTTGAGTCTCTGCAAAACATATACATGTGTAGACACAAATAAGTGAAATAGAATGAAGGCTATTTCAGCTTTAGCTTTTATTCCGTTTGGGAGCTAAAGTCGCACAAACTTTTGTTTACAAAAATTTCGATGGCCTATAGTTCGCAAGTTATGCAATCAGTTGACATAAGATTGTGCATGCATGTAGACATGTTAATGACCTTTATATATGCCAAGTTTCAGATGGCTACCTACTCAAACAAGCAAGCAGTAGCGGTTTGAAATTTTCACAATTTGGGCTACACGTTCGGGACGATTCGTGACCTTAGGTGACTTGCACAATTCGGGCTGAAACTAGTGCCAAATGAGAGGGTTGGGGTAAACATTCAATTGACCATATGTGCCAAAAATTCTCGTTCTTTAGTTTTCGAGTTATAGCCCCTGGAAGTCGAAAACTGCACGACTTTGCCCTCGAATATCTCGACAACGAAGAAAGGAGAATTTCAGGGCATTTTCTCCCAAGAAATATATGGGAATTATCTGTAATTTAGCACAGTTTCAGAACGATTCGTGAAAGTCACCTTTTAAGAATAACTTCCACTGCAGGCCCATATATAAAAGTTTGCTCCTTTATTACTCTGCACATGGACAATTATTTGCGCTGTTATTTGCCCCAGGCATGTACCTATGTAATTACCGTTTACAGTGTAAAGATGAATGTTATCGGTCGCTGAACGTCGGAGCAGTAGGCGTTTAATGCATTTTCCCATAGGGTCCAATGCAAAATTGACACCTCATTTTCTCCATTCTCAAGAGCTTTGAGTCTCTGCAAAACATATACATGTGTAGACACAAATAAGTGAAATAGAATGAAGGCTATTTCAGCTTTAGCTTTTATTCCGTTTGGGAGCTAAAGTCGCACAAACTTTTGTTTACAAAAATTTCGATGGCCTATAGTTCGCAAGTTATGCAATCAGTTGACATAAGATTGTGCATGCATGTAGACATGTTAATGACCTTTATATATGCCAAGTTTCAGATGGCTACCTACTCAAACAAGCAAGCAGTAGCGGTTTGAAATTTTCACAATTTGGGCTACACGTTCGGGACGATTCGTGACCTTAGGTGACTTGCACAATTCGGGCTGAAACTAGTGCCAAATGAGAGGGTTGGGATAAACATTCAATTGACCATATGTGCCAAAAATTCTCGTTCTTTAGTTTTCGAGTTATAGCCCCTGGAAGTCGAAAACTGCACGACTTTGCCCTCGAATATCTCGACAACGAAGAAAGGAGAATTTCAGGGCATTTTCTCCCAAGAAATATATGGGAATTATCTGTAATTTAGCACAGTTTCAGAACGATTCGTGAAAGTCACCTTTTAAGAATAACTTCCACTGCAGGCCCATATATAAAAGTTTGCTCCTTTATTACTCTGCACATGGACAATTATTTGCGCTGTTATTTGCCCCAGGCATGTACCTATGTAATTACCGTTTACAGTGTAAAGATGGATGTTATCGGTCGCTGAACGTCGGAGCAGTAGGCGTTTAATGCATTTTCCCATAGGGTCCAATGCAAAATTGACACCTCATTTTCTCCATTCTCAAGAGCTTTGAGTCTCTGCAAAACATATACATGTGTAGACACAAATAAGTGAAATAGAATGAAGGCTATTTCAGCTTTAGCTTTTATTCCGTTTGGGAGCTAAAGTCGCACAAACTTTTGTTTACAAAAATTTCGATGGCCTATAGTTCGCAAGTTATGCAATCAGTTAACATAAGATTGTGCATGCATGTAGACATGTTATTGACCTTTATATATGCCAAGTTTCAGATGGCTACCTACTCAAACAAGCAAGCAGTAGCGGTTTGAAATTTTCACAATTTGGGCTACACGTTCGGGACGATTCGTGACCTTAGGTGACTTGCACAATTCGGGCTGAAACTAGTGCCAAATGAGAGGGTTGGGATAAACATTCAATTGACCATATGTGCCAAAAATTCTCGTTCTTTAGTTTTCGAGTTATAGCCCCTGGAAGTCGAAAACTGCACGACTTTGCCCTCGAATATCTCGACAACGAAGAAAGGAGAATTTCAGGGCATTTTCTCCCAAGAAATATATGGGAATTATCTGTAATTTAGCACAGTTTCAGAACGATTCGTGAAAGTCACCTTTTAAGAATAACTTCCACTGCAGGCCCATATATAAAAGTTTGCTCCTTTATTACTCTGCACATGGACAATTATTTGCGCTGTTATTTGCCCCAGGCATGTACCTATGTAATTACCGTTTACAGTGTAAAGATGGATGTTATCGGTCGCTGAACGTCGGAGCAGTAGGCGTTTAATGCATTTTCCCATAGGGTCCAATGCAAAATTGACACCTCATTTTCTCCATTCTCAAGAGCTTTGAGTCTCTGCAAAACATATACATGTGTAGACACAAATAAGTGAAATAGAATGAAGGCTATTTCAGCTTTAGCTTTTATTCCGTTTGGGAGCTAAAGTCGCACAAACTTTTGTTTACAAAAATTTCGATGGCCTATAGTTCGCAAGTTATGCAATCAGTTGACATAAGATTGTGCATGCATGTAGACATGTTAATGACCTTTATATATGCCAAGTTTCAGATGGCTACCTACTCAAACAAGCAAGCAGTAGCGGTTTGAAATTTTCACAATTTGGGCAACACGTTCGGGACGATTCGTGACCTTAGGTGACTTGCACAATTCGGGCTGAAACTAGTGCCAAATGAGAGGGTTGGGATAAACATTCAATTGACCATATGTGCCAAAAATTCTCGTTCTTTAGTTTTCGAGTTATAGCCCCTGGAAGTCGAAAACTGCACGACTTTGCCCTCGAATATCTCGACAACGAAGAAAGGAGAATTTCAGGGCATTTTCTCCCAAGAAATATATGGGAATTATCTGTAATTTAGCACAGTTTCAGAACGATTCGTGAAAGTCACCTTTTAAGAATAACTTCCACTGCAGGCCCATATATAAAAGTTTGCTCCTTTATTACTCTGCACATGGACAATTATTTGCGCTGTTATTTGCCCCAGGCATGTACCTATGTAATTACCGTTTACAGTGTAAAGATGGATGTTATCGGTCGCTGAACGTTGGAGCAGTAGGCGTTTAATGCATTTTCCCATAGGGTCCAATGCAAAATTGACACCTCATTTTCTCCATTCTCAAGAGCTTTGAGTCTCTGCAAAACATATACATGTGTAGACACAAATAAGTGAAATAGAATGAAGGCTATTTCAGCTTTAGCTTTTATTCCGTTTGGGAGCTAAAGTCGCACAAACTTTTGTTTACAAAAATTTCGATGGCCTATAGTTCGCAAGTTATGCAATCAGTTGACATAAGATTGTGCATGCATGTAGACATGTTAATGACCTTTATATATGCCAAGTTTCAGATGGCTACCTACTCAAACAAGCAAGCAGTAGCGGTTTGAAATTTTCACAATTTGGGCTACACGTTCGGGACGATTCGTGACCTTAGGTGACTTGCACAATTCGGGCTGAAACTAGTGCCAAATGAGAGGGTTGGGATAAACATTCAATTGACCATATGTGCCAAAATTTCTCGTTCTTTAGTTTTCGAGTTATAGCCCCTGGAAGTCGAAAACTGCACGACTTTGCCCTCGAATATCTCGACAACGAAGAAAGGAGAATTTCAGGGCATTTTCTCCCAAGAAATATATGGGAATTATCTGTAATTTAGCACAGTTTCAGAACGATTCGTGAAAGTCACCTTTTAAGAATAACTTCCACTGCAGGCCCATATATAAAAGTTTGCTCCTTTATTACTCTGCACATGGACAATTATTTGCGCTGTTATTTGCCCCAGGCATGTACCTATGTAATTACCGTTTACAGTGTAAAGATGGATGTTATCGGTCGCTGAACGTCGGAGCAGTAGGCGTTTAATGCATTTTCCCATAGGGTCCAATGCAAAATTGACACCTCATTTTCTCCATTCTCAAGAGCTTTGAGTCTCTGCAAAACATATACATGTGTAGACACAAATAAGTGAAATAGAATGAAGGCTATTTCAGCTTTAGCTTTTATTCCGTTTGGGAGCTAAAGTCGCACAAACTTTTGTTTACAAAAATTTCGATGGCCTATAGTTCGCAAGTTATGCAATCAGTTGACATAAGATTGTGCATGCATGTAGACATGTTAATGACCTTTATATATGCCAAGTTTCAGATGGCTACCTACTCAAACAAGCAAGCAGTAGCGGTTTGAAATTTTCACAATTTGGGCAACACGTTCGGGACGATTCGTGACCTTAGGTGACTTGCACAATTCGGGCTGAAACTAGTGCCAAATGAGAGGGTTGGGATAAACATTCAATTGACCATATGTGCCAAAAATTCTCGTTCTTTAGTTTTCGAGTTATAGCCCCTGGAAGTCGAAAACTGCACGACTTTGCCCTCGAATATCTCGACAACGAAGAAAGGAGAATTTCAGGGCATTTTCTCCCAAGAAATATATGGGAATTATCTGTAATTTAGCACAGTTTCAGAACGATTCGTGAAAGTCACCTTTTAAGAATAACTTCCACTGCAGGCCCATATATAAAAGTTTGCTCCTTTATTACTCTGCACATGGACAATTATTTGCGCTGTTATTTGCCCCAGGCATGTACCTATGTAATTACCGTTTACAGTGTAAAGATGGATGTTATCGGTCGCTGAACGTTGGAGCAGTAGGCGTTTAATGCATTTTCCCATAGGGTCCAATGCAAAATTGACACCTCATTTTCTCCATTCTCAAGAGCTTTGAGTCTCTGCAAAACATATACATGTGTAGACACAAATAAGTGAAATAGAATGAAGGCTATTTCAGCTTTAGCTTTTATTCCGTTTGGGAGCTAAAGTCGCACAAACTTTTGTTTACAAAAATTTCGATGGCCTATAGTTCGCAAGTTATGCAATCAGTTGACATAAGATTGTGCATGCATGTAGACATGTTAATGACCTTTATATATGCCAAGTTTCAGATGGCTACCTACTCAAACAAGCAAGCAGTAGCGGTTTGAAATTTTCACAATTTGGGCTACACGTTCGGGACGATTCGTGACCTTAGGTGACTTGCACAATTCGGGCTGAAACTAGTGCCAAATGAGAGGGTTGGGATAAACATTCAATTGACCATATGTGCCAAAAATTCTCGTTCTTTAGTTTTCGAGTTATAGCCCCTGGAAGTCGAAAACTGCACGACTTTGCCCTCGAATATCTCGACAACGAAGAAAGGAGAATTTCAGGGCATTTTCTCCCAAGAAATATATGGGAATTATCTGTAATTTAGCACAGTTTCAGAACGATTCGTGAAAGTCACCTTTTAAGAATAACTTCCACTGCAGGCCCATATATAAAAGTTTGCTCCTTTATTACTCTGCACATGGACAATTATTTGCGCTGTTATTTGCCCCAGGCATGTACCTATGTAATTACCGTTTACAGGGTAAAGATGGATGTTATCGGTCGCTGAACGTCGGAGCAGTAGGCGTTTAATGCATTTTCCCATAGGGTCCAATGCAAAATTGACACCTCATTTTCTCCATTCTCAAGAGCTTTGAGTCTCTGCAAAACATATACATGTGTAGACACAAATAAGTGAAATAGAATGAAGGCTATTTCAGCTTTAGCTTTTATTCCGTTTGGGAGCTAAAGTCGCACAAACTTTTGTTTACAAAAATTTCGATGGCCTATAGTTCGCAAGTTATGCAATCAGTTGACATAAGATTGTGCATGCATGTAGACATGTTAATGACCTTTATATATGCCAAGTTTCAGATGGCTACCTACTCAAACAAGCAAGCAGTAGCGGTTTGAAATTTTCACAATTTGGGCTACACGTTCGGGACGATTCGTGACCTTAGGTGACTTGCACAATTCGGGCTGAAACTAGTGCCAAATGAGAGGGTTGGGATAAACATTCAATTGACCATATGTGCCAAAAATTCTCGTTCTTTAGTTTTCGAGTTATAGCCCCTGGAAGTCGAAAACTGCACGACTTTGCCCTCGAATATCTCGACAACGAAGAAAGGAGAATTTCAGGGCATTTTCTCCCAAGAAATATATGGGAATTATCTGTAATTTAGCACAGTTTCAGAACGATTCGTGAAAGTCACCTTTTAAGAATAACTTCCACTGCAGGCCCATATATAAAAGTTTGATCCTTTATTACTCTGCACATGGACAATTATTTGCGCTGTTATTTGCCCCAGGCATGTACCTATGTAATTACCGTTTACAGTGTAAAGATGGATGTTATCGGTCGCTGAACGTCGGAGCAGTAGGCGTTTAATGCATTTTCCCATAGGGTCCAATGCAAAATTGACACCTCATTTTCTCCATTCTCAAGAGCTTTGAGTCTCTGCAAAACATATACATGTGTAGACACAAATAAGTGAAATAGAATGAAGGCTATTTCAGCTTTAGCTTTTATTCCGTTTGGGAGCTAAAGTCGCACAAACTTTTGTTTACAAAAATTTCGATGGCCTATAGTTCGCAAGTTATGCAATCAGTTGACATAAGATTGTGCATGCATGTAGACATGTTAATGACCTTTATATATGCCAAGTTTCAGATGGCTACCTACTCAAACAAGCAAGCAGTAGCGGTTTGAAATTTTCACAATTTGGGCTACACGTTCGGGACGATTCGTGACCTTAGGTGACTTGCACAATTCGGGCTGAAACTAGTGCCAAATGAGAGGGTTGGGATAAACATTCAATTGACCATATGTGCCAAAAATTCTCGTTCTTTAGTTTTCGAGTTATAGCCCCTGGAAGTCGAAAACTGCACGACTTTGCCCTCGAATATCTCGACAACGAAGAAAGGAGAATTTCAGGGCATTTTCTCCCAAGAAATATATGGGAATTATCTGTAATTTAGCACAGTTTCAGAACGATTCGTGAAAGTCACCTTTTAAGAATAACTTCCACTGCAGGCCCATATATAAAAGTTTGCTCCTTTATTACTCTGCACATGGACAATTATTTGCGCTGTTATTTGCCCCAGGCATGTACCTATGTAATTACCGTTTACAGTGTAAAGATGGATGTTATCGGTCGCTGAACGTCGGAGCAGTAGGCGTTTAATGCATTTTCCCATAGGGTCCAATGCAAAATTGACACCTCATTTTCTCCATTCTCAAGAGCTTTGAGTCTCTGCAAAACATATACATGTGTAGACACAAATAAGTGAAATAGAATGAAGGCTATTTCAGCTTTAGCTTTTATTCCGTTTGGGAGCTAAAGTCGCACAAACTTTTGTTTACAAAAATTTCGATGGCCTATAGTTCGCAAGTTATGCAATCAGTTGACATAAGATTGTGCATGCATGTAGACATGTTAATGACCTTTATATATGCCAAGTTTCAGATGGCTACCTACTCAAACAAGCAAGCAGTAGCGGTTTGAAATTTTCACAATTTGGGCTACACGTTCGGGACGATTCGTGACCTTAGGTGACTTGCACAATTCGGGCTGAAACTAGTGCCAAATGAGAGGGTTGGGATAAACATTCAATTGACCATATGTGCCAAAAATTCTCGTTCTTTAGTTTTCGAGTTATAGCCCCTGGAAGTCGAAAACTGCACGACTTTGCCCTCGAATATCTCGACAACGAAGAAAGGAGAATTTCAGGGCATTTTCTCCCAAGAAATATATGGGAATTATCTGTAATTTAGCACAGTTTCAGAACGATTCGTGAAAGTCACCTTTTAAGAATAACTTCCACTGCAGGCCCATATATAAAAGTTTGCTCCTTTATTACTCTGCACATGGACAATTATTTGCGCTGTTATTTGCCCCAGGCATGTACCTATGTAATTACCGTTTACAGTGTAAAGATGGATGTTATCGGTCGCTGAACGTCGGAGCAGTAGGCGTTTAATGCATTTTCCCATAGGGTCCAATGCAAAATTGACACCTCATTTTCTCCATTCTCAAGAGCTTTGAGTCTCTGCAAAACATATACATGTGTAGACACAAATAAGTGAAATAGAATGAAGGCTATTTCAGCTTTAGCTTTTATTCCGTTTGGGAGCTAAAGTCGCACAAACTTTTGTTTACAAAAATTTCGATGGCCTATAGTTCGCAAGTTATGCAATCAGTTGACATAAGATTGTGCATGCATGTAGACATGTTAATGACCTTTATATATGCCAAGTTTCAGATGGCTACCTACTCAAACAAGCAAGCAGTAGCGGTTTGAAATTTTCACAATTTGGGCTACACGTTCGGGACGATTCGTGACCTTAGGTGACTTGCACAATTCGGGCTGAAACTAGTGCCAAATGAGAGGGTTGGGATAAACATTCAATTGACCATATGTGCCAAAAATTATCGTTCTTTAGTTTTCGAGTTATAGCCCCTGGAAGTCGAAAACTGCACGACTTTGCCCTCGAATATCTCGACAACGAAGAAAGGAGAATTTCAGGGCATTTTCTCCCAAGAAATATATGGGAATTATCTGTAATTTAGCACAGTTTCAGAACGATTCGTGAAAGTCACCTTTTAAGAATAACTTCCACTGCAGGCCCATATATAAAAGTTTGCTCCTTTATTACTCTGCACATGGACAATTATTTGCGCTGTTATTTGCCCCAGGCATGTACCTATGTAATTACCGTTTACAGTGTAAAGATGGATGTTATCGGTCGCTGAACGTCGGAGCAGTAGGCGTTTAATGCATTTTCCCATAGGGTCCAATGCAAAATTGACACCTCATTTTCTCCATTCTCAAGAGCTTTGAGTCTCTGCAAAACATATACATGTGTAGACACAAATAAGTGAAATAGAATGAAGGCTATTTCAGCTTTAGCTTTTATTCCGTTTGGGAGCTAAAGTCGCACAAACTTTTGTTTACAAAAATTTCGATGGCCTATAGTTCGCAAGTTATGCAATCAGTTGACATAAGATTGTGCATGCATGTAGACATGTTAATGACCTTTATATATGCCAAGTTTCAGATGGCTACCTACTCAAACAAGCAAGCAGTAGCGGTTTGAAATTTTCACAATTTGGGCTACACGTTCGGGACGATTCGTGACCTTAGGTGACTTGCACAATTCGGGCTGAAACTAGTGCCAAATGAGAGGGTTGGGATAAACATTCAATTGACCATATGTGCCAAAAATTCTCGTTCTTTAGTTTTCGAGTTATAGCCCCTGGAAGTCGAAAACTGCACGACTTTGCCCTCGAATATCTCGACAACGAAGAAAGGAGAATTTCAGGGCATTTTCTCCCAAGAAATATATGGGAATTATCTGTAATTTAGCACAGTTTCAGAACGATTCGTGAAAGTCACCTTTTAAGAATAACTTCCACTGCAGGCCCATATATAAAAGTTTGCTCCTTTATTACTCTGCACATGGACAATTATTTGCGCTGTTATTTGCCCCAGGCATGTACCTATGTAATTACCGTTTACAGTGTAAAGATGGATGTTATCGGTCGCTGAACGTCGGAGCAGTAGGCGTTTAATGCATTTTCCCATAGGGTCCAATGCAAAATTGACACCTCATTTTCTCCATTCTCAAGAGCTTTGAGTCTCTGCAAAACATATACATGTGTAGACACAAATAAGTGAAATAGAATGAAGGCTATTTCAGCTTTAGCTTTTATTCCGTTTGGGAGCTAAAGTCGCACAAACTTTTGTTTACAAAAATTTCGATGGCCTATAGTTCGCAAGTTATGCAATCAGTTGACATAAGATTGTGCATGCATGTAGACATGTTAATGACCTTTATATATGCCAAGTTTCAGATGGCTACCTACTCAAACAAGCAAGCAGTAGCGGTTTGAAATTTTCACAATTTGGGCTACACGTTCGGGACGATTCGTGACCTTAGGTGACTTGCACAATTCGGGCTGAAACTAGTGCCAAATGAGAGGGTTGGGATAAACATTCAATTGACCATATGTGCCAAAAATTCTCGTTCTTTAGTTTTCGAGTTATAGCCCCTGGAAGTCGAAAACTGCACGACTTTGCCCTCGAATATCTCGACAACGAAGAAAGGAGAATTTCAGGGCATTTTCTCCCAAGAAATATATGGGAATTATCTGTAATTTAGCACAGTTTCAGAACGATTCGTGAAAGTCACCTTTTAAGAATAACTTCCACTGCAGGCCCATATATAAAAGTTTGCTCCTTTATTACTCTGCACATGGACAATTATTTGCGCTGTTATTTGCCCCAGGCATGTACCTATGTAATTACCGTTTACAGTGTAAAGATGGATGTTATCGGTCGCTGAACGTCGGAGCAGTAGGCGTTTAATGCATTTTCCCATAGGGTCCAATGCAAAATTGACACCTCATTTTCTCCATTCTCAAGAGCTTTGAGTCTCTGCAAAACATATACATGTGTAGACACAAATAAGTGAAATAGAATGAAGGCTATTTCAGCTTTAGCTTTTATTCCGTTTGGGAGCTAAAGTCGCACAAACTTTTGTTTACAAAAATTTCGATGGCCTATAGTTCGCAAGTTATGCAATCAGTTGACATAAGATTGTGCATGCATGTAGACATGTTAATGACCTTTATATATGCCAAGTTTCAGATGGCTACCTACTCAAACAAGCAAGCAGTAGCGGTTTGAAATTTTCACAATTTGGGCTACACGTTCGGGACGATTCGTGACCTTAGGTGACTTGCACAATTCGGGCTGAAACTAGTGCCAAATGAGAGGGTTGGGATAAACATTCAATTGACCATATGTGCCAAAAATTCTCGTTCTTTAGTTTTCGAGTTATAGCCCCTGGAAGTCGAAAACTGCACGACTTTGCCCTCGAATATCTCGACAACGAAGAAAGGAGAATTTCAGGGCATTTTCTCCCAAGAAATATATGGGAATTATCTGTAATTTAGCACAGTTTCAGAACGATTCGTGAAAGTCACCTTTTAAGAATAACTTCCACTGCAGGCCCATATATAAAAGTTTGCTCCTTTATTACTCTGCACATGGACAATTATTTGCGCTGTTATTTGCCCCAGGCATGTACCTATGTAATTACCGTTTACAGTGTAAAGATGGATGTTATCGGTCGCTGAACGTCGGAGCAGTAGGCGTTTAATGCATTTTCCCATAGGGTCCAATGCAAAATTGACACCTCATTTTCTCCATTCTCAAGAGCTTTGAGTCTCTGCAAAACATATACATGTGTAGACACAAATAAGTGAAATAGAATGAAGGCTATTTCAGCTTTAGCTTTTATTCCGTTTGGGAGCTAAAGTCGCACAAACTTTTGTTTACAAAAATTTCGATGGCCTATAGTTCGCAAGTTATGCAATCAGTTGACATAAGATTGTGCATGCATGTAGACAT
This sequence comes from Ctena decussata, assembly GCA_963989385.1. Taxonomy (NCBI): domain Eukaryota; kingdom Metazoa; phylum Mollusca; class Bivalvia; order Lucinida; family Lucinidae; genus Ctena; species Ctena decussata. The sequence continues at coordinate 468,857 of CAXDIV010000058.1, forward strand.
GTTAATGACCTTTATATATGCCAAGTTTCAGATGGCTACCTACGCAAACAAGCAAGCAGTAGCGGTTTGAAATTTTCACAATTTGGGCTACACGTTCGGGACGATTCGTGACCTTAGGTGACTTGCACAATTCGGGCTGAAACTAGTGCCAAATGAGAGGGTTGGGATAAACATTCAATTGACCATATGTGCCAAAAATTCTCGTTCTTTAGTTTTCGAGTTATAGCACCTGGAAGTCGAAAACTGCACGACTTTGCCCTCGAATATCTCGACAACGAAGAAAGGAGAATTTCAGGGCATTTTCTCCCAAGAAATATATGGGAATTATCTGTAATTTAGCACAGTTTCAGAACGATTCGTGAAAGTCACCTTTTAAGAATAACTTCCATTGCAGGCCCATATATAAAAGTTTGCTCCTTTATTACTCTGCACATGGACAATTATTTGCGCTGTTATTTGCCCCAGGCATGTACCTATGTAATTACCGTTTACAGTGTAAAGATGGATGTTATCGGTCGCTGAACGTCGGAGCAGAAGGCGTTTAATGCATTTTCCCATAGGGTCCAATGCAAAATTGACACCTCATTTTCTCCATTCTCAAGAGCTTTGAGTCTCTGCAAAACATATACATGTGTAGACACAAATAAGTGAAATAGAATGAAGGCTATTTCAGCTTTAGCTTTTATTCCGTTTGGGAGCTAAAGTCGCACAAACTTTTGTTTACAAAAATTTCGATGGCCTATAGTTCGCAAGTTATGCAATCAGTTGACATAAGATTGTGCATGCATGTAGACATGTTAATGACCTTTATATATGCCAAGTTTCAGATGGCTACCTACTCAAACAAGCAAGCAGTAGCGGTTTGAAATTTTCACAATTTGGGCTACACGTTCGGGACGATTCGTGACCTTAGGTGACTTGCACAATTCGGGCTGAAACTAGTGCCAAATGAGAGGGTTGGGATAAACATTCAATTGACCATATGTGCCAAAATTTCTCGTTCTTTAGTTTTCGAGTTATAGCCCCTGGAAGTCGAAAACTGCACGACTTTGCCCTCGAATATCTCGACAACGAAGAAAGGAGAATTTCAGGGCATTTTCTCCCAAGAAATATATGGGAATTATCTGTAATTTAGCACAGTTTCAGAACGATTCGTGAAAGTCACCTTTTAAGAATAACTTCCACTGCAGGCCCATATATAAAAGTTTGCTCCTTTATTACTCTGCACATGGACAATTATTTGCGCTGTTATTTGCCCCAGGCATGTACCTATGTAATTACCGTTTACAGTGTAAAGATGGATGTTATCGGTCGCTGAACGTCGGAGCAGTAGGCGTTTAATGCATTTTCCCATAGGGTCCAATGCAAAATTGACACCTCATTTTCTCCATTCTCAAGAGCTTTGAGTCTCTGCAAAACATATACATGTGTAGACACAAATAAGTGAAATAGAATGAAGGCTATTTCAGCTTTAGCTTTTATTCCGTTTGGGAGCTAAAGTCGCACAAACTTTTGTTTACAAAACTTTCGATGGCCTATAGTTCGCAAGTTATGCAATCAGTTGACATAAGATTGTGCATGCATGTAGACATGTTAATGACCTTTATATATGCCAAGTTTCAGATGGCTACCTACTCAAACAAGCAAGCAGTAGCGGTTTGAAATTTTCACAATTTGGGCTACACGTTCGGGACGATTCGTGACCTTAGGTGACTTGCACAATTCGGGCTGAAACTAGTGCCAAATGAGAGGGTTGGGATAAACATTCAATTGACCATATGTGCCAAAAATTCTCGTTCTTTAGTTTTCGAGTTATAGCCCCTGGAAGTCGAAAACTGCACGACTTTGCCCTCGAATATCTCGACAACGAAGAAAGAAGAATTTCAGGGCATTTTCTCTCAAGAAATATATGGGAATTATCTGTAATTTAGCACAGTTTCAGAACGATTCGTGAAAGTCACCTTTTAAGAATAACTTCCACTGCAGGCCCATATATAAAAGTTTGCTCCTTATTTACTCTGCACATGGACAATTATTTGCGCTGTTATTTGCCCCAGGCATGTACCTATGTAATTACCGTTTACAGTGTAAAGATGGATGTTATCGGTCGCTGAACGTCGGAGCAGTAGGCGTTTAATGCATTTTCCCATAGGGTCCAATGCAAAATTGACACCTCATTTTCTCCATTCTCAAGAGCTTTGAGTCTCTGCAAAACATATACATGTGTAGACACAAATAAGTGAAATAGAATGAAGGCTATTTCAGCTTTAGCTTTTATTCCGTTTGGGAGCTAAAGTCGCACAAACTTTTGTTTACAAAAATTTCGATGGCCTATAGTTCGCAAGTTATGCAATCAGTTGACATAAGATTGTGCATGCATGTAGACATGTTAATGACCTTTATATATGCCAAGTTTCAGATGGCTACCTACTCAAACAAGCAAGCAGTAGCGGTTTGAAATTTTCACAATTTGGGCTACACGTTCGGGACGATTCGTGACCTTAGGTGACTTGCACAATTCGGGCTGAAACTAGTGCCAAATGAGAGGGTTGGGATAAACATTCAATTGACCATATGTGCCAAAAATTCTCGTTCTTTAGTTTTCGAGTTATAGCCCCTGGAAGTCGAAAACTGCACGACTTTGCCCTCGAATATCTCGACAACGAAGAAAGGAGAATTTCAGGGCATTTTCTCTCAAGAAATATATGGGAATTATCTGTAATTTAGCACCGTTTCAGAACGATTCGTGAAAGTCACCTTTTAAGAATAACTTCCACTGCAGGCCCATATATAAAAGTTTGCTCCTTTATTACTCTGCACATGGACAATTATTTGCGCTGTTATTTGCTCCAGGCATGTACCTATGTAATTACCGTTTACAGTGTAAAGATGGATGTTATCGGTCGATGAACGTCGGAGCAGTAGGCGTTTAATGCATTTTCCCATAGGGTCCAATGCAAAATTGACACCTCATTTTCTCCATTCTCAAGAGCTTTGAGTCTCTGCAAAACATATACATGTGTAGACACAAATAAGTGAAATAGAATGAAGGCTATTTCAGCTTTAGCTTTTATTCCGTTTGGGAGCTAAAGTCGCACAAACTTTTGTTTACAAAAATTTCGATGGCCTATAGTTCGCAAGTTATGCAATCAGTTGACATAAGATTGTGCATGCATGTAGACATGTTAATGACCTTTATATATGCCAAGTTTCAGATGGCTACCTACTCAAACAAGCAAGCAGTAGCGGTTTGAAATTTTCACAATTTGGGCTACACGTTCGGGACGATTCGTGACCTTAGGTGACTTGCACAATTCGGGCTGAAACTAGTGCCAAATGAGAGGGTTGGGATAAACATTCAATTGACCATATGTGCCAAAAATTCTCGTTCTTTAGTTTTCGAGTTATAGCCCCTGGAAGTCGAAAACTGCACGACTTTGCCCTCGAATATCTCGACAACGAAGAAAGAAGAATTTCAGGGCATTTTCTCTCAAGAAATATATGGGAATTATCTGTAATTTAGCACAGTTTCAGAACGATTCGTGAAAGTCACCTTTTAAGAATAACTTCCACTGCAGGCCCATATATAAAAGTTTGCTCCTTTATTACTCTGCACATGGACAATTATTTGCGCTGTTATTTGCCCCAGGCATGTACCTATGTAATTACCGTTTACAGTGTAAAGATGGATGTTATCGGTCGCTGAACGTCGGAGCAGTAGGCGTTTAATGCATTTTCCCATAGGGTCCAATGCAAAATTGACACCTCATTTTCTCCATTCTCAAGAGCTTTGAGTCTCTGCAAAACATATACATGTGTAGACACAAATAAGTGAAATAGAATGAAGACTATTTCAGCTTTAGCTTTTATTCCGTTTGGGAGCTAAAGTCGCACAAACTTTTGTTTACAAAATTTCGATGGCCTATAGTTCGCAAGTTATGCAATCAGTTGACATAAGATTGTGCATGCATGTAGACATGTTAATGACCTTTATATATGCCAAGTTTCAGATGGCTACCTACTCAAACAAGCAAGCAGTAGCGGTTTGAAATTTTCACAATTTGGGCTACACGTTCGGGACGATTCGTGACCTTAGGTGACTTGCACAATTCGGGCTGAAACTAGTGCCAAATGAGAGGGTTGGGATAAACATTCAATTGACCATATGTGCCAAAAATTCTCGTTCTTTAGTTTTCGAGTTATAGCCCCTGGAAGTCGAAAACTGCACGACTTTGCCCTCAAATATCTCGACAACGAAGAAAGGAGAATTTCAGGGCATTTTCTCCCAAGAAATATATGGGAATTATCTGTAATTTAGCACAGTTTCAGAACGATTCGTGAAAGTCACCTTTTAAGAATAACTTCCACTGCAGGCCCATATATAAAAGTTTGCTCCTTTATTACTCTGCACATGGACAATTATTTGCGCTGTTATTTGCCCCAGGCATGTACCTATGTAATTACCGTTTACAGTGTAAAGATGGATGTTATCGGTCGCTGAACGTCGGAGCAGTAGGCGTTTAATGCATTTTCCCATAGGGTCCAATGCAAAATTGACACCTCATTTTCTCCATTCTCAAGAGCTTTGAGTCTCTGCAAAACATATACATGTGTAGACACAAATAAGTGAAATAGAATGAAGGCTATTTCAGCTTTAGCTTTTATTCCGTTTGGGAGCTAAAGTCGCACAAACTTTTGTTTACAAAAATTTCGATGGCCTATAGTTCGCAAGTTATGCAATCAGTTGACATAAGATTGTGCATGCATGTAGACATGTTAATGACCTTTATATATGCCAAGTTTCAGATGGCTACCTACTCAAACAAGCAAGCAGTAGCGGTTTGAAATTTTCACAATTTGGGCTACACGTTCGGGACGATTCGTGACCTTAGGTGACTTGCACAATTCGGGCTGAAACTAGTGCCAAATGAGAGGGTTGGGATAAACATTCAATTGACCATATGTGCCAAAAATTCTCGTTCTTTAGTTTTCGAGTTATAGCCCCTGGAAGTCGAAAACTGCACGACTTTGCCCTCGAATATCTCGACAACGAAGAAAGGAGAATTTCAGGGCATTTTCTCCCAAGAAATATATGGGAATTATCTGTAATTTAGCACAGTTTCAGAACGATTCGTGAAAGTCACCTTTTAAGAATAACTTCCACTGCAGGCCCATATATAAAAGTTTGCTCCTTTATTACTCTGCACATGGACAATTATTTGCGCTGTTATTTGCCCCAGGCATGTACCTATGTAATTACCGTTTACAGTGTAAAGATGGATGTTATCGGTCGCTGAACGTCGGAGCAGTAGGCGTTTAATGCATTTTCCCATAGGGTCCAATGCAAAATTGACACCTCATTTTCTCCATTCTCAAGAGCTTTGAGTCTCTGCAAAACATATACATGTGTAGACACAAATAAGTGAAATAGAATGAAGGCTATTTCAGCTTTAGCTTTTATTCCGTTTGGGAGCTAAAGTCGCACAAACTTTTGTTTACAAAAATTTCGATGGCCTATAGTTCGCAAGTTATGCAATCAGTTGACATAAGATTGTGCATGCATGTAGACATGTTAATGACCTTTATATATGCCAAGTTTCAGATGGCTACCTACTCAAACAAGCAAGCAGTAGCGGTTTGAAATTTTCACAATTTGGGCTACACGTTCGGGACGATTCGTGACCTTAGGTGACTTGCACAATTCGGGCTGAAACTAGTGCCAAATGAGAGGGTTGGGATAAACATTCAATTGACCATATGTGCCAAAAATTATCGTTCTTTAGTTTTCGAGTTATAGCCCCTGGAAGTCGAAAACTGCACGACTTTGCCCTCGAATATCTCGACAACGAAGAAAGGAGAATTTCAGGGCATTTTCTCCCAAGAAATATATGGGAATTATCTGTAATTTAGCACAGTTTCAGAACGATTCGTGAAAGTCACCTTTTAAGAATAACTTCCACTGCAGGCCCATATATAAAAGTTTGCTCCTTTATTACTCTGCACATGGACAATTATTTGCGCTGTTATTTGCCCCAGGCATGTACCTATGTAATTACCGTTTACAGTGTAAAGATGGATGTTATCGGTCGCTGAACGTCGGAGCAGTAGGCGTTTAATGCATTTTCCCATAGGGTCCAATGCAAAATTGACACCTCATTTTCTCCATTCTCAAGAGCTTTGAGTCTCTGCAAAACATATACATGTGTAGACACAAATAAGTGAAATAGAATGAAGGCTATTTCAGCTTTAGCTTTTATTCCGTTTGGGAGCTAAAGTCGCACAAACTTTTGTTTACAAAAATTTCGATGGCCTATAGTTCGCAAGTTATGCAATCAGTTGACATAAGATTGTGCATGCATGTAGACATGTTAATGACCTTTATATATGCCAAGTTTCAGATGGCTACCTACTCAAACAAGCAAGCAGTAGCGGTTTGAAATTTTCACAATTTGGGCTACACGTTCGGGACGATTCGTGACCTTAGGTGACTTGCACAATGCGGGCTGAAACTAGTGCCAAATGAGAGGGTTGGGATAAACATTCAATTGACCATATGTGCCAAAAATTCTCGTTCTTTAGTTTTCGAGTTATAGCCCCTGGAAGTCGAAAACTGCACGACTTTGCCCTCGAATATCTCGACAACGAAGAAAGGAGAATTTCAGGGCATTTTCTCCCAAGAAATATATGGGAATTATCTGTAATTTAGCACAGTTTCAGAACGATTCGTGAAAGTCACCTTTTAAGAATAACTTCCACTGCAGGCCCATATATAAAAGTTTGCTCCTTTATTACTCTGCACATGGACAATTATTTGCGCTGTTATTTGCCCCAGGCATGTACCTATGTAATTACCGTTTACAGTGTAAAGATGGATGTTATCGGTCGCTGAACGTCGGAGCAGTAGGCGTTTAATGCATTTTCCCATAGGGTCCAATGCAAAATTGACACCTCATTTTCTCCATTCTCAAGAGCTTTGAGTCTCTGCAAAACATATACATGTGTAGACACAAATAAGTGAAATAGAATGAAGGCTATTTCAGCTTTAGCTTTTATTCCGTTTGGGAGCTAAAGTCGCACAAACTTTTGTTTACAAAAATTTCGATGGCCTATAGTTCGCAAGTTATGCAATCAGTTGACATAAGATTGTGCATGCATGTAGACATGTTAATGACCTTTATATATGCCAAGTTTCAGATGGCTACCTACTCAAACAAGCAAGCAGTAGCGGTTTGAAATTTTCACAATTTGGGCTACACGTTCGGGACGATTCGTGACCTTAGGTGACTTGCACAATTCGGGCTGAAACTAGTGCCAAATGAGAGGGTTGGGATAAACATTCAATTGACCATATGTGCCAAAAATTCTCGTTCTTTAGTTTTCGAGTTATAGCCCCTGGAAGTCGAAAACTGCACGACTTTGCCCTCGAATATCTCGACAACGAAGAAAGGAGAATTTCAGGGCATTTTCTCCCAAGAAATATATGGGAATTATCTGTAATTTAGCACAGTTTCAGAACGATTCGTGAAAGTCACCTTTTAAGAATAACTTCCACTGCAGGCCCATATATAAAAGTTTGCTCCTTTATTACTCTGCACATGGACAATTATTTGCGCTGTTATTTGCCCCAGGCATGTACCTATGTAATTACCGTTTACAGTGTAAAGATGGATGTTATCGGTCGCTGAACGTCGGAGCAGTAGGCGTTTAATGCATTTTCCCATAGGGTCCAATGCAAAATTGACACCTCATTTTCTCCATTCTCAAGAGCTTTGAGTCTCTGCAAAACATATACATGTGTAGACACAAATAAGTGAAATAGAATGAAGGCTATTTCAGCTTTAGCTTTTATTCCGTTTGGGAGCTAAAGTCGCACAAACTTTTGTTTACAAAAATTTCGATGGCCTATAGTTCGCAAGTTATGCAATCAGTTGACATAAGATTGTGCATGCATGTAGACATGTTAATGACCTTTATATATGCCAAGTTTCAGATGGCTACCTACTCAAACAAGCAAGCAGTAGCGGTTTGAAATTTTCACAATTTGGGCTACACGTTCGGGACGATTCGTGACCTTAGGTGACTTGCACAATTCGGGCTGAAACTAGTGCCAAATGAGAGGGTTGGGATAAACATTCAATTGACCATATGTGCCAAAAATTCTCGTTCTTTAGTTTTCGAGTTATAGCCCCTGGAAGTCGAAAACTGCACGACTTTGCCCTCGAATATCTCGACAACGAAGAAAGGAGAATTTCAGGGCATTTTCTCCCAAGAAATATATGGGAATTATCTGTAATTTAGCACAGTTTCAGAACGATTCGTGAAAGTCACCTTTTAAGAATAACTTCCACTGCAGGCCCATATATAAAAGTTTGCTCCTTTATTACTCTGCACATGGACAATTATTTGCGCTGTTATTTGCCCCAGGCATGTACCTATGTAATTACCGTTTACAGTGTAAAGATGGATGTTATCGGTCGCTGAACGTCGGAGCAGTAGGCGTTTAATGCATTTTCCCATAGGGTCCAATGCAAAATTGACACCTCATTTTCTCCATTCTCAAGAGCTTTGAGTCTCTGCAAAACATATACATGTGTAGACACAAATAAGTGAAATAGAATGAAGGCTATTTCAGCTTTAGCTTTTATTCCGTTTGGGAGCTAAAGTCGCACAAACTTTTGTTTACAAAAATTTCGATGGCCTATAGTTCGCAAGTTATGCAATCAGTTGACATAAGATTGTGCATGCATGTAGACATGTTAATGACCTTTATATATGCCAAGTTTCAGATGGCTACCTACTCAAACAAGCAAGCAGTAGCGGTTTGAAATTTTCACAATTTGGGCTACACGTTCGGGACGATTCGTGACCTTAGGTGACTTGCACAATTCGGGCTGAAACTAGTGCCAAATGAGAGGGTTGGGATAAACATTCAATTGACCATATGTGCCAAAAATTCTCGTTCTTTAGTTTTCGAGTTATAGCCCCTGGAAGTCGAAAACTGCACGACTTTGCCCTCGAATATCTCGACAACGAAGAAAGGAGAATTTCAGGGCATTTTCTCCCAAGAAATATATGGGAATTATCTGTAATTTAGCACAGTTTCAGAACGATTCGTGAAAGTCACCTTTTAAGAATAACTTCCACTGCAGGCCCATATATAAAAGTTTGCTCCTTTATTACTCTGCACATGGACAATTATTTGCGCTGTTATTTGCCCCAGGCATGTACCTATGTAATTACCGTTTACAGTGTAAAGATGGATGTTATCGGTCGCTGAACGTCGGAGCAGTAGGCGTTTAATGCATTTTCCCATAGGGTCCAATGCAAAATTGACACCTCATTTTCTCCATTCTCAAGAGCTTTGAGTCTCTGCAAAACATATACATGTGTAGACACAAATAAGTGAAATAGAATGAAGGCTATTTCAGCTTTAGCTTTTATTCCGTTTGGGAGCTAAAGTCGCACAAACTTTTGTTTACAAAAATTTCGATGGCCTATAGTTCGCAAGTTATGCAATCAGTTGACATAAGATTGTGCATGCATGTAGACATGTTAATGACCTTTATATATGCCAAGTTTCAGATGGCTACCTACGCAAACAAGCAAGCAGTAGCGGTTTGAAATTTTCACAATTTGGGCTACACGTTCGGGACGATTCGTGACCTTAGGTGACTTGCACAATTCGGGCTGAAACTAGTGCCAAATGAGAGGGTTGGGATAAACATTCAATTGACCATATGTGCCAAAAATTCTCGTTCTTTAGTTTTCGAGTTATAGCACCTGGAAGTCGAAAACTGCACGACTTTGCCCTCGAATATCTCGACAACGAAGAAAGGAGAATTTCAGGGCATTTTCTCCCAAGAAATATATGGGAATTATCTGTAATTTAGCACAGTTTCAGAACGATTCGTGAAAGTCACCTTTTAAGAATAACTTCCATTGCAGGCCCATATATAAAAGTTTGCTCCTTTATTACTCTGCACATGGACAATTATTTGCGCTGTTATTTGCCCCAGGCATGTACCTATGTAATTACCGTTTACAGTGTAAAGATGGATGTTATCGGTCGCTGAACGTCGGAGCAGAAGGCGTTTAATGCATTTTCCCATAGGGTCCAATGCAAAATTGACACCTCATTTTCTCCATTCTCAAGAGCTTTGAGTCTCTGCAAAACATATACATGTGTAGACACAAATAAGTGAAATAGAATGAAGGCTATTTCAGCTTTAGCTTTTATTCCGTTTGGGAGCTAAAGTCGCACAAACTTTTGTTTACAAAAATTTCGATGGCCTATAGTTCGCAAGTTATGCAATCAGTTGACATAAGATTGTGCATGCATGTAGACATGTTAATGACCTTTATATATGCCAAGTTTCAGATGGCTACCTACTCAAACAAGCAAGCAGTAGCGGTTTGAAATTTTCACAATTTGGGCTACACGTTCGGGACGATTCGTGACCTTAGGTGACTTGCACAATTCGGGCTGAAACTAGTGCCAAATGAGAGGGTTGGGATAAACATTCAATTGACCATATGTGCCAAAATTTCTCGTTCTTTAGTTTTCGAGTTATAGCCCCTGGAAGTCGAAAACTGCACGACTTTGCCCTCGAATATCTCGACAACGAAGAAAGGAGAATTTCAGGGCATTTTCTCCCAAGAAATATATGGGAATTATCTGTAATTTAGCACAGTTTCAGAACGATTCGTGAAAGTCACCTTTTAAGAATAACTTCCACTGCAGGCCCATATATAAAAGTTTGCTCCTTTATTACTCTGCACATGGACAATTATTTGCGCTGTTATTTGCCCCAGGCATGTACCTATGTAATTACCGTTTACAGTGTAAAGATGGATGTTATCGGTCGCTGAACGTCGGAGCAGTAGGCGTTTAATGCATTTTCCCATAGGGTCCAATGCAAAATTGACACCTCATTTTCTCCATTCTCAAGAGCTTTGAGTCTCTGCAAAACATATACATGTGTAGACACAAATAAGTGAAATAGAATGAAGGCTATTTCAGCTTTAGCTTTTATTCCGTTTGGGAGCTAAAGTCGCACAAACTTTTGTTTACAAAAATTTCGATGGCCTATAGTTCGCAAGTTATGCAATCAGTTGACATAAGATTGTGCATGCATGTAGACATGTTAATGACCTTTATATATGCCAAGTTTCAGATGGCTACCTACTCAAACAAGCAAGCAGTAGCGGTTTGAAATTTTCACAATTTGGGCTACACGTTCGGGACGATTCGTGACCTTAGGTGACTTGCACAATTCGGGCTGAAACTAGTGCCAAATGAGAGGGTTGGGATAAACATTCAATTGACCATATGTGCCAAAAATTCTCGTTCTTTAGTTTTCGAGTTATAGCCCCTGGAAGTCGAAAACTGCACGACTTTGCCCTCGAATATCTCGACAACGAAGAAAGGAGAATTTCAGGCCATTTTCTCCCAAGAAATATATGGGAATTATCTGTAATTTAGCACAGTTTCAGAACGATTCGTTGAAGTCACCTTTTAAGAATAACTTCCACTGCAGGCCCATATATAAAAGTTTGCTCCTTTATTACTCTGCACATGGACAATTATTTGCGCTGTTATTTGCCCCAGGCATGTACCTATGTAATTACCGTTTACAGTGTAAAGATGGATGTTATCGGTCGCTGAACGTCGGAGCAGTAGGCGTTTAATGCATTTTCCCATAGGGTCCAATGCAAAATTGACACCTCATTTTCTCCATTCTCAAGAGCTTTGAGTCTCTGCAAAACATATACATGTGTAGACACAAATAAGTGAAATAGAATGAAGGCTATTTCAGCTTTAGCTTTTATTCCGTTTGGGAGCTAAAGTCGCACAAACTTTTGTTTACAAAAATTTCGATGGCCTATAGTTCGCAAGTTATGCAATCAGTTGACATAAGATTGTGCATGCATGTAGACATGTTAATGACCTTTATATATGCCAAGTTTCAGATGGCTACCTACTCAAACAAGCAAGCAGTAGCGGTTTGAAATTTTCACAATTTGGGCTACACGTTCGGGACGATTCGTGACCTTAGGTGACTTGCACAATTCGGGCTGAAACTAGTGCCAAATGAGAGGGTTGGGATAAACATTCAATTGACCATATGTGCCAAAAATTCTCGTTCTTTAGTTTTCGAGTTATAGCCCCTGGAAGTCGAAAACTGCACGACTTTGCCCTCGAATATCTCGACAACGAAGAAAGGAGAATTTCAGGGCATTTTCTCCCAAGAAATATATGGGAATTATCTGTAATTTAGCACAGTTTCAGAACGATTCGTGAAAGTCACCTTTTAAGAATAACTTCCACTGCAGGCCCATATATAAAAGTTTGCTCCTTTATTACTCTGCACATGGACAATTATTTGCGCTGTTATTTGCCCCAGGCATGTACCTATGTAATTACCGTTTACAGTGTAAAGATGGATGTTATCGGTCGCTGAACGTCGGAGCAGTAGGCGTTTAATGCATTTTCCCATAGGGTCCAATGCAAAATTGACACCTCATTTTCTCCATTCTCAAGAGCTTTGAGTCTCTGCAAAACATATACATGTGTAGACACAAATAAGTGAAATAGAATGAAGGCTATTTCAGCTTTAGCTTTTATTCCGTTTGGGAGCTAAAGTCGCACAAACTTTTGTTTACAAAAATTTCGATGGCCTATAGTTCGCAAGTTATGCAATCAGTTGACATAAGATTGTGCATGCATGTAGACATGTTAATGACCTTTATATATGCCAAGTTTCAGATGGCTACCTACTCAAACAAGCAAGCAGTAGCGGTTTGAAATTTTCACAATTTGGGCTACACGTTCGGGACGATTCGTGACCTTAGGTGACTTGCACAATTCGGGCTGAAACTAGTGCCAAATGAGAGGGTTGGGATAAACATTCAATTGACCATATGTGCCAAAAATTCTCGTTCTTTAGTTTTCGAGTTATAGCCCCTGGAAGTCGAAAACTGCACGACTTTGCCCTCGAATATCTCGACAACGAAGAAAGGAGAATTTCAGGGCATTTTCTCCCAAGAAATATATGGGAATTATCTGTAATTTAGCACAGTTTCAGAACGATTCGTGAAAGTCACCTTTTAAGAATAACTTCCACTGCAGGCCCATATATAAAAGTTTGCTCCTTTATTACTCTGCACATGGACAATTATTTGCGCTGTTATTTGCCCCAGGCATGTACCTATGTAATTACCGTTTACAGTGTAAAGATGGATGTTATCGGTCGCTGAACGTCGGAGCAGTAGGCGTTTAATGCATTTTCCCATAGGGTCCAATGCAAAATTGACACCTCATTTTCTCCATTCTCAAGAGCTTTGAGTCTCTGCAAAACATATACATGTGTAGACACAAATAAGTGAAATAGAATGAAGGCTATTTCAGCTTTAGCTTTTATTCCGTTTGGGAGCTAAAGTCGCACAAACTTTTGTTTACAAAAATTTCGATGGCCTATAGTTCGCAAGTTATGCAATCAGTTGACAAAAGATTGTGCATGCATGTAGACATGTTAATGACCTTTATATATGCCAAGTTTCAGATGGCTACCTACTCAAACAAGCAAGCAGTAGCGGTTTGAAATTTTCACAATTTGGGCTACACGTTCGGGACGATTCGTGACCTTAGGTGACTTGCACAATTCGGGCTGAAACTAGTGCCAAATGAGAGGGTTGGGATAAACATTCAATTGACCATATGTGCCAAAAATTCTCGTTCTTTAGTTTTCGAGTTATAGCCCCTGGAAGTCGAAAACTGCACGACTTTGCCCTCGAATATCTCGACAACGAAGAAAGGAGAATTTCAGGGCATTTTCTCCCAAGAAATATATGGGAATTATCTGTAATTTAGCACAGTTTCAGAACGATTCGTGAAAGTCACCTTTTAAGAATAACTTCCACTGCAGGCCCATATATAAAAGTTTGCTCCTTTATTACTCTGCACATGGACAATTATTTGCGCTGTTATTTGCCCCAGGCATGTACCTATGTAATTACCGTTTACAGTGTAAAGATGGATGTTATCGGTCGCTGAACGTCGGAGCAGTAGGCGTTTAATGCATTTTCCCATAGGGTCCAATGCAAAATTGACACCTCATTTTCTCCATTCTCAAGAGCTTTGAGTCTCTGCAAAACATAAACATGTGTAGACACAAATAAGTGAAATAGAATGAAGGCTATTTCAGCTTTAGCTTTTATTCCGTTTGGGAGCTAAAGTCGCACAAACTTTTGTTTACAAAAATTTCGATGGCCTATAGTTCGCAAGTTATGCAATCAGTTGACATAAGATTGTGCATGCATGTAAACATGTTAATGACCTTTATATATGCCAAGTCTCAGATGGCTACCTACTCAAACAAGCAAGCAGTAGCGGTTTGAAATTTTCACAATTTTGGCTACACGTTCGGGACGATTCGTGACCTTAGGTGACTTGCACAATTCGGGCTGAAACTAGTGCCAAATGAGAGGGTTGGGATAAACATTCAATTGACCATATGTGCCAAAAATTCTCGTTCTTTAGTTTTCGAGTTATAGCCCCTGGAAGTCGAAAACTGCACGACTTTGCCCTCGAATATCTCGACAACGAAGAAAGGAGAATTTCAGGGCATTTTCTCCCAAGAAATATATGGGAATTATCTGTAATTTAGCACAGTTTCAGAACGATTCGTGAAAGTCACCTTTTAAGAATAACTTCCACTGCAGGCCCATATATAAAAGTTTGCTCCTTTATTACTCTGCACATGGACAATTATTTGCGCTGTTATTTGCCCCAGGCATGTACCTATGTAATTACCGTTTACAGTGTAAAGATGGATGTTATCGGTCGCTGAACGTCGGAGCAGTAGGCGTTTAATGCATTTTCCCATAGGGTCCAATGCAAAATTGACACCTCATTTTCTCCATTCTCAAGAGCTTTGAGTCTCTGCAAAACATATACATGTGTAGACACAAATAAGTGAAATAGAATGAAGGCTATTTCAGCTTTAGCTTTTATTCCGTTTGGGAGCTAAAGTCGCACAAACTTTTGTTTACAAAAATTTCGATGGCCTATACTTCGCAAGTTATGCAATCAGTTGACATAAGATTGTGCATGCATGTAGACATGTTAATGACCTTTATATATGCCAAGTTTCAGATGGCTACCTACTCAAACAAGCAAGCAGTAGCGGTTTGAAATTTTCACAATTTGGGCTACACGTTCGGGACGATTCGTGACCTTAGGTGACTTGCACAATTCGGGCTGAAACTAGTGCCAAATGAGAGGGTTGGGATAAACATTCAATTGACCATATGTGCCAAAATTTCTCGTTCTTTAGTTTTCGAGTTATAACCCCTGGAAGTCGAAAAATGCACGACTTTGCCCTCGAATATCTCGACAACGAAGAAAGGAGAATTTCAGGGCATTTTCTCCCAAGAAATATATGGGAATTATCTGTAATTTAGCACAGTTTCAGAACGATTCGTGAAAGTCACCTTTTAAGAATAACTTCCACTGCAGGCCCATATATAAAAGTTTGCTCCTTTATTACTCTGCACATGGACAATTATTTGCGCTGTTATTTGCCCCAGGCATGTACCTATGTAATTACCGTTTACAGTGTAAAGATGGATGTTATCGGTCGCTGAACGTCGGAGCAGTAGGCGTTTAATGCATTTTCCCATAGGGTCCAATGCAAAATTGACACCTCATTTTCTCCATTCTCAAGAGCTTTGAGTCTCTGCAAAACATATACATGTGTAGACACAAATAAGTGAAATAGAATGAAGGCTATTTCAGCTTTAGCTTTTATTCCGTTTGGGAGCTAAAGTCGCACAAACTTTTGTTTACAAAAATTTCGATGGCCTATAGTTCGCAAGTTATGCAATCAGTTGACATAAGATTGTGCATGCATGTAGACATGTTAATGACCTTTATATATGCCAAGTTTCAGATGGCTACCTACTCAAACAAGCAAGCAGTAGCGGTTTGAAATTTTCACAATTTGGGCTACACGTTCGGGACGATTCGTGACCTTAGGTGACTTGCACAATTCGGGCTGAAACTAGTGCCAAATGAGAGGGTTGGGATAAACATTCAATTGACCATATGTGCCAAAAATTCTCGTTCTTTAGTTTTCGAGTTATAGCCCCTGGAAGTCGAAAACTGCACGACTTTGCCCTCGAATATCTCGACAACGAAGAAAGGAGAATTTCAGGGCATTTTCTCCCAAGAAATATATGGGAATTATCTGTAATTTAGCACAGTTTCAGAACGATTCGTGAAAGTCACCTTTTAAGAATAACTTCCACTGCAGGCCCATATATAAAAGTTTGCTCCTTTATTACTCTGCACATGGACAATTATTTGCGCTGTTATTTGCCCCAGGCATGTACCTATGTAATTACCGTTTACAGTGTAAAGATGGATGTTATCGGTCGCTGAACGTCGGAGCAGTAGGCGTTTAATGCATTTTCCCATAGGGTCCAATGCAAAATTGACACCTCATTTTCTCCATTCTCAAGAGCTTTGAGTCTCTGCAAAACATATACATGTGTAGACACAAATAAGTGAAATAGAATGAAGGCTATTTCAGCTTTAGCTTTTATTCCGTTTGGGAGCTAAAGTCGCACAAACTTTTGTTTACAAAAATTTCGATGGCCTATAGTTCGCAAGTTATGCAATCAGTTGACATAAGATTGTGCATGCATGTAGACATGTTAATGACCTTTATATATGCCAAGTTTCAGATGGCTACCTACTCAAACAAGCAAGCAGTAGCGGTTTGAAATTTTCACAATTTGGGCTACACGTTCGGGACGATTCGTGACCTTAGCTGACTTGCACAATTCGGGCTGAAACTAGTGCCAAATGAGAGGGTTGGGATAAACATTCAATTGACCATATGTGCCAAAATTTCTCGTTCTTTAGTTTTCGAGTTATAGCCCCTGGAAGTCGAAAACTGCACGACTTTGCCCTCGAATATCTCGACAACGAAGAAAGGAGAATTTCAGGGCATTTTCTCCCAAGAAATATATGGGAATTATCTGTAATTTAGCACAGTTTCAGAACGATTCGTGAAAGTCACCTTTTAAGAATAACTTCCACTGCAGGCCCATATATAAAAGTTTGCTCCTTTATTACTCTGCACATGGACAATTATTTGCGCTATTATTTGCCCCAGGCATGTACCTATGTAATTACCGTTTACAGTGTAAAGATGGATGTTATCGGTCGCTGAACGTCGGAGCAGTAGGCGTTTAATGCATTTTCCCATAGGGTCCAATGCAAAATTGACACCTCATTTTCTCCATTCTCAAGAGCTTTGAGTCTCTGCAAAACATATACATGTGTAGACACAAATAAGTGAAATAGAATGAAGGCTATTTCAGCTTTAGCTTTTATTCCGTTTGGGAGCTAAAGTCGCACAAACTTTTGTTTACAAAACTTTCGATGGCCTATAGTTCGCAAGTTATGCAATCAGTTGACATAAGATTGTGCATGCATGTAGACATGTTAATGACCTTTATATATGCCAAGTTTCAGATGGCTACCTACTCAAACAAGCAAGCAGTAGCGGTTTGAAATTTTCACAATTTGGGCTACACGTTCGGGACGATTCGTGACCTTAGGTGACTTGCACAATTCGGGCTGAAACTAGTGCCAAATGAGAGGGTTGGGATAAACATTCAATTGACCATATGTGCCAAAAATTCTCGTTCTTTAGTTTTCGAGTTATAGCCCCTGGAAGTCGAAAACTGCACGACTTTGCCCTCGAATATCTCGACAACGAAGAAAGGAGAATTTCAGGGCATTTTCTCTCAAGAAATATATGGGAATTATCTGTAATTTAGCACAGTTTCAGAACGATTCGTGAAAGTCACCTTTTAAGAATAACTTCCACTGCAGGCCCATATATAAAAGTTTGCTCCTTTATTACTCTGCACATGGACAATTATTTGCGCTGTTATTTGCCCCAGGCATGTACCTATGTAATTACCGTTTACAGTGTAAAGATGGATGTTATCGGTCGCTGAACGTCGGAGCAGTAGGCGTTTAATGCATTTTCCCATAGGGTCCAATGCAAAATTGACACCTCATTTTCTCCATTCTCAAGAGCTTTGAGTCTCTGCAAAACATATACATGTGTAGACACAAATAAGTGAAATAGAATGAAGGCTATTTCAGCTTTAGCTTTTATTCCGTTTGGGAGCTAAAGTCGCACAAACTTTTGTTTACAAAAATTTCGATGGCCTATAGTTCGCAAGTTATGCAATCAGTTGACATAAGATTGTGCATGCATGTAGACATGTTAATGACCTTTATATATGCCAAGTTTCAGATGGCTACCTACTCAAACAAGCAAGCAGTAGCGGTTTGAAATTTTCACAATTTGGGCTACACGTTCGGGACGATTCGTGACCTTAGGTGACTTGCACAATTCGGGCTGAAACTAGTGCCAAATGAGAGGGTTGGGATAAACATTCAATTGACCATATGTGCCAAAAATTCTCGTTCTTTAGTTTTCGAGTTATAGCCCCTGGAAGTCGAAAACTGCACGACTTTGCCCTCGAATATCTCGACAACGAAGAAAGGAGAATTTCAGGGCATTTTCTCCCAAGAAATATATGGGAATTATCTGTAATTTAGCACAGTTTCAGAACGATTCGTGAAAGTCACCTTTTAAGAATAACTTCCACTGCAGGCCCATATATAAAAGTTTGCTCCTTTATTACTCTGCACATGGACAATTATTTGCGCTGTTATTTGCCCCAGGCATGTACCTATGTAATTACCGTTTACAGTGTAAAGATGGATGTTATCGGTCGCTGAACGTCGGAGCAGTAGGCGTTTAATGCATTTTCCCATAGGGTCCAATGCAAAATTGACACCTCATTTTCTCCATTCTCAAGAGCTTTGAGTCTCTGCAAAACATATACATGTGTAGACACAAATAAGTGAAATAGAATGAAGGCTATTTCAGCTTTAGCTTTTATTCCGTTTGGGAGCTAAAGTCGCACAAACTTTTGTTTACAAAAATTTCGATGGCCTATAGTTCGCAAGTTATGCAATCAGTTGACATAAGATTGTGCATGCATGTAGACATGTTAATGACCTTTATATATGCCAAGTTTCAGATGGCTACCTACTCAAACAAGCAAGCAGTAGCGGTTTGAAATTTTCACAATTTGGGCTACACGTTCGGGACGATTCGTGACCTTAGGTGACTTGCACAATTCGGGCTGAAACTAGTGCCAAATGAGAGGGTTGGGATAAACATTCAATTGACCATATGTGCCAAAAATTCTCGTTCTTTAGTTTTCGAGTTATAGCCCCTGGAAGTCGAAAACTGCACGACTTTGCCCTCGAATATCTCGACAACGAAGAAAGGAGAATTTCAGGGCATTTTCTCCCAAGAAATATATGGGAATTATCTGTAATTTAGCACAGTTTCAGAACGATTCGTGAAAGTCACCTTTTAAGAATAACTTCCACTGCAGGCCCATATATAAAAGTTTGCTCCTTTATTACTCTGCACATGGACAATTATTTGCGCTGTTATTTGCCCCAGGCATGTACCTATGTAATTACCGTTTACAGTGTAAAGATGGATGTTATCGGTCGCTGAACGTCGGAGCAGTAGGCGTTTAATGCATTTTCCCATAGGGTCCAATGCAAAATTGACACCTCATTTTCTCCATTCTCAAGAGCTTTGAGTCTCTGCAAAACATATACATGTGTAGACACAAATAAGTGAAATAGAATGAAGGCTATTTCAGCTTTAGCTTTTATTCCGTTTGGGAGCTAAAGTCGCACAAACTTTTGTTTACAAAAATTTCGATGGCCTATAGTTCGCAAGTTATGCAATCAGTTGACATAAGATTGTGCATGCATGTAGACATGTTAATGACCTTTATATATGCCAAGTTTCAGATGGCTACCTACTCAAACAAGCAAGCAGTAGCGGTTTGAAATTTTCACAATTTGGGCTACACGTTCGGGACGATTCGTGACCTTAGGTGACTTGCACAATTCGGGCTGAAACTAGTGCCAAATGAGAGGGTTGGGATAAACATTCAATTGACCATATGTGCCAAAAATTCTCGTTCTTTAGTTTTCGAGTTATAGCCCCTGGAAGTCGAAAACTGCACGACTTTGCCCTCGAATATCTCGACAACGAAGAAAGGAGAATTTCAGGGCATTTTCTCCCAAGAAATATATGGGAATTATCTGTAATTTAGCACAGTTTCAGAACGATTCGTGAAAGTCACCTTTTAAGAATAACTTCCACTGCAGGCCCATATATAAAAGTTTGCTCCTTTATTACTCTGCACATGGACAATTATTTGCGCTGTTATTTGCCCCAGGCATGTACCTATGTAATTACCGTTTACAGTGTAAAGATGGATGTTATCGGTCGCTGAAGTCGGAGCAGTAGGCGTTTAATGCATTTTCCCATAGGGTCCAATGCAAAATTGACACCTCATTTTCTCCATTCTCAAGAGCTTTGAGTCTCTGCAAAACATATACATGTGTAGACACAAATAAGTGAAATAGAATGAAGGCTATTTCAGCTTTAGCTTTTATTCCGTTTGGGAGCTAAAGTCGCACAAACTTTTGTTTACAAAAATTTCGATGGCCTATAGTTCGCAAGTTATGCAATCAGTTGACATAAGATTGTGCATGCATGTAGACATGTTAATGACCTTTATACATGCCAAGTTTCAGATGGCTACCTACTCAAACAAGCAAGCAGTAGCGGTTTGAAATTTTCACAATTTGGGCTACACGTTCGGGACGATTCGTGACCTTAGGTGACTTGCACAATTCGGGCTGAAACTAGTGCCAAATGAGAGGGTTGGGATAAACATTCAATTGACCATATGTGCCAAAAATTCTCGTTCTTTAGTTTTCGAGTTATAGCCCCTGGAAGTCGAAAACTGCACGACTTTGCCCTCGAATATCTCGACAACGAAGAAAGGAGAATTTCAGGGCATTTTCTCCCAAGAAATATATGGGAATTATCTGTAATTTAGCACAGTTTCAGAACGATTCGTGAAAGTCACCTTTTAAGAATAACTTCCACTGCAGGCCCATATATAAAAGTTTGCTCCTTTATTACTCTGCACATGGACAATTATTTGCGCTGTTATTTGCCCCAGGCATGTACCTATGTAATTACCGTTTACAGTGTAAAGATGGATGTTATCGGTCGCTGAACGTCGGAGCAGTAGGCGTTTAATGCATTTTCCCATAGGGTCCAATGCAAAATTGACACCTCATTTTCTCCATTCTCAAGAGCTTTGAGTCTCTGCAAAACATATACATGTGTAGACACAAATAAGTGAAATAGAATGAAGGCTATTTCAGCTTTAGCTTTTATTCCGTTTGGGAGCTAAAGTCGCACAAACTTTTGTTTACAAAAATTTCGATGGCCTATAGTTCGCAAGTTATGCAATCAGTTGACATAAGATTGTGCATGCATGTAGACATGTTAATGACCTTTATATATGCCAAGTTTCAGATGGCTACCTACTCAAACAAGCAAGCAGTAGCGGTTTGAAATTTTCACAATTTGGGCTACACGTTCGGGACGATTCGTGACCTTAGGTGACTTGCACAATTCGGGCTGAAACTAGTGCCAAATGAGAGGGTTGGGATAAACATTCAATTGACCATATGTGCCAAAAATTCTCGTTCTTTAGTTTTCGAGTTATAGCCCCTGGAAGTCGAAAACTGCACGACTTTGCCCTCGAATATCTCGACAACGAAGAAAGGAGAATTTCAGGGCATTTTCTCCCAAGAAATATATGGGAATTATCTGTAATTTAGCACAGTTTCAGAACGATTCGTGAAAGTCACCTTTTAAGAATAACTTCCACTGCAGGCCCATATATAAAAGTTTGCTCCTTTATTACTCTGCACATGGACAATTATTTGCGCTGTTATTTGCCCCAGGCATGTACCTATGTAATTACCGTTTACAGTGTAAAGATGGATGTTATCGGTCGCTGAACGTCGGAGCAGTAGGCGTTTAATGCATTTTCCCATAGGGTCCAATGCAAAATTGACACCTCATTTTCTCCATTCTCAAGAGCTTTGAGTCTCTGCAAAACATATACATGTGTAGACACAAATAAGTGAAATAGAATGAAGGCTATTTCAGCTTTAGCTTTTATTCCGTTTGGGAGCTAAAGTCGCACAAACTTTTGTTTACAAAAATTTCGATGGCCTATAGTTCGCAAGTTATGCAATCAGTTGACATAAGATTGTGCATGCATGTAGACATGTTAATGACCTTTATATATGCCAAGTTTCAGATGGCTACCTACTCAAACAAGCAAGCAGTAGCGGTTTGAAATTTTCACAATTTGGGCTACACGTTCGGGACGATTCGTGACCTTAGGTGACTTGCACAATTCGGGCTGAAACTAGTGCCAAATGAGAGGGTTGGGATAAACATTCAATTGACCATATGTGCCAAAAATTCTCGTTCTTTAGTTTTCGAGTTATAGCCCCTGGAAGTCGAAAACTGCACGACTTTGCCCTCGAATATCTCGACAACGAAGAAAGGAGAATTTCAGGGCATTTTCTCCCAAGAAATATATGGGAATTATCTGTAATTTAGCACAGTTTCAGAACGATTCGTGAAAGTCACCTTTTAAGAATAACTTCCACTGCAGGCCCATATATAAAAGTTTGCTCCTTTATTACTCTGCACATGGACAATTATTTGCGCTGTTATTTGCCCCAGGCATGTACCTATGTAATTACCGTTTACAGTGTAAAGATGGATGTTATCGGTCGCTGAACGTCGGAGCAGTAGGCGTTTAATGCATTTTCCCATAGGGTCCAATGCAAAATTGACACCTCATTTTCTCCATTCTCAAGAGCTTTGAGTCTCTGCAAAACATATACATGTGTAGACACAAATAAGTGAAATAGAATGAAGGCTATTTCAGCTTTAGCTTTTATTCCGTTTGGGAGCTAAAGTCGCACAAACTTTTGTTTACAAAAATTTCGATGGCCTATAGTTCGCAAGTTATGCAATCAGTTGACATAAGATTGTGCATGCATGTAGACATGTTAATGACCTTTATATATGCCAAGTTTCAGATGGCTACCTACTCAAACAAGCAAGCAGTAGCGGTTTGAAATTTTCACAATTTGGGCTACACGTTCGGGACGATTCGTGACCTTAGGTGACTTGCACAATTCGGGCTGAAACTAGTGCCAAATGAGAGGGTTGGGATAAACATTCAATTGACCATATGTGCCAAAAATTCTCGTTCTTTAGTTTTCGAGTTATAGCCCCTGGAAGTCGAAAACTGCACGACTTTGCCCTCGAATATCTCGACAACGAAGAAAGGAGAATTTCAGGGCATTTTCTCCCAAGAAATATATGGGAATTATCTGTAATTTAGCACAGTTTCAGAACGATTCGTGAAAGTCACCTTTTAAGAATAACTTCCACTGCAGGCCCATATATAAAAGTTTGCTCCTTTATTACTCTGCACATGGACAATTATTTGCGCTGTTATTTGCCCCAGGCATGTACCTATGTAATTACCGTTTACAGTGTAAAGATGGATGTTATCGGTCGCTGAACGTCGGAGCAGTAGGCGTTTAATGCATTTTCCCATAGGGTCCAATGCAAAATTGACACCTCATTTTCTCCATTCTCAAGAGCTTTGAGTCTCTGCAAAACATATACATGTGTAGACACAAATAAGTGAAATAGAATGAAGGCTATTTCAGCTTTAGCTTTTATTCCGTTTGGGAGCTAAAGTCGCACAAACTTTTGTTTACAAAAATTTCGATGGCCTATAGTTCGCAAGTTATGCAATCAGTTGACATAAGATTGTGCATGCATGTAGACATGTTAATGACCTTTATATATGCCAAGTTTCAGATGGCTTCCTACTCAAACAAGCAAGCAGTAGCGGTTTGAAATTTTCACAATTTGGGCTACACGTTCGGGACGATTCGTGACCTTAGGTGACTTGCACAATTCGGGCTGAAACTAGTGCCAAATGAGAGGGTTGGGATAAACATTCAATTGACCATATGTGCCAAAAATTCTCGTTCTTTAGTTTTCGAGTTATAGCCCCTGGAAGTCGAAAACTGCACGACTTTGCCCTCGAATATCTCGACAACGAAGAAAGGAGAATTTCAGGGCATTTTCTCCCAAGAAATATATGGGAATTATCTGTAATTTAGCACAGTTTCAGAACGATTCGTGAAAGTCACCTTTTAAGAATAACTTCCACTGCAGGCCCATATATAAAAGTTTGCTCCTTTATTACTCTGCACATGGACAATTATTTGCGCTGTTATTTACCCCAGGCATGTACCTATGTAATTACCGTTTACAGTGTAAAGATGGATGTTATCGGTCGCTGAACGTCGGAGCAGTAGGCGTTTAATGCATTTTCCCATAGGGTCCAATGCAAAATTGACACCTCATTTTCTCCATTCTCAAGAGCTTTGAGTCTCTGCAAAACATATACATGTGTAGACACAAATAAGTGAAATAGAATGAAGGCTATTTCAGCTTTAGCTTTTATTCCGTTTGGGAGCTAAAGTCGCACAAACTTTTGTTTACAAAAATTTCGATGGCCTATAGTTCGCAAGTTATGCAATCAGTTGACATAAGATTGTGCATGCATGTAGACATGTTAATGACCTTTATATATGCCAAGTTTCAGATGGCTACCTACTCAAACAAGCAAGCAGTAGCGGTTTGAAATTTTCACAATTTGGGCTACACGTTCGGGACGATTCGTGACCTTAGGTGACTTGCACAATTCGGGCTGAAACTAGTGCCAAATGAGAGGGTTGGGATAAACATTCAATTGACCATATGTGCCAAAAATTCTCGTTCTTTAGTTTTCGAGTTATAGCCCCTGGAAGTCGAAAACTGCACGACTTTGCCCTCGAATATCTCGACAACGAAGAAAGGAGAATTTCAGGGCATTTTCTCCCAAGAAATATATGGGAATTATCTGTAATTTAGCACAGTTTCAGAACGATTCGTGAAAGTCACCTTTTAAGAATAACTTCCACTGCAGGCCCATATATAAAAGTTTGCTCCTTTATTACTCTGCACATGGACAATTATTTGCGCTGTTATTTGCCCCAGGCATGTACCTATGTAATTACCGTTTACAGTGTAAAGATGGATGTTATCGGTCGCTGAACGTCGGAGCAGTAGGCGTTTAATGCATTTTCCCATAGGGTCCAATGCAAAATTGACGCCTCATTTTCTCCATTCTCAAGAGCTTTGAGTCTCTGCAAAACATATACATGTGTAGACACAAATAAGTGAAATAGAATGAAGGCTATTTCAGCTTTAGCTTTTATTCCGTTTGGGAGCTAAAGTCGCACAAACTTTTGTTTACAAAAATTTCGATGGCCTATAGTTCGCAAGTTATGCAATCAGTTGACATAAGATTGTGCATGCATGTAGACATGTTAATGACCTTTATATATGCCAAGTTTCAGATGGCTACCTACTCAAACAAGCAAGCAGTAGCGGTTTGAAATTTTCACAATTTGGGCTACACGTTCGGGACGATTCGTGACCTTAGGTGACTTGCACAATTCGGGCTGAAACTAGTGCCAAATGAGAGGGTTGGGATAAACATTCAATTGACCATATGTGCCAAAAATTCTCGTTCTTTAGTTTTCGAGTTATAGCCCCTGGAAGTCGAAAACTGCACGACTTTGCCCTCGAATATCTCGACAACGAAGAAAGGAGAATTTCAGGGCATTTTCTCCCAAGAAATATATGGGAATTATCTGTAATTTAGCACAGTTTCAGAACGATTCGTGAAAGTCACCTTTTAAGAATAACTTCCACTGCAGGCCCATATATAAAAGTTTGCTCCTTTATTACTCTGCACATGGACAATTATTTGCGCTGTTATTTGCCCCAGGCATGTACCTATGTAATTACCGTTTACAGTGTAAAGATGGATGTTATCGGTCGCTGAACGTCGGAGCAGTAGGCGTTTAATGCATTTTCCCATAGGGTCCAATGCAAAATTGACACCTCATTTTCTCCATTCTCAAGAGCTTTGAGTCTCTGCAAAACATATACATGTGTAGACACAAATAAGTGAAATAGAATGAAGGCTATTTCAGCTTTAGCTTTTATTCCGTTTGGGAGCTAAAGTCGCACAAACTTTTGTTTACAAAAATTTCGATGGCCTATAGTTCGCAAGTTATGCAATCAGTTGACATAAGATTGTGCATGCATGTAGACATGTTAATGACCTTTATATATGCCAAGTTTCAGATGGCTACCTACTCAAACAAGCAAGCAGTAGCGGTTTGAAATTTTCACAATTTGGGCTACACGTTCGGGACGATTCGTGACCTTAGGTGACTTGCACAATTCGGGCTGAAACTAGTGCCAAATGAGAGGGTTGGGATAAACATTCAATTGACCATATGTGCCAAAAATTCTCGTTCTTTAGTTTTCGAGTTATAGCCCCTGGAAGTCGAAAACTGCACGACTTTGCCCTCGAATATCTCGACAACGAAGAAAGGAGAATTTCAGGGCATTTTCTCCCAAGAAATATATGGGAATTATCTGTAATTTAGCACAGTTTCAGAACGATTCGTGAAAGTCACCTTTTAAGAATAACTTCCACTGCAGGCCCATATATAAAAGTTTGCTCCTTTATTACTCTGCACATGGACAATTATTTGCGCTGTTATTTGCCCCAGGCATGTACCTATGTAATTACCGTTTACAGTGTAAAGATGGATGTTATCGGTCGCTGAACGTCGGAGCAGTAGGCGTTTAATGCATTTTCCCATAGGGTCCAATGCAAAATTGACACCTCATTTTCTCCATTCTCAAGAGCTTTGAGTCTCTGCAAAACATATACATGTGTAGACACAAATAAGTGAAATAGAATGAAGGCTATTTCAGCTTTAGCTTTTATTCCGTTTGGGAGCTAAAGTCGCACAAACTTTTGTTTACAAAAATTTCGATGGCCTATAGTTCGCAAGTTATGCAATCAGTTGACATAAGATTGTGCATGCATGTAGACATGTTAATGACCTTTATATATGCCAAGTTTCAGATGGCTACCTACTCAAACAAGCAAGCAGTAGCGGTTTGAAATTTTCACAATTTGGGCTACACGTTCGGGACGATTCGTGACCTTAGGTGACTTGCACAATTCGGGCTGAAACTAGTGCCAAATGAGAGGGTTGGGATAAACATTCAATTGACCATATGTGCCAAAAATTCTCGTTCTTTAGTTTTCGAGTTATAGCCCCTGGAAGTCGAAAACTGCACGACTTTGCCCTCGAATATCTCGACAACGAAGAAAGGAGAATTTCAGGGCATTTTCTCCCAAGAAATATATGGGAATTATCTGTAATTTAGCACAGTTTCAGAACGATTCGTGAAAGTCACCTTTTAAGAATAACTTCCACTGCAGGCCCATATATAAAAGTTTGCTCCTTTATTACTCTGCACATGGACAATTATTTGCGCTGTTATTTGCCCCAGGCATGTACCTATGTAATTACCGTTTACAGTGTAAAGATGGATGTTATCGGTCGCTGAACGTCGGAGCAGTAGGCGTTTAATGCATTTTCCCATAGGGTCCAATGCAAAATTGACACCTCATTTTCTCCATTCTCAAGAGCTTTGAGTCTCTGCAAAACATATACATGTGTAGACACAAATAAGTGAAATAGAATGAAGGCTATTTCAGCTTTAGCTTTTATTCCGTTTGGGAGCTAAAGTCGCACAAACTTTTGTTTACAAAAATTTCGATGGCCTATAGTTCGCAAGTTATGCAATCAGTTGACATAAGATTGTGCATGCATGTAGACATGTTAATGACCTTTATATATGCCAAGTTTCAGATGGCTACCTACTCAAACAAGCAAGCAGTAGCGGTTTGAAATTTTCACAATTTGGGCTACACGTTCGGGACGATTCGTGACCTTAGGTGACTTGCACAATTCGGGCTGAAACTAGTGCCAAATGAGAGGGTTGGGATAAACATTCAATTGACCATATGTGCCAAAAATTCTCGTTCTTTAGTTTTCGAGTTATAGCCCCTGGAAGTCGAAAACTGCACGACTTTGCCCTCGAATATCTCGACAACGAAGAAAGGAGAATTTCAGGGCATTTTCTCCCAAGAAATATATGGGAATTATCTGTAATTTAGCACAGTTTCAGAACGATTCGTGAAAGTCACCTTTTAAGAATAACTTCCACTGCAGGCCCATATATAAAAGTTTGCTCCTTTATTACTCTGCACATGGACAATTATTTGCGCTGTTATTTGCCCCAGGCATGTACCTATGTAATTACCGTTTACAGTGTAAAGATGGATGTTATCGGTCGCTGAACGTCGGAGCAGTAGGCGTTTAATGCATTTTCCCATAGGGTCCAATGCAAAATTGACACCTCATTTTCTCCATTCTCAAGAGCTTTGAGTCTCTGCAAAACATATACATGTGTAGACACAAATAAGTGAAATAGAATGAAGGCTATTTCAGCTTTAGCTTTTATTCCGTTTGGGAGCTAAAGTCGCACAAACTTTTGTTGACAAAAATTTCGATGGCCTATAGTTCGCAAGTTATGCAATCAGTTGACATAAGATTGTGCATGCATGTAGACATGTTAATGACCTTTATATATGCCAAGTTTCAGATGGCTACCTACTCAAACAAGCAAGCAGTAGCGGTTTGAAATTTTCACAATTTGGGCTACACGTTCGGGACGATTCGTGACCTTAGATGACTTGCACAATTCGGGCTGAAACTAGTGCCAAATGAGAGGGTTGGGATAAACATTCAATTGACGATATGTGCCAAAAATTCTCGTTCTTTAGTTTTCGAGTTATAGCCCCTGGAAGTCGAAAACTGCACGACTTTGCCCTCGAATATCTCGACAACGAAGAAAGGAGAATTTCAGGGCATTTTCTCCCAAGAAATATATGGGAATTATCTGTAATTTAGCACAGTTTCAGAACGATTCGTGAAAGTCACCTTTTAAGAATAACTTCCACTGCAGGCCCATATATAAAAGTTTGCTCCTTTATTACTCTGCACATGGACAATTATTTGCGCTGTTATTTGCCCCAGGCATGTACCTATGTAATTACCGTTTACAGTGTAAAGATGGATGTTATCGGTCGCTGAACGTCGGAGCAGTAGGCGTTTAATGCATTTTCCCATAGGGTCCAATGCAAAATTGACACCTCATTTTCTCCATTCTCAAGAGCTTTGAGTCTCTGCAAAACATATACATGTGTAGACACAAATAAGTGAAATAGAATGAAGGCTATTTCAGCTTTAGCTTTTATTCCGTTTGGGAGCTAAAGTCGCACAAACTTTTGTTTACAAAAATTTCGATGGCCTATAGTTCGCAAGTTATGCAATCAGTTGACATAAGATTGTGCATGCATGTAGACATGTTAATGACCTTTATATATGCCAAGTTTCAGATGGCTACCTACTCAAACAAGCAAGCAGTAGCGGTTTGAAATTTTCACAATTTGGGCTACACGTTCGGGACGATTCGTGACCTTAGGTGACTTGCACAATTCGGGCTGAAACTAGTGCCAAATGAGAGGGTTGGGATAAACATTCAATTGACCATATGTGCCAAAAATTCTCGTTCTTTAGTTTTCGAGTTATAGCCCCTGGAAGTCGAAAACTGCACGACTTTGCCCTCGAATATCTCGACAACGAAGAAAGGAGAATTTCAGGGCATTTTCTCCCAAGAAATATATGGGAATTATCTGTAATTTAGCACAGTTTCAGAACGATTCGTGAAAGTCACCTTTTAAGAATAACTTCCACTGCAGGCCCATATATAAAAGTTTGCTCCTTTATTACTCTGCACATGGACAATTATTTGCGCTGTTATTTGCCCCAGGCATGTACCTATGTAATTACCGTTTACAGTGTAAAGATGGATGTTATCGGTCGCTGAACGTCGGAGCAGTAGGCGTTTAATGCATTTTCCCATAGGGTCCAATGCAAAATTGACACCTCATTTTCTCCATTCTCAAGAGCTTTGAGTCTCTGCAAAACATATACATGTGTAGACACAAATAAGTGAAATAGAATGAAGGCTATTTCAGCTTTAGCTTTTATTCCGTTTGGGAGCTAAAGTCGCACAAACTTTTGTTTACAAAAATTTCGATGGCCTATAGTTCGCAAGTTATGCAATCAGTTGACATAAGATTGTGCATGCATGTAGACATGTTAATGACCTTTATATATGCCAAGTTTCAGATGGCTACCTACTCAAACAAGCAAGCAGTAGCGGTTTGAAATTTTCACAATTTGGGCTACACGTTCGGGACGATTCGTGACCTTAGGTGACTTGCACAATTCGGGCTGAAACTAGTGCCAAATGAGAGGGTTGGGATAAACATTCAATTGACCATATGTGCCAAAAATTCTCGTTCTTTAGTTTTCGAGTTATAGCCCCTGGAAGTCGAAAACTGCACGACTTTGCCCTCGAATATCTCGACAACGAAGAAAGGAGAATTTCAGGGCATTTTCTCCCAAGAAATATATGGGAATTATCTGTAATTTAGCACAGTTTCAGAACGATTCGTGAAAGTCACCTTTTAAGAATAACTTCCACTGCAGGCCCATATATAAAAGTTTGCTCCTTTATTACTCTGCACATGGACAATTATTTGCGCTGTTATTTGCCCCAGGCATGTACCTATGTAATTACCGTTTACAGTGTAAAGATGGATGTTATCGGTCGCTGAACGTCGGAGCAGTAGGCGTTTAATGCATTTTCCCATAGGGTCCAATGCAAAATTGACACCTCATTTTCTCCATTCTCAAGAGCTTTGAGTCTCTGCAAAACATATACATGTGTAGACACAAATAAGTGAAATAGAATGAAGGCTATTTCAGCTTTAGCTTTTATTCCGTTTGGGAGCTAAAGTCGCACAAACTTTTGTTTACAAAAATTTCGATGGCCTATAGTTCGCAAGTTATGCAATCAGTTGACATAAGATTGTGCATGCATGTAGACATGTTAATGACCTTTATATATGCCAAGTTTCAGATGGCTACCTACTCAAACAAGCAAGCAGTAGCGGTTTGAAATTTTCACAATTTGGGCTACACGTTCGGGACGATTCGTGACCTTAGGTGACTTGCACAATTCGGGCTGAAACTAGTGCCAAATGAGAGGGTTGGGATAAACATTCAATTGACCATATGTGCCAAAAATTCTCGTTCTTTAGTTTTCGAGTTATAGCCCCTGGAAGTCGAAAACTGCACGACTTTGCCCTCGAATATCTCGACAACGAAGAAAGGAGAATTTCAGGGCATTTTCTCCCAAGAAATATATGGGAATTATCTGTAATTTAGCACAGTTTCAGAACGATTCGTGAAAGTCACCTTTTAAGAATAACTTCCACTGCAGGCCCATATATAAAAGTTTGCTCCTTTATTACTCTGCACATGGACAATTATTTGCGCTGTTATTTGCCCCAGGCATGTACCTATGTAATTACCGTTTACAGTGTAAAGATGGATGTTATCGGTCGCTGAACGTCGGAGCAGTAGGCGTTTAATGCATTTTCCCATAGGGTCCAATGCAAAATTGACACCTCATTTTCTCCATTCTCAAGAGCTTTGAGTCTCTGCAAAACATATACATGTGTAGACACAAATAAGTGAAATAGAATGAAGGCTATTTCAGCTTTAGCTTTTATTCCGTTTGGGAGCTAAAGTCGCACAAACTTTTGTTTACAAAAAATTCGATGGCCTATAGTTCGCAAGTTATGCAATCAGTTGACATAAGATTGTGCATGCATGTAGACATGTTAATGACCTTTATATATGCCAAGTTTCAGATGGCTACCTACTCAAACAAGCAAGCAGTAGCGGTTTGAAATTTTCACAATTTGGGCTACACGTTCGGGACGATTCGTGACCTTAGGTGACTTGCACAATTCGGGCTGAAACTAGTGCCAAATGAGAGGGTTGGGATAAACATTCAATTGACCATATGTGCCAAAAATTCTCGTTCTTTAGTTTTCGAGTTATAGCCCCTGGAAGTCGAAAACTGCACGACTGTTACGCAGAAGGTTTTACACTCGGTCGACACGGATGTAGAGCCTTATGCGTCGCCAGGACGGCGGAGGGTGACTTCCGGTTAAAGGGTTATCTACTAGTGTAATACACTGACAAGGAAACTCTAACAACGTTAGAATTTTTTAAGTTTATATATAATGTAAATTCTATATACAACGATACAATTTACAACTGTCACAATTACAATAATATACAACACATATCAGTTCATGTCGCTGGCCCAAGTAAGGTGTTTGTTTCAAATCTGTAATCGATTTGCGTACAATACGCAAATAGATTACCGTCTGACGTCAACACCGTACTCGGCTCAGCGCCATGAACTAAAGGAAAACACAAAGGACAAAAGACGTCAGTTTGAGCTCATACAAAAAAAACAAGGCCTTATGTTGGTAGACTTCAATTCGTCGTTCCCTGGATCATGTCATGGGCCAGTCCATATATCATGAGGAACACCAACTTATATATACACGTGCACGATTATATACTGGTCGCTCCCTGGATCGTACCAGGGACCAGTCTATATATATTAACACACCTTAGTGGACGAACACTGTCCCACACTTGATGTGACCTTCAGATCTTATCACAGAATCTGGCAAAACTGTGCTAACCACTTCCGCCTACATTTTGTGCTTCCCGCCTCTGCTTAGGAACCTTGCACAAACGGCGTTGTAACTGCCTCTACCCGGGTTGGTATTAACCTGGAGACGTAAATCGAATCTCCAGGTGAGACGTGGCTCTAAGCCCTAACAGCTGACTGCCGGACTTGATGTGCCTAAAAATAACGAACTTACACTTAATACATTGTAACTACATAATAACAATACGTAAGACTTGGGCCTGTCTTGGAAATACCATACAACGCCCTCGGCGAATGCCGAGCATAACGTGCACACGCCAGCCGTGTCACTAGACACGACTCGCGCTCACGATGTAAAGCTAAAAGTGTGCTTACCACTTCCGCCAATGAAGAAACGTAGATCCTACCACGCATGTGCGTCGAAGGATCTGACGTCAAACATTGTCAAGAAGTATACTGACGTCAACAGGCATTACCATGACATACCCCACATAAAACATGAATAATCTAAACAATGACTTATTTACATTAAATTGATTGACCAAAATCTAACTCGCATATGTATTAATGCATTTCTTTAAACTAAGCGTAATACCATTTGCCATAGAATATAATAGCTGAATAAGCGTTTCTAACACATTTGGAATCATAACGTTTGATCTGACATCATGACATCAATGATGTTATACCATATGACGCCGCCTAATGAAGGCAAATCAAACGCATGATGACCAAATGTAACCATTATAATGTATGGAAAAAACCCTTAATGCGGTGCATGCTATGACGTCACTTGACGTCGCGAGTATGTAAATTAGTTCCATTACAAATCAATCTACTTCTATAGGCCACGTATACGTGAAACTAATATAAAAAGTGCTGACGTCGCAATAACATGAATGCAACTGACGTCACATGAGTAACATGAATGCAACTGACGTCACTGGACGTCAAATAGACGCACACCATTGCAACCAACATCAGTGATATAAACTATTTCCGAAATTTACAAAACTTCCTAATACACAAATATTATGCGCAGCATGCTTACTAACAAAATCGGTCGACACATGCGCAGCCTGATCACTGCCAACAAAATCAAATCAGTCGACACATATAATCATACCATATCAATCAGAAGTCACATTTTTCATTCTTAGCCAAACTATTCTAAATAAATATAATAAAATCTTACCCTTCTAGGTCTTAACACAGAATCTGGGCACACAACAATATAACATCCATCAAGAATTAAACAGCCACGTCTAACTTTTCATTAAAAGATAGGCGTATAAATACTATGCGTCTCACATTAAAATCATGCAACACGCTTTCCACAACCAAAAGACTTGTGCAGGTATTCACCTTAAAATCATGCAATACGCTGTCCACGAGAGGTATTCACAAACAACCCATGCATAACGTAGCCACAATTTCCGTAAATGTTTTATTACCACAGTTGCCCTAAAAACTGTAGCTCTACTGATTGAAAGGATTAAAATAATTCGACGACAAAGTCGACGATCGGATCCATTTCGTAACATAGGTTTCCCCTTAGGGAGAAAAAAACATAACAATGTTTCTTTTCTGATATAGTACGAAATGCGATCGAATCGTAGGCTATGTCAAAACTGGAAAACTAGCTATATACACAACAACGGTGCGATGCATAACGTGGCCAAACTATCTACTAAGGTAGTCCGCCCCCAAATTATCCTGACCGCGGATAGCAACAATCCTGAATCTGTACGGCTGTAATTTCATGGCCCAACGCATGATTCGGGGATTGAGCACCTTAGCTGTCTGCATATAAGACAAAGGTTTGTGGTCAGTTTCAAGTAGGAACTCCGCCCCATACAAGTACTTACGAAATTTCTCAACACCCCAGATAATACCCAAACATTCCTTCTCAATTACAGAGTAGTTCTTTTCCCGAGGTAACAATTTCTTGCTAGCATAAGCAATCGGCAAACGACCTTCACCTTCGAACTCCTGAAGCAAAATAGCTCCAAGACCAACGTCTGAAGCGTCTGTTCGAAGTACAAACGGGTTACCTTCTTGAAAAACAGGTAAGCGAAGAATAGGACTAGACGTGAGCCTACTCTTCAGGGTTTGAAATGCCCTTTCATGCTGATCTTGCCAATCTTTGATAGAATTAGGTCTATCCCGTTTAGTTAAATCAGTCAGAGGAGAAGCTATGGATGAAAAATTTGGGATGAAACGACGGTAAAACCCAGCTAATCCCAGAAAAGATTTAATTTGCCTTTTCGTACATGGACGAGGAGCATCTCTGATAGCCTGTATCTTGTCCTCTTGCGGTCGTACCGTCTGTCCGACGATATTGTGACCAAGGCACTCAATACTGCCATATCCGATCATGCATTTAGATGGTTTTGCCGTCAATTTGGCCGACCTGAGCCGATCTAACACTTGACGTAATGACGTCACATGATCCTTCCATGTTTCAGTAAATATCCACATGTCATCAACAAAGCTGTTAACATTTGGGAGATTGGACAATATGATTCTCATTAACCTACAAAAGGAGGCTCCCGAATTGACCAAACCGAAGGGCATAGTTTTAAACTGGAATAAACCCTTAGGCGTTTCAAATGCCGTCAAAGGTTTAGACCTTTCAGTAAGACTGACTTGCCAATAACCCTTACTCAGGTCCATCTTTGTAAAGAATTTATGTCCCGACATTTTATTGATAACCTCCTCCATATTTGGCATAGGTTCTGCATCGAATTCCGTCACTTTGTTAAGCTTCCAGAAGTCGATACAGAATCTAACTGACCCGTCTTTCTTCGGAACTAGGACGACAGGAGATGAATACGGTGAAATCGACGGCTCGATTACCCCTAAATCCAACATATCCTGTATCTCCGTCTCCATGACGTTACGCGTCTTATACGGGATAGAATAACCCTTCGTCCGTATGGGTTCTGACGTGAGTAGTTTGATATCGTGCTGTATTTGATCAGTTCGACCGGGTAAGCTTGATAGTACATCCGGGTACTGTTTAATCAACGCTTCAACCTCCATACGTTGTTCTGACGTTAACGTATCTGAAATACTGACGTCGTTATAAGTTTCCGGCTCTTTAGCTGTCGGAAAAGCACAATCATCAAGAGAAAATTCATCACTACCATCGTCATCAACCGACTCTGTAGTCTCAGTCGACAATAAACAATGTGACGGCACAGTACGACGTTCGACATACTGTTTCAGCATATTAGCATGATATGTACTCACGACACCATTGACGTCGATTTTATAGTCCATTCTATTCACCACCTCTACTACTTCATATGGACCCTTCCACTGCAATAACAGTTTATTACTGTCAGTTGGCAGTAATAACAGTACTTTATCTCCCACGTTAAATTTACGCGACCTAGCGCGTTTGTCATAATAAGCCTTTTGCTTTACTTGTACTTTCCGTAAATTATCATATGCTTACTTACACGTCTGCTCTAACCGTTCTCTCAACTCAATTACGTACTGGTACGTAGACAGAACCTGCTCATCCTGTACCTCTTCAGACCATAATTCACGTAATATTGCCATAGGGCCTTTAACGTTACGTCCGTATAACAGTTCGAACGGAGAAAACCCTAATGACTCCTGCGGAACCTCCCTTATTGCAAACAGTAGTGCTGGGAGATATTTATCCCAGTCTTTTGGACGTTCTGCGCACATCCTACGTAGCATTTGCTTCAACGTCGCGTGAAAACGCTCTACGAGACCGTTGCAGATAGGATGATACGGCGTCGTGGTTAACTGCTGAAGTGATAACAGCCTGCTTACTTCTTTCATAACTTCAGCAGTAAACTGACTTCCGCAATCTGTTAACATTTCATCAGGTATGCCAAATCTACTAAACATCTCAACTAACGCTTCGGCAACGCGTTCTGTCTCAATGCCGGGTAACGCTACCGCCTCGGGATATCTCGTCGCATAGTCTATCATTGTTAAAATATAGCGGGATTTCCTGTCAGAACGAGGTTCTATCGGTCCGACTATATCAACCGCGACTCGTTTAAATGGTGTGTCAATCTGTGGCAACTTTCCTAAAGGAACCTTAGTGACACGACCTTTTTGAATAGTCCTTTGACATATGTCACAAGATTTACAAAACCTTGCCACATCACCACAAATTCCAGGCCAAAAGAACTCAGTTAAAACTCTATCCATAGTTTTCTTTATGCCCAAATGACCTGACATCAAGGTTTCGTGCGCCAATCTTAACACCTTTTCACGAAAACCTTCAGGGATAATAAGTTGCAAAGTGACCTTGTTTCCCTTAGTAAACTGCCTATACAATAAATCTTTCTTTCGGATAAACTTAGTTTCACCCCGGTTCAATCCACGACTAATAGTCACATTCCCAGATTCCACTCTTTGCCTTATGCCATTCAATTTAGGGTCAACAATTTGGGCCTGCTTCAATGCCTCCTTATCACTAGCAATAATTTGATCAGGAACTTCAAGTTTCCTATAGACCTCTTCACCTTGCTTAGCTTGTGACCTAGTCACTGCCGCCATTGCAAAATGGGACATATCGGGAAGTTTTGACCCGTCAATATTTCCAATAACCAGGTCATACAATGTATCTTCCATGCACAATGCCTCAGTTTTTCCTGTGAAAAATGGACAATCTATGTCAACCATTGCTAAGGGATACCTTTGGGTAGATTCATCAATCAAAGTTACATCAGATTCTCTACCAAGTAGCTGATCATTAGAAACCAAGTTTCTACGAACGACACACCCAGTACAACCTGTGTCCCTTAAAACTACAACAGTCTTACCATTAACCGTACCCTGCGCTGTTGGTAATCGCGACCTTAAAAAGTAACAGACACCTTCCCTATCCACGCTATCATCGATTAATGGACTTTCTTCCTTACTCTTATAGAGACCTTCAATTTCATGAGACCTATTCATTGTAGTTTTACAAAAACTCATTTGATGTCCGCCACCCCGACCACGTCCGCGGGAATAACCCCGACCACGGCCACGATCTGAACTACTACCCTTCGTCTGTACAGTATCGCTCTTACTCTGTGATCTTTGTGTCTCATCTTTCGGTGCATAACTTCCGCTATACCCGCTTGCACTTGCACCTACCTCCGCACTATATGCTTGCTTCCTATCGGGATTCTTAAAACATTTATATGTTAAATGTCCCTTACCACAAATACCACATTTTATCTCTGGCTTCGCACTCGGCTTATTATCAGATCTGGTCTGAGTTACGCCCTTACTATCACGCTGCCCCTTATTAACACAAGCGTAGACACCGCCACGTGCTTCTGCAAATAAATCTGCTTCCCTAGCCATCTCACCTAGATTCGTGAATGTTTTCGGTTTCAAATGAACATATAGTTCTTTACTACAGGATTCTAAAAACTGATCCTTAGCGAAAAAATCGCAAACAGCTTCGTAAGACTGGTCTACTTTCGCCATTTTCAACCATTTATTAAGATACGACCTAAGTCTACTACTAAACTGAATAAACGTTTCGGACTTTTCAGGCCTATCATAGCGAAATTTCTTCCTAAAACCGCGTTCAGTCATATCGAAATTCTTTAACAACGCATCTTTCAACTTGTCATAATCCGCTGCATCATCTACTGACAATCTATCGTAAACATCAAGCGCGCGACCTTTAAGTAATGCGCTTAAATATGCAG
The DNA here is from genome assembly GCA_963989385.1 of Ctena decussata. Taxonomy (NCBI): domain Eukaryota; kingdom Metazoa; phylum Mollusca; class Bivalvia; order Lucinida; family Lucinidae; genus Ctena; species Ctena decussata. Next base: position 507,246 of record CAXDIV010000058.1, read on the forward strand.
CCCAAACGTTTTTATCCCATTTGTTTGCCGTCGCGTATTTCTCAAACCTTGATAAGTAACTATCCATTTTGTCCTTACTTTCATCAAAATACGGTAACTTGGGATCTCGCGCATGCGCTAACTTTTCAGCCTTCTGTTTTTCTAATTCAACTCTAAACGTTACCTTCTGCAAATCTATCTGATTTTTCAACTCGCGTTGCTGCAATTCAAAACTATACTTCAACTTTTCTAACTCAACTTCGCTCGACAACTTCGCTTCCTTATCGCTTTCGACTTGAGACAACTTAGCTTCCCTATCTTTCTCGGCTTGCCGCTCTATGCTTTCAATTCGCGCCATCTCGATTTCCCTATCCGCCGCAATCTTAGCTAGTTCTACTTCCCTATCTTTCTCGGCTTGCACAATCCTCTCTTTCTCCGCCGCGATCCTAGCTAACTCAATTTCCCGGTCTTTATCGGCCTGCGCAAGCTTTTCTTTCTCCGCCGCGATCTTCTCTTTATCAAGTTCCCTTACCGCGTGCCTTTCTGCCCTCTCAGTCTCTTGCTGTTGCTTAACAAATTCCTGCAAAGCCTGCCCCTCATAACCTAACTCCTTTCCCGTCTTAACTAACTGATCCATGACGCTTAACGTAATGCTCACGTTAACTTAACTGAAACCGACGTTCACTTATAGTCACACACGTTAACTAAAACGTTAACAATAATAATAACAAACTAATCCAACTAAAACGTTGATAAATTAGTATACCCGCGATCTAGACGTAGCTATTAAAGTTACGTTCGTAACAGACCGGAAATGACGTCATAAACTGACGTTGACTTTGCCGAGAATTACTTTTCACTTTCAAATGACACAATTAGATGACGTAAATAACCCACATTACAATTACGCCCAACTTGATCTAGCGTATCGGATATACAAACGTAACGTATGTAACGCAACGTATTAACACTGACACGACAACTGTACGTCCTACATTACAAAACCTTATAAGATACCAACGGTAAATCAAACTTAAGATTCCGCTATTAGGTTTAATTGTAACGATATTATATTACGTTACGAGTAACCTACGTTACTAAATCAGGACATAAAATGGACCTCAGTAACGGTTACGACAGAACGTACAAACGTTTGAATTAATGAACTAACAGATTGTCATGCAACAGCAGTGCCAAGGTACTCAAATGGACCTTAAAACTAAATATATATCATCCGTGCCAAGACAATTTAGGTCTATATAACCTCAGTTTCCCCACTCAGATATGCAACCTGTTACATTCTATCACAAATTAATGCATGGGCTATCGCACTTCATCACGCAGGGAATAAGGATAGTTGACCTTAATTGAGTGTAGGTTACATTTACAAAGAATTTAGTGGCAAAATTGCTCCCTTAAAATTCACAGCCTTACGTCACCTTAGAAAAGAACAATCAGAAAGTCAATAATAATAAAAAAAATAACTGACAAAATTGTGCCTAGATTCTGTATATATTGTCAATGTGTTACACTGGCAGATATTAACCGGAAATCAAATCCCGTTACTTCTTGACACCATGTTACGCAGAAGGTTTTACACTCGGTCGACACGGATGTAGAGCCTTATGCGTCGCCAGGACGGCGGAGGGTGACTTCCGGTTAAAGGGTTATCTACTAGTGTAATACACTGACAAGGAAACTCTAACAACGTTAGAATTTTTTAAGTTTATATATAATGTAAATTCTATATACAACGATACAATTTACAACTGTCACAATTACAATAATATACAACACATATCAGTTCATGTCGCTGGCCCAAGTAAGGTGTTTGTTTCAAATCTGTAATCGATTTGCGTACAATACGCAAATAGATTACCGTCTGACGTCAACACCGTACTCGGCTCAGCGCCATGAACTAAAGGAAAACACAAAGGACAAAAGACGTCAGTTTGAGCTCATACAAAAAAAACAAGGCCTTATGTTGGTAGACTTCAATTCGTCGTTCCCTGGATCATGTCATGGGCCAGTCCATATATCATGAGGAACACCAACTTATATATACACGTGCACGATTATATACTGGTCGCTCCCTGGATCGTACCAGGGACCAGTCTATATATATTAACACACCTTAGTGGACGAACACTGTCCCACACTTGATGTGACCTTCAGATCTTATCACAGAATCTGGCAAAACTGTGCTAACCACTTCCGCCTACATTTTGTGCTTCCCGCCTCTGCTTAGGAACCTTGCACAAACGGCGTTGTAACTGCCTCTACCCGGGTTGGTATTAACCTGGAGACGTAAATCGAATCTCCAGGTGAGACGTGGCTCTAAGCCCTAACAGCTGACTGCCGGACTTGATGTGCCTAAAAATAACGAACTTACACTTAATACATTGTAACTACATAATAACAATACGTAAGACTTGGGCCTGTCTTGGAAATACCATACAACGCCCTCGGCGAATGCCGAGCATAACGTGCACACGCCAGCCGTGTCACTAGACACGACTCGCGCTCACGATGTAAAGCTAAAAGTGTGCTTACCACTTCCGCCAATGAAGAAACGTAGATCCTACCACGCATGTGCGTCGAAGGATCTGACGTCAAACATTGTCAAGAAGTATACTGACGTCAACAGGCATTACCATGACATACCCCACATAAAACATGATTAATCTAAACAATGACTTATTTACATTAAATTGATTGACCAAAATCTAACTCGCATATGTATTAATTCATTTCTTTAAACTAAGCGTAATACCATTTGCCATAGAATATAATAGCTGAATAAGCGTTTCTAACACATTTGGAATCATAACGTTTGATCTGACATCATGACATCAATGATGTTATACCATATGACGCCGCCTAATGAAGGCAAATCAAACGCATGATGACCAAATGTAACCATTATAATGTATGGAAAAAACCCTTAATGCGGTGCATGCTATGACGTCACTTGACGTCGCGAGTATGTAAATTAGTTCCATTACAAATCAATCTACTTCTATAGGCCACGTATACGTGAAACTAATATAAAAAGTGCTGACGTCGCAATAACATGAATGCAACTGACGTCACATGAATAACATGAATGCAACTGACGTCACTGGACGTCAAATAGACGCACACCATTGCAACCAACATCAGTGATATAAACTATTTCCGAAATTTACAAAACTTCCTAATACACAAATATTATGCGCAGCATGCTTACTAACAAAATCGGTCGACACATGCGCAGCCTGATCACTGCCAACAAAATCAAATCAGTCGACACATATAATCATACCATATCAATCAGAAGTCACATTTTTCATTCTTAGCCAAACTATTCTAAATAAATATAATAAAATCTTACCCTTCTAGGTCTTAACACAGAATCTGGGCACACAACAATATAACATCCATCAAGAATTAAACAGCCACGTCTAACTTTTCATTAAAAGATAGGCGTATAAATACTATGCGTCTCACATTAAAATCATGCAACACGCTTTCCACAACCAAAAGACTCGTGCAGGTATTCACCTTAAAATCATGCAATACGCTGTCCACGAGAGGTATTCACAAACAACCCATGCATAACGTAGCCACAATTTCCGTAAATGTTTTATTACCACAGTTGCCCTAAAAACTGTAGCTCTACTGATTGAAAGGATTAAAATAATTCGACGACAAAGTCGACGATCGGATCCATTTCGTAACAACGACTTTGCCCTCGAATATCTCGACAACGAAGAAAGGAGAATTTCAGGGCATTTTCTCCCAAGAAATATATGGGAATTATCTGTAATTTAGCACAGTTTCAGAACGATTCGTGAAAGTCACCTTTTAAGAATAACTTCCACTGCAGGCCCATATATAAAAGTTTGCTCCTTTATTACTCTGCACATGGACAATTATTTGCGCTGTTATTTGCCCCAGGCATGTACCTATGTACCGTTTACAGTGTAAAGATGGATGTTATCGGTCGCTGAACGTCGGAGCAGTAGGCGTTTAATGCATTTTCCCATAGGGTCCAATGCAAAATTGACACCTCATTTTCTCCATTCTCAAGAGCTTTGAGTCTCTGCAAAACATATACATGTGTAGACACAAATAAGTGAAATAGAATGAAGGCTATTTCAGCTTTAGCTTTTATTCCGTTTGGGAGCTAAAGTCGCACAAACTTTTGTTTACAAAAATTTCGATGGCCTATAGTTCGCAAGTTATGCAATCAGTTGACATAAGATTGTGCATGCATGTAGACATGTTAATGACCTTTATATATGCCAAGTTTCAGATGGCTACCTACTCAAACAAGCAAGCAGTAGCGGTTTGAAATTTTCACAATTTGGGCTACACGTTCGGGACGATTCGTGACCTTAGGTGACTTGCACAATTCGGGCTGAAACTAGTGCCAAATGAGAGGGTTGGGATAAACATTCAATTGACGATATGTGCCAAAAATTCTCGTTCTTTAGTTTTCGAGTTATAGCCCCTGGAAGTCGAAAACTGCACGACTTTGCCCTCGAATATCTCGACAACGAAGAAAGGAGAATTTCAGGGCATTTTCTCCCAAGAAATATATGGGAATTATCTGTAATTTAGCACAGTTTCAGAACGATTCGTGAAAGTCACCTTTTAAGAATAACTTCCACTGCAGGCCCATATATAAAAGTTTGCTCCTTTATTACTCTGCACATGGACAATTATTTGCGCTGTTATTTGCCCCAGGCATGTACCTATGTAATTACCGTTTACAGTGTAAAGATGGATGTTATCGGTCGCTGAACGTCGGAGCAGTAGGCGTTTAATGCATTTTCCCATAGGGTCCAATGCAAAATTGACACCTCATTTTCTCCATTCTCAAGAGATTTGAGTCTCTGCAAAACATATACATGTGTAGACACAAATAAGTGAAATAGAATGAAGGCTATTTCAGCTTTAGCTTTTATTCCGTTTGGGAGCTAAAGTCGCACAAACTTTTGTTTACAAAAATTTCGATGGCCTATAGTTCGCAAGTTATGCAATCAGTTGACATAAGATTGTGCATGCATGTAGACATGTTAATGACCTTTATATATGCCAAGTTTCAGATGGCTACCTACTCAAACAAGCAAGCAGTAGCGGTTTGAAATTTTCACAATTTGGGCTACACGTTCGGGACGATTCGTGACCTTAGGTGACTTGCACAATTCGGGCTGAAACTAGTGCCAAATGAGAGGGTTGGGATAAACATTCAATTGACCATATGTGCCAAAAATTCTCGTTCTTTAGTTTTCGAGTTATAGCCCCTGGAAGTCGAAAACTGCACGACTTTGCCCTCGAATATCTCGACAACGAAGAAAGGAGAATTTCAGGGCATTTTCTCCCAAGAAATATATGGGAATTATCTGTAATTTAGCACAGTTTCAGAACGATTCGTGAAAGTCACCTTTTAAGAATAACTTCCACTGCAGGCCCATATATAAAAGTTTGCTCCTTTATTACTCTGCACATGGACAATTATTTGCGCTGTTATTTGCCCCAGGCATGTACCTATGTAATTACCGTTTACAGTGTAAAGATGGATGTTATCGGTCGCTGAACGTCGGAGCAGTAGGCGTTTAATGCATTTTCCCATAGGGTCCAATGCAAAATTGACACCTCATTTTCTCCATTCTCAAGAGCTTTGAGTCTCTGCAAAACATATACATGTGTAGACACAAATAAGTGAAATAGAATGAAGGCTATTTCAGCTTTAGCTTTTATTCCGTTTGGGAGCTAAAGTCGCACAAACTTTTGTTTACAAAAATTTCGATGGCCTATAGTTCGCAAGTTATGCAATCAGTTGACATAAGATTGTGCCTGCATGTAGACATGTTAATGACCTTTATATATGCCAAGTTTCAGATGGCTACCTACTCAAACAAGCAAGCAGTAGCGGTTTGAAATTTTCACAATTTGGGCTACACGTTCGGGACGATTCGTGACCTTAGGTGACTTGCACAATTCGGGCTGAAACTAGTGCCAAATGAGAGGGTTGGGATAAACATTCAATTGACCATATGTGCCAAAAATTCTCGTTCTTTAGTTTTCGAGTTATAGCCCCTGGAAGTCGAAAACTGCACGACTTTGCCCTCGAATATCTCGACAACGAAGAAAGGAGAATTTCAGGGCATTTTCTCCCAAGAAATATATGGGAATTATCTGTAATTTAGCACAGTTTCAGAACGATTCGTGAAAGTCACCTTTTAAGAATAACTTCCACTGCAGGCCCACATATAAAAGTTTGCTCCTTTATTACTCTGCACATGGACAATTATTTGCGCTGTTATTTGCCCCAGGCATGTACCTATGTAATTACCGTTTACAGTGTAAAGATGGATGTTATCGGTCGCTGAACGTCGGAGCAGTAGGCGTTTAATGCATTTTCCCATAGGGTCCAATGCAAAATTGACACCTCATTTTCTCCATTCTCAAGAGCTTTGAGTCTCTGCAAAACATATACATGTGTAGACACAAATAAGTGAAATAGAATGAAGGCTATTTCAGCTTTAGCTTTTATTCCGTTTGGGAGCTAAAGTCGCACAAACTTTTGTTTACAAAAATTTCGATGGCCTACAGTTCGCAAGTTATGCAATCAGTTGACATAAGATTGTGCATGCATGTAGACATGTTAATGACCTTTATATATGCCAAGTTTCAGATGGCTACCTACTCAAACAAGCAAGCAGTAGCGGTTTGAAATTTTCACAATTTGGGCTACACGTTCGGGACGATTCGTGACCTTAGGTGACTTGCACAATTCGGGCTGAAACTAGTGCCAAATGAGAGGGTTGGGATAAACATTCAATTGACGATATGTGCCAAAAATTCTCGTTCTTTAGTTTTCGAGTTATAGCCCCTGGAAGTCGAAAACTGCACGACTTTGCCCTCGAATATCTCGACAACGAAGAAAGGAGAATTTCAGGGCATTTTCTCCCAAGAAATATATGGGAATTATCTGTAATTTAGCACAGTTTCAGAACGATTCGTGAAAGTCACCTTTTAAGAATAACTTCCACTGCAGGCCCATATATAAAAGTTTGCTCCTTTATTACTCTGCACATGGACAATTATTTGCGCTGTTATTTGCCCCAGGCATGTACCTATGTAATTACCGTTTACAGTGTAAAGATGGATGTTATCGGTCGCTGAACGTCGGAGCAGTAGGCGTTTAATGCATTTTCCCATAGGGTCCAATGCAAAATTGACACCTCATTTTCTCCATTCTCAAGAGCTTTGAGTCTCTGCAAAACATATACATGTGTAGACACAAATAAGTAAAATAGAATGAAGGCTATTTCAGCTTTAGCTTTTATTCCGTTTGGGAGCTAAAGTCGCTCAAACTTTTGTTTACAAAAATTTCGATGGCCTATAGTTCGCAAGTTATGCAATCAGTTGACATAAGATTGTGCATGCATGTAGACATGTTAATGACCTTTATATATGCCAAGTTTCAGATGGCTACCTACTCAAACAAGCAAGCAGTAGCGGTTTGAAATTTTCACAATTTGGGCTACACGTTCGGGACGATTCGTGACCTTAGGTGACTTGCACAATTCGGGCTGAAACTAGTGCCAAATGAGAGGGTTGGGATAAACATTCAATTGACCATATGTGCCAAAAATTCTCGTTCTTTAGTTTTCGAGTTATAGCCCCTGGAAGTCGAAAACTGCACGACTTTGCCCTCGAATATCTCGACAACGAAGAAAGGAGAATTTCAGGGCATTTTCTCCCAAGAAATATATGGGAATTATCTGTAATTTAGCACAGTTTCAGAACGATTCGTGAAAGTCACCTTTTAAGAATAACTTCCACTGCAGGCCCATATATAAAAGTTTGCTCCTTTATTACTCTGCACATGGACAATTATTTGCGCTGTTATTTGCCCCAGGCATGTACCTATGTAATTACCGTTTACAGTGTAAAGATGGATGTTATCGGTCGCTGAACGTCGGAGCAGTAGGCGTTTAATGCATTTTCCCATAGGGTCCAATGCAAAATTGACACCTCATTTTCTCCATTCTCAAGAGCTTTGAGTCTCTGCAAAACATATACATGTGTAGACACAAATAAGTGAAATAGAATGAAGGCTATTTCAGCTTTAGCTTTTATTCCGTTTGGGAGCTAAAGTCGCACAAACTTTTGTTTACAAAAATTTCGATGGCCTATAGTTCGCAAGTTATGCAATCAGTTGACATAAGATTGTGCATGCATGTAGACATGTTAATGACCTTTATATATGCCAAGTTTCAGATGGCTACCTACTCAAACAAGCAAGCAGTAGCGGTTTGAAATTTTCACAATTTGGGCTACACGTTCGGGACGATTCGTGACCTTAGGTGACTTGCACAATTCGGGCTGAAACTAGTGCCAAATGAGAGGGTTGGGATAAACATTCAATTGACCATATGTGCCAAAAATTCTCGTTCTTTAGTTTTCGAGTTATAGCCCCTGGAAGTCGAAAACTGCACGACTTTGCCCTCGAATATCTCGACAACGAAGAAAGGAGAATTTCAGGGCATTTTCTCCCAAGAAATATATGGGAATTATCTGTAATTTAGCACAGTTTCAGAACGATTCGTGAAAGTCACCTTTTAAGAATAACTTCCACTGCAGGCCCATATATAAAAGTTTGCTCCTTTATTACTCTGCACATGGACAATTATTTGCGCTGTTATTTGCCCCAGGCATGTACCTATGTAATTGCCGTTTACAGTGTAAAGATGGATGTTATCGGTCGCTGAACGTCGGAGCAGTAGGCGTTTAATGCATTTTCCCATAGGGTCCAATGCAAAATTGACACCTCATTTTCTCCATTCTCAAGAGCTTTGAGTCTCTGCAAAACATATACATGTGTAGACACAAATAAGTGAAATAGAATGAAGGCTATTTCAGCTTTAGCTTTTATTCCGTTTGGGAGCTAAAGTCGCACAAACTTTTGTTTACAAAAATTTCGATGGCCTATAGTTCGCAAGTTATGCAATCAGTTGACATAAGATTGTGCATGCATGTAGACATGTTAATGACCTTTATACATGCCAAGTTTCAGATGGCTACCTACTCAAACAAGCAAGCAGTAGCGGTTTGAAATTTTCACAATTTGGGCTACACGTTCGGGACGATTCGTGACCTTAGGTGACTTGCACAATTCGGGCTGAAACTAGTGCCAAATGAGAGGGTTGGGATAAACATTCAATTGACCATATGTGCCAAAAATTCTCGTTCTTTAGTTTTCGAGTTATAGCCCCTGGAAGTCGAAAACTGCACGACTTTGCCCTCGAATATCTCGACAACGAAGAAAGGAGAATTTCAGGGCATTTTCTCCCAAGAAATATATGGGAATTGTCTGTAATCTAGCACAGTTTCAGAACGATTCGTGAAAGTCACCTTTTAAGAATAACTTCCACTGCAGGCCCATATATAAAAGTTTGCTCCTTTATTACTCTGCACATGGACAATTATTTGCGCTGTTATTTGCCCCAGGCATGTACCTATGTAATTACCGTTTACAGTGTAAAGATGGATGTTATCGGTCGCTGAACGTCGGAGCAGTAGGCGTTTAATGCATTTTCCCATAGGGTCCAATGCAAAATTGACACCTCATTTTCTCCATTCTCAAGAGCTTTGAGTCTCTGCAAAACATATACATGTGTAGACACAAATAAGTGAAATAGAATGAAGGCTATTTCAGCTTTAGCTTTTATTCCGTTTGGGAGCTAAAGTCGCACAAACTTTTGTTTACAAAAATTTCGATGGCCTATAGTTCGCAAGTTATGCAATCAGTTGACATAAGATTGTGCATGCATGTAGACATGTTAATGACCTTTATATATGCCAAGTTTCAGATGGCTACCTACTCAAACAAGCAAGCAGTAGCGGTTTGAAATTTTCACAATTTGGGCTACACGTTCGGGACGATTCGTGACCTTAGGTGACTTGCACAATTCGGGCTGAAACTAGTGCCAAATGAGAGGGTTGGGATAAACATTCAATTGACCATATGTGCCAAAAATTCTCGTTCTTTAGTTTTCGAGTTATAGCCCCTGGAAGTCGAAAACTGCACGACTTTGCCCTCGAATATCTCGACAACGAAGAAAGGAGAATTTCAGGGCATTTTCTCCCAAGAAATATATGGGAATTATCTGTAATTTAGCACAGTTTCAGAACGATTCGTGAAAGTCACCTTTTAAGAATAACTTCCACTGCAGGCCCATATATAAAAGTTTGCTCCTTTATTACTCTGCACATGGACAATTATTTGCGCTGTTATTTGCCCCAGGCATGTACCTATGTAATTACCGTTTACAGTGTAAAGATGGATGTTATCGGTCGCTGAACGTCGGAGCAGTAGGCGTTTAATGCATTTTCCCATAGGGTCCAATGCAAAATTGACACCTCATTTTCTCCATTCTCAAGAGCTTTGAGTCTCTGCAAAACATATACATGTGTAGACACAAATAAGTGAAATAGAATGAAGGCTATTTCAGCTTTAGCTTTTATTCCGTTTGGGAGCTAAAGTCGCACAAACTTTTGTTTACAAAAATTTCGATGGCCTATAGTTCGCAAGTTATGCAATCAGTTGACATAAGATTGTGCATGCATGTAGACATGTTAATGACCTTTATATATGCCAAGTTTCAGATGGCTACCTACTCAAACAAGCAAGCAGTAGCGGTTTGAAATTTTCACAATTTGGGCTAAACGTTCGGGACGATTCGTGACCTTAGGTGACTTGCACAATTCAGGCTGAAACTAGTGCCAAATGAGAGGGTTGGGATAAACATTCAATTGACCATATGTGCCAAAAATTCTCGTTCTTTAGTTTTCGAGTTATAGCCCCTGGAAGTCGAAAACTGCACGACTTTGCCCTCGAATATCTCGACAACGAAGAAAGGAGAATTTCAGGGCATTTTCTCCCAAGAAATATATGGGAATTATCTGTAATTTAGCACAGTTTCAGAACGATTCGTGAAAGTCACCTTTTAAGAATAACTTCCACTGCAGGCCCATATATAAAAGTTTGCTCCTTTATTACTCTGCACATGGACAATTATTTGCGCTGTTATTTGCCCCAGGCATGTACCTATGTAATTACCGTTTACAGTGTAAAGATGGATGTTATCGGTCGCTGAACGTCGGAGCAGTAGGCGTTTAATGCATTTTCCCATAGGGTCCAATGCAAAATTGACACCTCATTTTCTCCATTCTCAAGAGCTTTGAGTCTCTGCAAAACATATACATGTGTAGACACAAATAAGTGAAATAGAATGAAGGCTATTTCAGCTTTAGCTTTTATTCCGTTTGGGAGCTAAAGTCGCACAAACTTTTGTTTACAAAAATTTCGATGGCCTATAGTTCGCAAGTTATGCAATCAGTTGACATAAGATTGTGCATGCATGTAGACATGTTAATGACCTTTATATATGCCAAGTTTCAGATGGCTACCTACTCAAACAAGCAAGCAGTAGCGGTTTGAAATTTTCACAATTTGGGCTACACGTTCGGGACGATTCGTGACCTTAGGTGACTTGCACAATTCGGGCTGAAACTAGTGCCAAATGAGAGGGTTGGGATAAACATTCAATTGACCATATGTGCCAAAAATTCTCGTTCTTTAGTTTTCGAGTTATAGCCCCTGGAAGTCGAAAACTGCACGACTTTGCCCTCGAATATCTCGACAACGAAGAAAGGAGAATTTCAGGGCATTTTCTCCCAAGAAATATATGGGAATTATCTGTAATTTAGCACAGTTTCAGAACGATTCGTGAAAGTCACCTTTTAAGAATAACTTCCACTGCAGGCCCATATATAAAAGTTTGCTCCTTTATTACTCTGCACATGGACAATTATTTGCGCTGTTATTTGCCCCAGGCATGTACCTATGTAATTACCGTTTACAGTGTAAAGATGGATGTTATCGGTCGCTGAACGTCGGAGCAGTAGGCGTTTAATGCATTTTCCCATAGGGTCCAATGCAAAATTGACACCTCATTTTCTCCATTCTCTAGAGCTTTGAGTCTCTGCAAAACATATACATGTGTAGACACAAATAAGTGAAATAGAATGAAGGCTATTTCAGCTTTAGCTTTTATTCCGTTTGGGAGCTAAAGTCGCACAAACTTTTGTTTACAAAAATTTCGATGGCCTATAGTTCGCAAGTTATGCAATCAGTTGACATAAGATTGTGCATGCATGTAGACATGTTAATGACCTTTATATATGCCAAGTTTCAGATGGCTACCTACTCAAACAAGCAAGCAGTAGCGGTTTGAAATTTTCACAATTTGGGCTACACGTTCGGGACGATTCGTGACCTTAGGTGACTTGCACAATTCGGGCTGAAACTAGTGCCAAATGAGAGGGTTGGGATAAACATTCAATTGACCATATGTGCCAAAAATTCTCGTTCTTTAGTTTTCGAGCTATAGCCCCTGGAAGTCGAAAACTGCACGACTTTGCCCTCGAATATCTCGACAACGAAGAAAGGAGAATTTCAGGGCATTTTCTCCCAAGAAATATATGGGAATTATCTGTAATTTAGCACAGTTTCAGAACGATTCGTGAAAGTCACCTTTTAAGAATAACTTCCACTGCAGGCCCATATATAAAAGTTTGCTCCTTTATTACTCTGCACATGGACAATTATTTGCGCTGTTATTTGCCCCAGGCATGTACCTATGTAATTACCGTTTACAGTGTAAAGATGGATGTTATCGGTCGCTGAACGTCGGAGCAGTAGGCGTTTAATGCATTTTCCCATAGGGTCCAATGCAAAATTGACACCTCATTTTCTCCATTCTCAAGAGCTTTGAGTCTCTGCAAAACATATACATGTGTAGACACAAATAAGTGAAATAGAATGAAGGCTATTTCAGCTTTAGCTTTTATTCCGTTTGGGAGCTAAAGTCGCACAAACTTTTGTTTACAAAAATTTCGATGGCCTATAGTTCGCAAGTTATGCAATCAGTTGACATAAGATTGTGCATGCATGTAGACATGTTAATGACCTTTATATATGCCAAGTTTCAGATGGCTACCTACTCAAACAAGCAAGCAGTAGCGGTTTGAAATTTTCACAATTTGGGCTACACGTTCGGGACGATTCGTGACCTTAGGTGACTTGCACAATTCGGGCTGAAACTAGTGCCAAATGAGAGGGTTGGGATAAACATTCAATTGACCATATGTGCCAAAAATTCTCGTTCTTTAGTTTTCGAGTTATAGCCCCTGGAAGTCGAAAACTGCACGACTTTGCCCTCGAATATCTCGACAACGAAGAAAGGAGAATTTCAGGGCATTTTCTCCCAAGAAATATATGGGAATTATCTGTAATTTAGCACAGTTTCAGAACGATTCGTGAAAGTCACCTTTTAAGAATAACTTCCACTGCAGGCCCATATATAAAAGTTTGCTCCTTTATTACTCTGCACATGGACAATTATTTGCGCTGTTATTTGCCCCAGGCATGTACCTATGTAATTACCGTTTACAGTGTAAAGATGGATGTTATCGGTCGCTGAACGTCGGAGCAGTAGGCGTTTAATGCATTTTCCCATAGGGTCCAATGCAAAATTGACACCTCATTTTCTCCATTCTCAAGAGCTTTGAGTCTCTGCAAAACATATACATGTGTAGACACAAATAAGTGAAATAGAATGAAGGCTATTTCAGCTTTAGCTTTTATTCCGTTTGGGAGCTAAAGTCGCACAAACTTTTGTTTACAAAAATTTCGATGGCCTATAGTTCGCAAGTTATGCAATCAGTTGACATAAGATTGTGCATGCATGTAGACATGTTAATGACCTTTATATATGCCAAGTTTCAGATGGCTACCTACTCAAACAAGCAAGCAGTAGCGGTTTGAAATTTTCACAATTTGGGCTACACGTTCGGGACGATTCGTGACCTTAGGTGACTTGCACAATTCGGGCTGAAACTAGTGCCAAATGAGAGGGTTGGGATAAACATTCAATTGACCATATGTGCCAAAAATTCTCGTTCTTTAGTTTTCGAGTTATAGCCCCTGGAAGTCGAAAACTGCACGACTTTGCCCTCGAATATCTCGACAACGAAGAAAGGAGAATTTCAGGGCATTTTCTCCCAAGAAATATATGGGAATTATCTGTAATTTAGCACAGTTTCAGAACGATTCGTGAAAGTCACCTTTTAAGAATAACTTCCACTGCAGGCCCATATATAAAAGTTTGCTCCTTTATTACTCTGCACATGGACAATTATTTGCGCTGTTATTTGCCCCAGGCATGTACCTATGTAATTACCGTTTACAGTGTAAAGATGGATGTTATCGGTCGCTGAACGTCGGAGCAGTAGGCGTTTAATGCATTTTCCCATAGGGTCCAATGCAAAATTGACACCTCATTTTCTCCATTCTCAAGAGCTTTGAGTCTCTGCAAAACATATACATGTGTAGACACAAATAAGTGAAATAGAATGAAGGCTATTTCAGCTTTAGCTTTTATTCCGTTTGGGAGCTAAAGTCGCACAAACTTTTGTTTACAAAAATTTCGATGGCCTATAGTTCGCAAGTTATGTAATCAGTTGACATAAGATTGTGCATGCATGTAGACATGTTAATGACCTTTATATATGCCAAGTTTCAGATGGCTACCTACTCAAACAAGCAAGCAGTAGCGGTTTGAAATTTTCACAATTTGGGCTACACGTTCGGGACGATTCGTGACCTTAGGTGACTTGCACAATTCGGGCTGAAACTAGTGCCAAATGAGAGGGTTGGGATAAACATTCAATTGACCATATGTGCCAAAAATTCTCGTTCTTTAGTTTTCGAGTTATAGCTCCTGGAAGTCGAAAACTGCACGACTTTGCCCTCGAATATCTCGACAACGAAGAAAGGAGAATTTCAGGGCATTTTCTCCCAAGAAATATATGGGAATTATCTGTAATTTAGCACAGTTTCAGAACGATTCGTGAAAGTCACCTTTTAAGAATAACTTCCACTGCAGGCCCATATATAAAAGTTTGCTCCTTTATTACTCTGCACATGGACAATTATTTGCGCTGTTATTTGCCCCAGGCATGTACCTATGTAATTACCGTTTACAGTGTAAAGATGGATGTTATCGGTCGCTGAACGTCGGAGCAGTAGGCGTTTAATGCATTTTCCCATAGGGTCCAATGCAAAATTGACACCTCATTTTCTCCATTCTCAAGAGCTTTGAGTCTCTGCAAAACATATACATGTGTAGACACAAATAAGTGAAATAGAATGAAGGCTATTTCAGCTTTAGCTTTTATTCCGTTTGGGAGCTAAAGTCGCACAAACTTTTGTTTACAAAAATTTCGATGGCCTATAGTTCGCAAGTTATGCAATCAGTTGACATAAGATTGTGCATGCATGTAGACATGTTAATGACCTTTATATATGCCAAGTTTCAGATGGCTACCTACTCAAACAAGCAAGCAGTAGCGGTTTGAAATTTTCACAATTTGGGCTACACGTTCGGGACGATTCGTGACCTTAGGTGACTTGCACAATTCGGGCTGAAACTAGTGCCAAATGAGAGGGTTGGGATAAACATTCAATTGACCATATGTGCCAAAAATTCTCGTTCTTTAGTTTTCGAGTTATAGCCCCTGGAAGTCGAAAACTGCACGACTTTGCCCTCGAATATCTCGACAACGAAGAAAGGAGAATTTCAGGGCATTTTCTCCCAAGAAATATATGGGAATTATCTGTAATTTAGCACAGTTTCAGAACGATTCGTGAAAGTCACCTTTTAAGAATAACTTCCACTGCAGGCCCATATATAAAAGTTTGCTCCTTTATTACTCTGCACATGGACAATTATTTGCGCTGTTATTTGCCCCAGGCATGTACCTATGTAATTACCGTTTACAGTGTAAAGATGGATGTTATCGGTCGCTGAACGTCGGAGCAGTAGGCGTTTAATGCATTTTCCCATAGGGTCCAATGCAAAATTGACACCTCATTTTCTCCATTCTCAAGAGCTTTGAGTCTCTGCAAAACATATACATGTGTAGACACAAATAAGTGAAATAGAATGAAGGCTATTTCAGCTTTAGCTTTTATTCCGTTTGGGAGCTAAAGTCGCACAAACTTTTGTTTACAAAAATTTCGATGGCCTATAGTTCGCAAGTTATGTAATCAGTTGACATAAGATTGTGCATGCATGTAGACATGTTAATGACCTTTATATATGCCAAGTTTCAGATGGCTACCTACTCAAACAAGCAAGCAGTAGCGGTTTGAAATTTTCACAATTTGGGCTACACGTTCGGGACGATTCGTGACCTTAGGTGACTTGCACAATTCGGGCTGAAACTAGTGCCAAATGAGAGGGTTGGGATAAACATTCAATTGACCATATGTGCCAAAAATTCTCGTTCTTTAGTTTTCGAGTTATAGCCCCTGGAAGTCGAAAACTGCACGACTTTGCCCTCGAATATCTCGACAACGAAGAAAGGAGAATTTCAGGGCATTTTCTCCCAAGAAATATATGGGAATTATCTGTAATTTAGCACAGTTTCAGAACGATTCGTGAAAGTCACCTTTTAAGAATAACTTCCACTGCAGGCCCATATATAAAAGTTTGCTCCTTTATTACTCTGCACATGGACAATTATTTGCGCTGTTATTTGCCCCAGGCATGTACCTATGTAATTACCGTTTACAGTGTAAAGATGGATGTTATCGGTCGCTGAACGTCGGAGCAGTAGGCGTTTAATGCATTTTCCCATAGGGTCCAATGCAAAATTGACACCTCATTTTCTCCATTCTCAAGAGCTTTGAGTCTCTGCAAAACATATACATGTGTAGACACAAATAAGTGAAATAGAATGAAGGCTATTTCAGCTTTAGCTTTTATTCCGTTTGGGAGCTAAAGTCGCACAAACTTTTGTTTACAAAAATTTCGATGGCCTATAGTTCGCAAGTTATGCAATCAGTTGACATAAGATTGTGCATGCATGTAGACATGTTAATGACCTTTATATATGCCAAGTTTCAGATGGCTACCTACTCAAACAAGCAAGCAGTAGCGGTTTGAAATTTTCACAATTTGGGCTACACGTTCGGGACGATTCGTGACCTTAGGTGACTTGCACAATTCGGGCTGAAACTAGTGCCAAATGAGAGGGTTGGGATAAACATTCAATTGACCATATGTGCCAAAAATTCTCGTTCTTTAGTTTTCGAGTTATAGCCCCTGGAAGTCGAAAACTGCACGACTTTGCCCTCGAATATCTCGACAACGAAGAAAGGAGAATTTCAGGGCATTTTCTCCCAAGAAATATATGGGAATTATCTGTAATTTAGCACAGTTTCAGAACGATTCGTGAAAGTCACCTTTTAAGAATAACTTCCACTGCAGGCCCATATATAAAAGTTTGCTCCTTTATTACTCTGCACATGGACAATTATTTGCGCTGTTATTTGCCCCAGGCATGTACCTATGTAATTACCGTTTACAGTGTAAAGATGGATGTTATCGGTCGCTGAACGTCGGAGCAGTAGGCGTTTAATGCATTTTCCCATAGGGTCCAATGCAAAATTGACACCTCATTTTCTCCATTCTCAAGAGCTTTGAGTCTCTGCAAAACATATACATGTGTAGACACAAATAAGTGAAATAGAATGAAGGCTATTTCAGCTTTAGCTTTTATTCCGTTTGGGAGCTAAAGTCGCACAAACTTTTGTTTACAAAAATTTCGATGGCCTATAGTTCGCAAGTTATGCAATCAGTTAACATAAGATTGTGCATGCATGTAGACATGTTAATGACCTTTATATATGCCAAGTTTCAGATGGCTACCTACTCAAACAAGCAAGCAGTAGCGGTTTGAAATTTTCACAATTTGGGCTACACGTTCGGGACGATTCGTGACCTTAGGTGACTTGCACAATTCGGGCTGAAACTAGTGCCAAATGAGAGGGTTGGGATAAACATTCAATTGACCATATGTGCCAAAAATTCTCGTTCTTTAGTTTTCGAGTTATAGCCCCTGGAAGTCGAAAACTGCACGACTTTGCCCTCGAATATCTCGACAACGAAGAAAGGAGAATTTCAGGGCATTTTCTCCCAAGAAATATATGGGAATTATCTGTAATTTAGCACAGTTTCAGAACGATTCGTGAAAGTCACCTTTTAAGAATAACTTCCACTGCAGGCCCATATATAAAAGTTTGCTCCTTTATTACTCTGCACATGGACAATTATTTGCGCTGTTATTTGCCCCAGGCATGTACCTATGTAATTACCGTTTACAGTGTAAAGATGGATGTTATCGGTCGCTGAACGTCGGAGCAGTAGGCGTTTAATGCATTTTCCCATAGGGTCCAATGCAAAATTGACACCTCATTTTCTCCATTCTCAAGAGCTTTGAGTCTCTGCAAAACATATACATGTGTAGACACAAATAAGTGAAATAGAATGAAGGCTATTTCAGCTTTAGCTTTTATTCCGTTTGGGAGCTAAAGTCGCACAAACTTTTGTTTACAAAAATTTCGATGGCCTATAGTTCGCAAGTTATGCAATCAGTTGACATAAGATTGTGCATGCATGTAGACATGTTAATGACCTTTATACATGCCAAGTTTCAGATGGCTACCTACTCAAACAAGCAAGCAGTAGCGGTTTGAAATTTTCACAATTTGGGCTACACGTTCGGGACGATTCGTGACCTTAGGTGACTTGCACAATTCGGGCTGAAACTAGTGCCAAATGAGAGGGTTGGGATAAACATTCAATTGACCATATGTGCCAAAAATTCTCGTTCTTTAGTTTTCGAGTTATAGCCCCTGGAAGTCGAAAACTGCACGACTTTGCCCTCAAATATCTCGACAACGAAGAAAGGAGAATTTCAGGGCATTTTCTCCCAAGAAATATATGGGAATTGTCTGTAATTTAGCACAGTTTCAGAACGATTCGCGAAAGTCACCTTTTAAGAATAACTTCCACTGCAGGCCCATATATAAAAGTTTGCTCCTTTATTACTCTGCACATGGACAATTATTTGCGCTGTTATTTGCCCCAGGCATGTACCTATGTAATTACCGTTTACAGTGTAAAGATGGATGTTATCGGTCGCTGAACGTCGGAGCAGTAGGCGTTTAATGCATTTTCCCATAGGGTCCAATGCAAAATTGACACCTCATTTTCTCCATTCTCAAGAGCTTTGAGTCTCTGCAAAACATATACATGTGTAGACACAAATAAGTGAAATAGAATGAAGGCTATTTCAGCTTTAGCTTTTATTCCGTTTGGGAGCTAAAGTCGCACAAACTTTTGTTTACAAAAATTTCGATGGCCTATAGTTCGCAAGTTATGCAATCAGTTGACATAAGATTGTGCATGCATGTAGACATGTTAATGACCTTTATATATGCCAAGTTTCAGATGGCTACCTACTCAAACAAGCAAGCAGTAGCGGTTTGAAATTTTCACAATTTGGGCTACACGTTCGGGACGATTTGTGACCTTAGGTGACTTGCACAATTCGGGCTGAAACTAGTGCCAAATGAGAGGGTTGGGATAAACATTCAATTGACCATATGTGCCAAAAATTCTCGTTCTTTAGTTTTCGAGTTATAGCCCCTGGAAGTCGAAAACTGCACGACTTTGCCCTCGAATATCTCGACAACGAAGAAAGGAGAATTTCAGGGCATTTTCTCCCAAGAAATATATGGGAATTATCTGTAATTTAGCACAGTTTCAGAACGATTCGTGAAAGTCACCTTTTAAGAATAACTTCCACTGCAGGCCCATATATAAAAGTTTGCTCCTTTATTACTCTGCACATGGACAATTATTTGCGCTGTTATTTGCCCCAGGCATGTACCTATGTAATTACCGTTTACAGTGTAAAGATGGATGTTATCGGTCGCTGAACGTCGGAGCAGTAGGCGTTTAATGCATTTTCCCATAGGGTCCAATGCAAAATTGACACCTCATTTTCTCCATTCTCAAGAGCTTTGAGTCTCTGCAAAACATATACATGTGTAGACACAAATAAGTGAAATAGAATGAAGGCTATTTCAGCTTTAGCTTTTATTCCGTTTGGGAGCTAAAGTCGCACAAACTTTTGTTTACAAAAATTTCGATGGCCTATAGTTCGCAAGTTATGCAATCAGTTGACATAAGATTGTGCATGCATGTAGACATGTTAATGACCTTTATACATGCCAAGTTTCAGATGGCTACCTACTCAAACAAGCAAGCAGTAGCGGTTTGAAATTTTCACAATTTGGGCTACACGTTCGGGACGATTCGTGACCTTAGGTGACTTGCACAATTCGGGCTGAAACTAGTGCCAAATGAGAGGGTTGGGATAAACATTCAATTGACCATATGTGCCAAAAATTCTCGTTCTTTAGTTTTCGAGTTATAGCCCCTGGAAGTCGAAAACTGCACGACTTTGCCCTCAAATATCTCGACAACGAAGAAAGGAGAATTTCAGGGCATTTTCTCCCAAGAAATATATGGGAATTGTCTGTAATTTAGCACAGTTTCAGAACGATTCGCGAAAGTCACCTTTTAAGAATAACTTCCACTGCAGGCCCATATATAAAAGTTTGCTCCTTTATTACTCTGCACATGGACAATTATTTGCGCTGTTATTTGCCCCAGGCATGTACCTATGTAATTACCGTTTACAGTGTAAAGATGGATGTTATCGGTCGCTGAACGTCGGAGCAGTAGGCGTTTAATGCATTTTCCCATAGGGTCCAATGCAAAATTGACACCTCATTTTCTCCATTCTCAAGAGCTTTGAGTCTCTGCAAAACATATACATGTGTAGACACAAATAAGTGAAATAGAATGAAGGCTATTTCAGCTTTAGCTTTTATTCCGTTTGGGAGCTAAAGTCGCACAAACTTTTGTTTACAAAAATTTCGATGGCCTATAGTTCGCAAGTTATGCAATCAGTTGACATAAGATTGTGCATGCATGTAGACATGTTAATGACCTTTATATATGCCAAGTTTCAGATGGCTACCTACTCAAACAAGCAAGCAGTAGCGGTTTGAAATTTTCACAATTTGGGCTACACGTTCGGGACGATTTGTGACCTTAGGTGACTTGCACAATTCGGGCTGAAACTAGTGCCAAATGAGAGGGTTGGGATAAACATTCAATTGACCATATGTGCCAAAAATTCTCGTTCTTTAGTTTTCGAGTTATAGCCCCTGGAAGTCGAAAACTGCACGACTTTGCCCTCGAATATCTCGACAACGAAGAAAGGAGAATTTCAGGGCATTTTCTCCCAAGAAATATATGGGAATTATCTGTAATTTAGCACAGTTTCAGAACGATTCGTGAAAGTCACCTTTTAAGAATAACTTCCACTGCAGGCCCATATATAAAAGTTTGCTCCTTTATTACTCTGCACATGGACAATTATTTGCGCTGTTATTTGCCCCAGGCATGTACCTATGTAATTACCGTTTACAGTGTAAAGATGGATGTTATCGGTCGCTGAACGTCGGAGCAGTAGGCGTTTAATGCATTTTCCCATAGGGTCCAATGCAAAATTGACACCTCATTTTCTCCATTCTCAAGAGCTTTGAGTCTCTGCAAAACATATACATGTGTAGACACAAATAAGTGAAATAGAATGAAGGCTATTTCAGCTTTAGCTTTTATTCCGTTTGGGAGCTAAAGTCGCACAAACTTTTGTTTACAAAAATTTCGATGGCCTATAGTTCGCAAGTTATGCAATCAGTTGACATAAGATTGTGCATGCATGTAGACATGTTAATGACCTTTATATATGCCAAGTTTCAGATGGCTACCTACTCAAACAAGCAAGCAGTAGCGGTTTGAAATTTTCACAATTTGGGCTACACGTTCGGGACAATTCGTGACCTTAGGTGACTTGCACAATTCGGGCTGAAACTAGTGCCAAATGAGAGGGTTGGGATAAACATTCAATTGACCATATGTGCCAAAAATTCTCGTTCTTTAGTTTTCGAGTTATAGCCCCTGGAAGTCGAAAACTGCACGACTTTGCCCTCGAATATCTCGACAACGAAGAAAGGAGAATTTCAGGGCATTTTCTCCCAAGAAATATATGGGAATTATCTGTAATTTAGCACAGTTTCAGAACGATTCGTGAAAGTCACCTTTTAAGAATAACTTCCACTGCAGGCCCATATATAAAAGTTTGCTCCTTTATTACTCTGCACATGGACAATTATTTGCGCTGTTATTTGCCCCAGGCATGTACCTATGTAATTACCGTTTACAGTGTAAAGATGGATGTTATCGGTCGCTGAACGTCGGAGCAGTAGGCGTTTAATGCATTTTCCCATAGGGTCCAATGCAAAATTGACACCTCATTTTCTCCATTCTCAAGAGCTTTGAGTCTCTGCAAAACATATACATGTGTAGACACAAATAAGTGAAATAGAATGAAGGCTATTTCAGCTTTAGCTTTTATTCCGTTTGGGAGCTAAAGTCGCACAAACTTTTGTTTACAAAAATTTCGATGGCCTATAGTTCGCAAGTTATGCAATCAGTTGACATAAGATTGTGCATGCATGTAGACATGTTAATGACCTTTATATATGCCAAGTTTCAGATGGCTACCTACTCAAACAAGCAAGCAGTAGCGGTTTGAAATTTTCACAATTTGGGCTACACGTTCGGGACGATTCGTGACCTTAGGTGACTTGCACAATTCGGGCTGAAACTAGTGCCAAATGAGAGGGTTGGGATAAACATTCAATTGACCATATGTGCCAAAAATTCTCGTTCTTTAGTTTTCGAGTTATAGCCCCTGGAAGTCGAAAACTGCACGACTTTGCCCTCGAATATCTCGACAACGAAGAAAGGAGAATTTCAGGGCATTTTCTCCCAAGAAATATATGGGAATTATCTGTAATTTAGCACAGTTTCAGAACGATTCGTGAAAGTCACCTTTTAAGAATAACTTCCACTGCAGGCCCATATATAAAAGTTTGCTCCTTTATTACTCTGCACATGGACAATTATTTGCGCTGTTATTTGCCCCAGGCATGTACCTATGTAATTACCGTTTACAGTGTAAAGATGGATGTTATCGGTCGCTGAACGTCGGAGCAGTAGGCGTTTAATGCATTTTCCCATAGGGTCCAATGCAAAATTGACACCTCATTTTCTCCATTCTCAAGAGCTTTGAGTCTCTGCAAAACATATACATGTGTAGACACAAATAAGTGAAATAGAATGAAGGCTATTTCAGCTTTAGCTTTTATTCCGTTTGGGAGCTAAAGTCGCACAAACTTTTGTTTACAAAAATTTCGATGGCCTATAGTTCGCAAGTTATGCAATCAGTTGACATAAGATTGTGCATGCATGTAGACATGTTAATGACCTTTATATATGCCAAGTTTCAGATGGCTACCTACTCAAACAAGCAAGCAGTAGCGGTTTGAAATTTTCACAATTTGGGCTACACGTTCGGGACGATTCGTGACCTTAGGTGACTTGCACAATTCGGGCTGAAACTAGTGCCAAATGAGAGGGTTGGGATAAACATTCAATTGACCATATGTGCCAAAAATTCTCGTTCTTTAGTTTTCGAGTTATAGCCCCTGGAAGTCGAAAACTGCACGACTTTGCCCTCGAATACCTCGACAACGAAGAAAGGAGAATTTCAGGGCATTTTCTCCCAAGAAATATATGGGAATTATCTGTAATTTAGCACAGTTTCAGAACGATTCGTGAAAGTCACCTTTTAAGAATAACTTCCACTGCAGGCCCATATATAAAAGTTTGCTCCTTTATTACTCTGCACATGGACAATTATTTGCGCTGTTATTTGCCCCAGGCATGTACCTATGTAATTACCGTTTACAGTGTAAAGATGGATGTTATCGGTCGCTGAACGTCGGAGCAGTAGGCGTTTAATGCATTTTCCCATAGGGTCCAATGCAAAATTGACACCTCATTTTCTCCATTCTCAAGAGCTTTGAGTCTCTGCAAAACATATACATGTGTAGACACAAATAAGTGAAATAGAATGAAGGCTATTTCAGCTTTAGCTTTTATTCCGTTTGGGAGCTAAAGTCGCACAAACTTTTGTTTACAAAAATTTCGATGGCCTATAGTTCGCAAGTTATGCAATCAGTTGACATAAGATTGTGCATGCATGTAGACATGTTAATGACCTTTATATATGCCAAGTTTCAGATGGCTACCTACTCAAACAAGCAAGCAGTAGCGGTTTGAAATTTTCACAATTTGGGCTACACGTTCGGGACGATTCGTGACCTTAGGTGACTTGCACAATTCGGGCTGAAACTAGTGCCAAATGAGAGGGTTGGGATAAACATTCAATTGACCATATGTGCCAAAAATTCTCGTTCTTTAGTTTTCGAGTTATAGCCCCTGGAAGTCGAAAACTGCACGACTTTGCCCTCGAATATCTCGACAACGAAGAAAGGAGAATTTCAGGGCATTTTCTCCCAAGAAATATATGGGAATTATCTGTAATTTAGCACAGTTTTAGAACGATTCGTGAAAGTCACCTTTTAAGAATAACTTCCACTGCAGGCCCATATATAAAAGTTTGCTCCTTTATTACTCTGCACATGGACAATTATTTGCGCTGTTATTTGCCCCAGGCATGTACCTATGTAATTACCGTTTACAGTGTAAAGATGGATGTTATCGGTCGCTGAACGTCGGAGCAGTAGGCGTTTAATGCATTTTCCCATAGGGTCCAATGCAAAATTGACACCTCATTTTCTCCATTCTCAAGAGCTTTGAGTCTCTGCAAAACATATACATGTGTAGACACAAATAAGTGAAATAGAATGAAGGCTATTTCAGCTTTAGCTTTTATTCCGTTTGGGAGCTAAAGTCGCACAAACTTTTGTTTACAAAAATTTCGATGGCCTATAGTTCACAAGTTGTGCAATCAGTTGACAAAAGATTGTGCATGCATGTAGACATGTTAATGACCTTTATATATGCCAAGTTTCAGATGGCTACCTACTCAAACAAGCAAGCAGTAGCGGTTTGAAATTTTCACAATTTGGGCTACACGTTCGGGACGATTCGTGACCTTAGGTGACTTGCACAATTCGGGCTGAAACTAGTGCCAAATGAGAGGGTTGGGATAAACATTCAATTGACCATATGTGCCAAAAATTCTCGTTCTTTAGTTTTCGAGTTATAGCCCCTGGAAGTCGAAAACTGCACGACTTTGCCCTCGAATATCTCGACAACGAAGAAAGGAGAATTTCAGGGCATTTTCTCCCAAGAAATATATGGGAATTATCTGTAATTTAGCACAGTTTCAGAACGATTCGTGAAAGTCACCTTTTAAGAATAACTTCCACTGCAGGCCCATATATAAAAGTTTGCTCCTTTATTACTCTGCACATGGACAATTATTTGCGCTGTTATTTGCCCCAGGCATGTACCTATGTAATTACCGTTTACAGTGTAAAGATGGATGTTATCGGTCGCTGAACGTCGGAGCAGTAGGCGTTTAATGCATTTTCCCATAGGGTCCAATGCAAAATTGACACCTCATTTTCTCCATTCTCAAGAGCTTTGAGTCTCTGCAAAACATATACATGTGTAGACACAAATAAGTGAAATAGAATGAAGGCTATTTCAGCTTTAGCTTTTATTCCGTTTGGGAGCTAAAGTCGCACAAACTTTTGTTTACAAAAATTTCGATGGCCTATAGTTCGCAAGTTATGCAATCAGTTGACATAAGATTGTGCATGCATGTAGACATGTTAATGACCTTTATATATGCCAAGTTTCAAATGGCTACCTACTCAAACAAGCAAGCAGTAGCGGTTTGAAATTTTCACAATTTGGGCTACACGTTCGGGACGATTCGTGACCTTAGGTGACTTGCACAATTCGGGCTGAAACTAGTGCCAAATGAGAGGGTTGGGATAAACATTCAATTGACCATATGTGCCAAAAATTCTCGTTCTTTAGTTTTCGAGTTATAGCCCCTGGAAGTCGAAAACTGCACGACTTTGCCCTCGAATATCTCGACAACGAAGAAAGGAGAATTTCAGGGCATTTTCTCCCAAGAAATATATGGGAATTATCTGTAATTTAGCACAGTTTCAGAACGATTCGTGAAAGTCACCTTTTAAGAATAACTTCCACTGCAGGCCCATATATAAAAGTTTGCTCCTTTATTACTCTGCACATGGACAATTATTTGCGCTGTTATTTGCCCCAGGCATGTACCTATGTAATTACCGTTTACAGTGTAAAGATGGATGTTATCGGTCGCTGAACGTCGGAGCAGTAGGCGTTTAATGCATTTTCCCATAGGGTCCAATGCAAAATTGACACCTCATTTTCTCCATTCTCAAGAGCTTTGAGTCTCTGCAAAACATATACATGTGTAGACACAAATAAGTGAAATAGAATGAAGGCTATTTCAGCTTTAGCTTTTATTCCGTTTGGGAGCTAAAGTCGCACAAACTTTTGTTTACAAAAATTTCGATGGCCTATAGTTCACAAGTTATGCAATCAGTTGACAAAAGATTGTGCATGCATGTAGACATGTTAATGACCTTTATATATGCCAAGTTTCAGATGGCTACCTACTCAAACAAGCAAGCAGTAGCGGTTTGAAATTTTCACAATTTGGGCTACACGTTCGGGACGATTCGTGACCTTAGGTGACTTGCACAATTCGGGCTGAAACTAGTGCCAAATGAGAGGGTTGGGATAAACATTCAATTGACCATATGTGCCAAAAATTCTCGTTCTTTAGTTTTCGAGTTATAGCCCCTGGAAGTCGAAAACTGCACGACTTTGCCCTCGAATATCTCGACAACGAAGAAAGGAGAATTTCAGGGCATTTTCTCCCAAGAAATATATGGGAATTATCTGTAATTTAGCACAGTTTCAGAACGATTCGTGAAAGTCACCTTTTAAGAATAACTTCCACTGCAGGCCCATATATAAAAGTTTGCTCCTTTATTACTCTGCACATGGACAATTATTTGCGCTGTTATTTGCCCCAGGCATGTACCTATGTAATTACCGTTTACAGTGTAAAGATGGATGTTATCGGTCGCTGAACGTCGGAGCAGTAGGCGTTTAATGCATTTTCCCATAGGGTCCAATGCAAAATTGACACCTCATTTTCTCCATTCTCAAGAGCTTTGAGTCTCTGCAAAACATATACATGTGTAGACACAAATAAGTGAAATAGAATGAAGGCTATTTCAGCTTTAGCTTTTATTCCGTTTGGGAGCTAAAGTCGCACAAACTTTTGTTTACAAAAATTTCGATGGCCTATAGTTCGCAAGTTATGCAATCAGTTGACATAAGATTGTGCATGCATGTAGACATGTTAATGACCTTTATATATGCCAAGTTCCAGATGGCTACCTACTCAAACAAGCAAGCAGTAGCGGTTTGAAATTTTCACAATTTGGGCTACACGTTCGGGACGATTCGTGACCTTAGGTGACTTGCACAATTCGGGCTGAAACTAGTGCCAAATGAGAGGGTTGGGATAAACATTCAATTGACCATATGTGCCAAAAATTCTCGTTCTTTAGTTTTCGAGTTATAGCCCCTGGAAGTCGAAAACTGCACGACTTTGCCCTCGAATATCTCGACAACGAAGAAAGGAGAATTTCAGGGCATTTTCTCCCAAGAAATATATGGGAATTATCTGTAATTTAGCACAGTTTCAGAACGATTCGTGAAAGTCACCTTTTAAGAATAACTTCCACTGCAGGCCCATATATAAAAGTTTGCTCCTTTATTACTCTGCACATGGACAATTATTTGCACTGTTATTTGCCCCAGGCATGTACCTATGTAATTACCGTTTACAGTGTAAAGATGGATGTTATCGGTCGCTGAACGTCGGAGCAGTAGGCGTTTAATGCATTTTCCCATAGGGTCCAATGCAAAATTGACACCTCATTTTCTCCATTCTCAAGAGCTTTGAGTCTCTGCAAAACATATACATGTGTAGACACAAATAAGTGAAATAGAATGAAGGCTATTTCAGCTTTAGCTTTTATTCCGTTTGGGAGCTAAAGTCGCACAAACTTTTGTTTACAACAATTTCGATGGCCTATAGTTCGCAAGTTATGCAATCAGTTGACATAAGATTGTGCATGCATGTAGACATGTTAATGACCTTTATATATGCCAAGTTTCAGATGGCTACCTACTCAAACAAGCAAGCAGTAGCGGTTTGAAATTTTCACAATTTGGGCTACACGTTCGGTACGATTCGTGACCTTAGGTGACTTGCACAATTCGGGCTGAAACTAGTGCCAAATGAGAGGGTTGGGATAAACATTCAATTGACCATATGTGCCAAAAATTCTCGTTCTTTAGTTTTCGAGTTATAGCCCCTGGAAGTCGAAAACTGCACGACTTTGCCCTCGAATATGTCGACAACGAAGAAAGGAGAATTTCAGGGCATTTTCTCCCAAGAAATATATGGGAATTATCTGTAATTTAGCACAGTTTCAGAACGATTCGTGAAAGTCACCTTTTAAGAATAACTTCCACTGCAGGCCCATATATAAAAGTTTGCTCCTTTATTACTCTGCACATGGACAATTATTTGCGCTGTTATTTGCCCCAGGCATGTACCTATGTAATTACCGTTTACAGTGTAAAGATGGATGTTATCGGTCGCTGAACGTCGGAGCAGTAGGCGTTTAATGCATTTTCCCATAGGGTCCAATGCAAAATTGACACCTCATTTTCTCCATTCTCAAGAGCTTTGAGTCTCTGCAAAACATATACATGTGTAGACACAAATAAGTGAAATAGAATGACGGCTATTTCAGCTTTAGCTTTTATTCCGTTTGGGAGCTAAAGTCGCACAAACTTTTGTTTACAAAAATTTCGATGGCCTATAGTTCACAAGTTGTGCAATCAGTTGACAAAAGATTGTGCATGCATGTAGACATGTTAATGACCTTTATATATGCCAAGTTTCAGATGGCTACCTACTCAAACAAGCAAGCAGTAGCGGTTTGAAATTTTCACAATTTGGGCTACACGTTCGGGACGATTCGTGACCTTAGGTGACTTGCACAATTCGGGCTGAAACTAGTGCCAAATGAGAGGGTTGGGATAAACATTCAATTGACCATATGTGCCAAAAATTCTCGTTCTTTAGTTTTCGAGTTATAGCCCCTGGAAGTCGAAAACTGCACGACTTTGCCCTCGAATATCTCGACAACGAAGAAAGGAGAATTTCAGGGCATTTTCTCCCAAGAAATATATGGGAATTATCTGTAATTTAGCACAGTTTCAGAACGATTCGTGAAAGTCACCTTTTAAGAATAACTTCCACTGCAGGCCCATATATAAAAGTTTGCTCCTTTATTACTCTGCACATGGACAATTATTTGCGCTGTTATTTGCCCCAGGCATGTACCTATGTAATTACCGTTTACAGTGTAAAGATGGATGTTATCGGTCGCTGAACGTCGGAGCAGTAGGCGTTTAATGCATTTTCCCATAGGGTCCAATGCAAAATTGACACCTCATTTTCTCCATTCTCAAGAGCTTTGAGTCTCTGCAAAACATATACATGTGTAGACACAAATAAGTGAAATAGAATGAAGGCTATTTCAGCTTTAGCTTTTATTCCGTTTGGGAGCTAAAGTCGCACAAACTTTTGTTTACAAAAATTTCGATGGCCTATAGTTCGCAAGTTATGCAATCAGTTGACATAAGATTGTGCATGCATGTAGACATGTTAATGACCTTTATATATGCCAAGTTTCAGATGGCTACCTACTCAAACAAGCAAGCAGTAGCGGTTTGAAATTTTCACAATTTGGGCTACACGTTCGGGACGATTCGTGACCTTAGGTGACTTGCACAATTCGGGCTGAAACTAGTGCCAAATGAGAGGGTTGGGATAAACATTCAATGGACCATATGTGCCAAAAATTCTCGTTCTTTAGTTTTCGAGTTATAGCCCCTGGAAGTCGAAAACTGCACGACTTTGCCCTCGAATATCTCGACAACGAAGAAAGGAGAATTTCAGGGCATTTTCTCCCAAGAAATATATGGGAATTATCTGTAATTTAGCACAGTTTCAGAACGATTCGTGAAAGTCACCTTTTAAGAATAACTTCCACTGCAGGCCCATATATAAAAGTTTGCTCCTTTATTACTCTGCACATGGACAATTATTTGCGCTGTTATTTGCCCCAGGCATGTACCTATGTAATTACCGTTTACAGTGTAAAGATGGATGTTATCGGTCGCTGAACGTCGGAGCAGTAGGCGTTTAATGCATTTTCCCATAGGGTCCAATGCAAAATTGACACCTCATTTTCTCCATTCTCAAGAGCTTTGAGTCTCTGCAAAACATATACATGTGTAGACACAAATAAGTGAAATAGAATGAAGGCTATTTCAGCTTTAGCTTTTATTCCGTTTGGGAGCTAAAGTCGCACAAACTTTTGTTTACAAAAATTTCGATGGCCTATAGTTCGCAAGTTATGCAATCAGTTGACATAAGATTGTGCATGCATGTAGACATGTTAATGACCTTTATATATGCCAAGTTTCAGATGGCTACCTACTCAAACAAGCAAGCAGTAGCGGTTTGAAATTTTCACA
Organism: Ctena decussata; assembly: GCA_963989385.1. Taxonomy (NCBI): domain Eukaryota; kingdom Metazoa; phylum Mollusca; class Bivalvia; order Lucinida; family Lucinidae; genus Ctena; species Ctena decussata. The sequence continues at coordinate 537,839 of CAXDIV010000058.1, forward strand.
ATTTGGGCTACACGTTCGGGACGATTCGTGACCTTAGGTGACTTGCACAATTCGGGCTGAAACTAGTGCCAAATGAGAGGGTTGGGATAAACATTCAATTGACCATATGTGCCAAAAATTCTCGTTCTTTAGTTTTCGAGTTATAGCCCCTGGAAGTCAAAAACTGCACGACTTTGCCCTCGAATATCTCGACAACGAAGAAAGGAGAATTTCAGGGCATTTTCTCCCAAGAAATATATGGGAATTATCTGTAATTTAGCACAGTTTCTGAACGATTCGTGAAAGTCACCTTTTAAGAATAACTTCCACTGCAGGCCCATATATAAAAGTTTGCTCCTTTATTACTCTGCACATGGACAATTATTTGCGCTGTTATTTGCCCCAGGCATGTACCTATGTAATTACCGTTTACAGTGTAAAGATGGATGTTATCGGTCGCTGAACGTCGGAGCAGTAGGCGTTTAATGCATTTTCCCATAGGGTCCAATGCAAAATTGACACCTCATTTTCTCCATTCTCAAGAGCTTTGAGTCTCTGCAAAACATATACATGTGTAGACACAAATAAGTGAAATAGAATGAAGGCTATTTCAGCTTTAGCTTTTATTCCGTTTGGGAGCTAAAGTCGCACAAACTTTTGTTTACAAAAATTTCGATGGCCTATAGTTCGCAAGTTATGCAATCAGTTGACATAAGATTGTGCATGCATGTAGACATGTTAATGACCTTTATATATGCCAAGTTTCAGATGGCTACCTACTCAAACAAGCAAGCAGTAGCGGTTTGAAATTTTCACAATTTGGGCTACACGTTCGGGACGATTCGTGACCTTAGGTGACTTGCACAATTCGGGCTGAAACTAGTGCCAAATGAGAGGGTTGGGATAAACATTCAATTGACCATATGTGCCAAAAATTCTCGTTCTTTAGTTTTCGAGTTATAGCCCCTAGAAGTCGAAAACTGCACGACTTTGCCCTCGAATATCTCGACAACGAAGAAAGGAGAATTTCAGGGCATTTTCTCCCAAGAAATATATGGGAATTATCTGTAATTTAGCACAGTTTCAGAACGATTCGTGAAAGTCACCTTTTAAGAATAACTTCCACTGCAGGCCCATATATAAAAGTTTGCTCCTTTATTACTCTGCACATGGACAATTATTTGCGCTGTTATTTGCCCCAGGCATGTACCTATGTAATTACCGTTTACAGTGTAAAGATGGATGTTATCGGTCGCTGAACGTCGGAGCAGTAGGCGTTTAATGCATTTTCCCATAGGGTCCAATGCAAAATTGACACCTCATTTTCTCCATTCTCAAGAGCTTTGAGTCTCTGCAAAACATATACATGTGTAGACACAAATAAGTGAAATAGAATGAAGGCTATTTCAGCTTTAGCTTTTATTCCGTTTGGGAGCTAAAGTCGCACAAACTTTTGTTTACAAAAATTTCGATGGCCTATAGTTCGCAAGTCATGCAATCAGTTGACATAAGATTGTGCATGCATGTAGACATGTTAATGACCTTTATATATGCCAAGTTTCAGATGGCTACCTACTCAAACAAGCAAGCAGTAGCGGTTTGAAATTTTCACAATTTGGGCTACACGTTCGGGACGATTCGTGACCTTAGGTGACTTGCACAATTCGGGCTGAAACTAGTGCCAAATGAGAGGGTTGGGATAAACATTCAATTGACCATATGTGCCAAAAATTCTCGTTCTTTAGTTTTCGAGTTATAGCCCCTGGAAGTCGAAAACTGCACGACTTTGCCCTCGAATATCTCGACAACGAAGAAAGGAGAATTTCAGGGCATTTTCTCCCAAGAAATATATGGGAATTATCTGTAATTTAGCACAGTTTCAGAACGATTCGTGAAAGTCACCTTTTAAGAATAACTTCCACTGCAGGCCCATATATAAAAGTTTGCTCCTTTATTACTCTGCACATGGACAATTATTTGCGCTGTTATTTGCCCCAGGCATGTACCTATGTAATTACCGTTTACAGTGTAAAGATGGATGTTATCGGTCGCTGAACGTCGGAGCAGTAGGCGTTTAATGCATTTTCCCATAGGGTCCAATGCAAAATTGACACCTCATTTTCTCCATTCTCAAGAGCTTTGAGTCTCTGCAAAACATATACATGTGTAGACACAAATAAGTGAAATAGAATGAAGGCTATTTCAGCTTTAGCTTTTATTCCGTTTGGGAGCTAAAGTCGCACAAACTTTTGTTTACAACAATTTCGATGGCCTATAGTTCGCAAGTTATGCAATCAGTTGACATAAGATTGTGCATGCATGTAGACATGTTAATGACCTTTATATATGCCAAGTTTCAGATGGCTACCTACTCAAACAAGCAAGCAGTAGCGGTTTGAAATTTTCACAATTTGGGCTACACGTTCGGGACGATTCGTGACCTTAGGTGACTTGCACAATTCGGGCTGAAACTAGTGCCAAATGAGAGGGTTGGGATAAACATTCAATTGACCATATGTGCCAAAAATTCTCGTTCTTTAGTTTTCGAGTTATAGCCCCTGGAAGTCGAAAACTGCACGACTTTGCCCTCGAATATCTCGACAACGAAGAAAGGAGAATTTCAGGGCATTTTCTCCCAAGAAATATATGGGAATTATCTGTAATTTAGCACAGTTTCAGAACGATTCGTGAAAGTCACCTTTTAAGAATAACTTCCACTGCAGGCCCATATATAAAAGTTTGCTCCTTTATTACTCTGCACATGGACAATTATTTGCGCTGTTATTTGCCCCAGGCATGTACCTATGTAATTACCGTTTACAGTGTAAAGATGGATGTTATCGGTCGCTGAACGTCGGAGCAGTAGGCGTTTAATGCATTTTCCCATAGGGTCCAATGCAAAATTGACACCTCATTTTCTCCATTCTCAAGAGCTTTGAGTCTCTGCAAAACATATACATGTGTAGACACAAATAAGTGAAATAGAATGAAGGCTATTTCAGCTTTAGCTTTTATTCCGTTTGGGAGCTAAAGTCGCACAAACTTTTGTTTACAAAAATTTCGATGGCCTATAGTTCACAAGTTGTGCAATCAGTTGACAAAAGATTGTGCATGCATGTAGACATGTTAATGACCTTTATATATGCCAAGTTTCAGATGGCTACCTACTCAAACAAGCAAGCAGTAGCGGTTTGAAATTTTCACAATTTGGGCTACACGTTCGGGACGATTCGTGACCTTAGGTGACTTGCACAATTCGGGCTGAAACTAGTGCCAAATGAGAGGGTTGGGATAAACATTCAATTGACCATATGTGCCAAAAATTCTCGTTCTTTAGTTTTCGAGTTATAGCCCCTGGAAGTCGAAAACTGCACGACTTTGCCCTCGAATATCTCGACAACGAAGAAAGGAGAATTTCAGGGCATTTTCTCCCAAGAAATATATGGGAATTATCTGTAATTTAGCACAGTTTCAGAACGATTCGTGAAAGTCACCTTTTAAGAATAACTTCCACTGCAGGCCCATATATAAAAGTTTGCTCCTTTATTACTCTGCACATGGACAATTATTTGCGCTGTTATTTGCCCCAGGCATGTACCTATGTAATTACCGTTTACAGTGTAAAGATGGATGTTATCGGTCGCTGAACGTCGGAGCAGTAGGCGTTTAATGCATTTTCCCATAGGGTCCAATGCAAAATTGACACCTCATTTTCTCCATTCTCAAGAGCTTTGAGTCTCTGCAAAACATATACATGTGTAGACACAAATAAGTGAAATAGAATGAAGGCTATTTCAGCTTTAGCTTTTATTCCGTTTGGGAGCTAAAGTCGCACAAACTTTTGTTTACAAAAATTTCGATGGCCTATAGTTCGCAAGTTATGCAATCAGTTGACATAAGATTGTGCATGCATGTAGACATGTTAATGACCTTTATATATGCCAAGTTTCAGATGGCTACCTACTCAAACAAGCAAGCAGTAGCGGTTTGAAATTTTCACAATTTGGGCTACACGTTCGGGACGATTCGTGACCTTAGGTGACTTGCACAATTCGGGCTGAAACTAGTGCCAAATGAGAGGGTTGGGATAAACATTCAATTGACCATATGTGCCAAAAATTCTCGTTCTTTAGTTTTCGAGTTATAGCCCCTGGAAGTCGAAAACTGCACGACTTTGCCCTCGAATATCTCGACAACGAAGAAAGGAGAATTTCAGGGCATTTTCTCCCAAGAAATATATGGGAATTATCTGTAATTTAGCACAGTTTCAGAACGATTCGTGAAAGTCACCTTTTAAGAATAACTTCCACTGCAGGCCCATATATAAAAGTTTGCTCCTTTATTACTCTGCACATGGACAATTATTTGCGCTGTTATTTGCCCCAGGCATGTACCTATGTAATTACCGTTTACAGTGTAAAGATGGATGTTATCGGTCGCTGAACGTCGGAGCAGTAGGCGTTTAATGCATTTTCCCATAGGGTCCAATGCAAAATTGACACCTCATTTTCTCCATTCTCAAGAGCTTTGAGTCTCTGCAAAACATATACATGTGTAGACACAAATAAGTGAAATAGAATGAAGGCTATTTCAGCTTTAGCTTTTATTCCGTTTGGGAGCTAAAGTCGCACAAACTTTTGTTTACAAAAATTTCGATGGCCTATAGTTCGCAAGTTATGCAATCAGTTGACATAAGATTGTGCATGCATGTAGACATGTTAATGACCTTTATATATGCCAAGTTTCAGATGGCTACCTACTCAAACAAGCAAGCAGTAGCGGTTTGAAATTTTCACAATTTGGGCTACACGTTCGGGACGATTCGTGACCTTAGGTGACTTGCACAATTCGGGCTGAAACTAGTGCCAAATGAGAGGGTTGGGATAAACATTCAATTGACCATATGTGCCAAAAATTCTCGTTCTTTAGTTTTCGAGTTATAGCCCCTGGAAGTCAAAAACTGCACGACTTTGCCCTCGAATATCTCGACAACGAAGAAAGGAGAATTTCAGGGCATTTTCTCCCAAGAAATATATGGGAATTATCTCTAATTTAGCACAGTTTCTGAACGATTCGTGAAAGTCACCTTTTAAGAATAACTTCCACTGCAGGCCCATATATAAAAGTTTGCTCCTTTATTACTCTGCACATGGACAATTATTTGCGCTGTTATTTGCCCCAGGCATGTACCTATGTAATTACCGTTTACAGTGTAAAGATGGATGTTATCGGTCGCTGAACGTCGGAGCAGTAGGCGTTTAATGCATTTTCCCATAGGGTCCAATGCAAAATTGACACCTCATTTTCTCCATTCTCAAGAGCTTTGAGTCTCTGCAAAACATATACATGTGTAGACACAAATAAGTGAAATAGAATGAAGGCTATTTCAGCTTTAGCTTTTATTCCGTTTGGGAGCTAAAGTCGCACAAACTTTTGTTTACAAAAATTTCGATGGCCTATAGTTCGCAAGTTATGCAATCAGTTGACATAAGATTGTGCATGCATGTAGACATGTTAATGACCTTTATATATGCCAAGTTTCAGATGGCTACCTACTCAAACAAGCAAGCAGTAGCGGTTTGAAATTTTCACAATTTGGGCTACACGTTCGGGACGATTCGTGACCTTAGGTGACTTGCACAATTCGGGCTGAAACTAGTGCCAAATGAGAGGGTTGGGATAAACATTCAATTGACCATATGTGCCAAAAATTCTCGTTCTTTAGTTTTCGAGTTATAGCCCCTGGAAGTCGAAAACTGCACGACTTTGCCCTCGAATATCTCGACAACGAAGAAAGGAGAATTTCAGGGCATTTTCTCCCAAGAAATATATGGGAATTATCTGTAATTTAGCACAGTTTCAGAACGATTCGTGAAAGTCACCTTTTAAGAATAACTTCCACTGCAGGCCCATATATAAAAGTTTGCTCCTTTATTACTCTGCACATGGACAATTATTTGCGCTGTTATTTGCCCCAGGCATGTACCTATGTAATTACCGTTTACAGTGTAAAGATGGATGTTATCGGTCGCTGAACGTCGGAGCAGTAGGCGTTTAATGCATTTTCCCATAGGGTCCAATGCAAAATTGACACCTCATTTTCTCCATTCTCAAGAGCTTTGAGTCTCTGCAAAACATATACATGTGTAGACACAAATAAGTGAAATAGAATGAAGGCTATTTCAGCTTTAGCTTTTATTCCGTTTGGGAGCTAAAGTCGCACAAACTTTTGTTTACAAAAATTTCGATGGCCTATAGTTCGCAAGTTATGCAATCAGTTGACATAAGATTGTGCATGCATGTAGACATGTTAATGACCTTTATATATGCCAAGTTTCAGATGGCTACCTACTCAAACAAGCAAGCATTAGCGGTTTGAAATTTTCACAATTTGGGCTACACGTTCGGGACGATTCGTGACCTTAGGTGACTTGCACAATTCGGGCTGAAACTAGTGCCAAATGAGAGGGTTGGGATAAACATTCAATTGACCATATGTGCCAAAAATTCTCGTTCTTTAGTTTTCGAGTTATAGCCCCTGGAAGTCGAAAACTGCACGACTTTGCCCTCGAATATCTCGACAACGAAGAAAGGAGAATTTCAGGGCATTTTCTCCCAAGAAATATATGGGAATTATCTGTAATTTAGCACAGTTTCAGAACGATTCGTGAAAGTCACCTTTTAAGAATAACTTCCACTGCAGGCCCATATATAAAAGTTTGCTCCTTTATTACTCTGCACATGGACAATTATTTGCGCTGTTATTTGCCCCAGGCATGTACCTATGTAATTACCGTTTACAGTGTAAAGATGGATGTTATCGGTCGCTGAACGTCGGAGCAGTAGGCGTTTAATGCATTTTCCCATAGGGTCCAATGCAAAATTGACACCTCATTTTCTCCATTCTCAAGAGCTTTGAGTCTCTGCAAAACATATACATGTGTAGACACAAATAAGTGAAATAGAATGAAGGCTATTTCAGCTTTAGCTTTTATTCCGTTTGGGAGCTAAAGTCGCACAAACTTTTGTTTACAAAAATTTCGATGGCCTATAGTTCGCAAGTTATGCAATCAGTTGACATATGATTGTGCATGCATGTAGACATGTTAATGACCTTTATATATGCCAAGTTTCAGATGGCTACCTACTCAAACAAGCAAGCAGTAGCGGTTTGAAATTTTCACAATTTGGGCTACACATTCGGGACGATTCGTGACCTTAGGTGACTTGCACAATTCGGGCTGAAACTAGTGCCAAATGAGAGGGTTGGGATAAACATTCAATTGACCATATGTGCCAAAAATTCTCGTTCTTTAGTTTTCGAGTTATAGCCCCTGGAAGTCAAAAACTGCACGACTTTGCCCTCGAATATCTCGACAACGAAGAAAGGAGAATTTCAGGGCATTTTCTCCCAAGAAATATATGGGAATTATCTGTAATTTAGCACAGTTTCTGAACGATTCGTGAAAGTCACCTTTTAAGAATAACTTCCACTGCAGGCCCATATATAAAAGTTTGCTCCTTTATTACTCTGCACATGGACAATTATTTGCGCTGTTATTTGCCCCAGGCATGTACCTATGTAATTACCGTTTACAGTGTAAAGATGGATGTTATCGGTCGCTGAACGTCGGAGCAGTAGGCGTTTAATGCATTTTCCCATAGGGTCCAATGCAAAATTGACACCTCATTTTCTCCATTCTCAAGAGCTTTGAGTCTCTGCAAAACATATACATGTGTAGACACAAATAAGTGAAATAGAATGAAGGCTATTTCAGCTTTAGCTTTTATTCCGTTTGGGAGCTAAAGTCGCACAAACTTTTGTTTACAAAAATTTCGATGGCCTATAGTTCGCAAGTTATGCAATCAGTTGACATAAGATTGTGCATGCATGTAGACATGTTAATGACCTTTATATATGCCAAGTTTCAGATGGCTACCTACTCAAACAAGCAAGCAGTAGCGGTTTGAAATTTTCACAATTTGGGCTACACGTTCGGGACGATTCGTGACCTTAGGTGACTTGCACAATTCGGGCTGAAACTAGTGCCAAATGAGAGGTTTGGGATAAACATTCAATTGACCATATGTGCCAAAAATTCTCGTTCTTTAGTTTTCGAGTTATAGCCCCTGGAAGTCGAAAACTGCACGACTTTGCCCTCGAATATCTCGACAACGAAGAAAGGAGAATTTCAGGGCATTTTCTCCCAAGAAATATATGGGAATTATCTGTAATTTAGCACAGTTTCAGAACGATTCGTGAAAGTCACCTTTTAAGAATAACTTCCACTGCAGGCCCATATATAAAAGTTTGCTCCTTTATTACTCTGCACATGGACAATTATTTGCGCTGTTATTTGCCCCAGGCATGTACCTATGTAATTACCGTTTACAGTGTAAAGATGGATGTTATCGGTCGCTGAACGTCGGAGCAGTAGGCGTTTAATGCATTTTCCCATAGGGTCCAATGCAAAATTGACACCTCATTTTCTCCATTCTCAAGAGCTTTGAGTCTCTGCAAAACATATACATGTGTAGACACAAATAAGTGAAATAGAATGAAGGCTATTTCAGCTTTAGCTTTTATTCCGTTTGGGAGCTAAAGTCGCACAAACTTTTGTTTACAAAAATTTCGATGGCCTATAGTTCGCAAGTTATGCAATCAGTTGACATAAGATTGTGCATGCATGTAGACATGTTAATGACCTTTATATATGCCAAGTTTCAGATGGCTACCTACTCAAACAAGCAAGCAGTAGCGGTTTGAAATTTTCACAATTTGGGCTACACGTTCGGGACGATTCGTGACCTTAGGTGACTTGCACAATTCGGGCTGAAACTAGTGCCAAATGAGAGGGTTGGGATAAACATTCAATTGACCATATGTGCCAAAAATTCTCGTTCTTTAGTTTTCGAGTTATAGCCCCTGGAAGTCGAAAACTGCACGACTTTGCCCTCGAATATCTCGACAACGAAGAAAGGAGAATTTCAGGGCATTTTCTCCCAAGAAATATATGGGAATTATCTGTAATTTAGCACAGTTTCAGAACGATTCGTGAAAGTCACCTTTTAAGAATAACTTCCACTGCAGGCCCATATATAAAAGTTTGCTCCTTTATTACTCTGCACATGGACAATTATTTGCGCTGTTATTTGCCCCAGGCATGTACCTATGTAATTACCGTTTACAGTGTAAAGATGGATGTTATCGGTCGCTGAACGTCGGAGCAGTAGGCGTTTAATGCATTTTCCCATAGGGTCCAATGCAAAATTGACACCTCATTTTCTCCATTCTCAAGAGCTTTGAGTCTCTGCAAAACATATACATGTGTAGACACAAATAAGTGAAATAGAATGAAGGCTATTTCAGCTTTAGCTTTTATTCCGTTTGGGAGCTAAAGTCGCACAAACTTTTGTTTACAAAAATTTCGATGGCCTATAGTTCGCAAGTTATGCAATCAGTTGACATATGATTGTGCATGCATGTAGACATGTTAATGACCTTTATATATGCCAAGTTTCAGATGGCTACCTACTCAAACAAGCAAGCAGTAGCGGTTTGAAATTTTCACAATTTGGGCTACACGTTCGGGACGATTCGTGACCTTAGGTGACTTGCACAATTCGGGCTGAAACTAGTGCCAAATGAGAGGGTTGGGATAAACATTCAATTGACCATATGTGCCAAAAATTCTCGTTCTTTAGTTTTCGAGTTATAGCCCCTGGAAGTCGAAAACTGCACGACTTTGCCCTCGAATATCTCGACAACGAAGAAAGGAGAATTTCAGGGCATTTTCTCCCAAGAAATATATGGGAATTATCTGTAATTTAGCACAGTTTCTGAACGATTCGTGAAAGTCACCTTTTAAGAATAACTTCCACTGCAGGCCCATATATAAAAGTTTGCTCCTTTATTACTCTGCACATGGACAATTATTTGCGCTGTTATTTGCCCCAGGCATGTACCTATGTAATTACCGTTTACAGTGTAAAGATGGATGTTATCGGTCGCTGAACGTCGGAGCAGTAGGCGTTTAATGCATTTTCCCATAGGGTCCAATGCAAAATTGACACCTCATTTTCTCCATTCTCAAGAGCTTTGAGTCTCTGCAAAACATATACATGTGTAGACACAAATAAGTGAAATAGAATGAAGGCTATTTCAGCTTTAGCTTTTATTCCGTTTGGGAGCTAAAGTCGCACAAACTTTTGTTTACAAAAATTTCGATGGCCTATAGTTCGCAAGTTATGCAATCAGTTGACATAAGATTGTGCATGCATGTAGACATGTTAATGACCTTTATATATGCCAAGTTTCAGATGGCTACCTACTCAAACAAGCAAGCAGTAGCGGTTTGAAATTTTCACAATTTGGGCTACACGTTCGGGACGATTCGTGACCTTAGGTGACTTGCACAATTCGGGCTGAAACTAGTGCCAAATGAGAGGGTTGGGATAAACATTCAATTGACCATATGTGCCAAAAATTCTCGTTCTTTAGTTTTCGAGTTATAGCCCCTGGAAGTCGAAAACTGCACGACTTTGCCCTCGAATATCTCGACAACGAAGAAAGGAGAATTTCAGGGCATTTTCTCCCAAGAAATATATGGGAATTATCTGTAATTTAGCACAGTTTCAGAACGATTCGTGAAAGTCACCTTTTAAGAATAACTTCCACTGCAGGCCCATATATAAAAGTTTGCTCCTTTATTACTCTGCACATGGACAATTATTTGCGCTGTTATTTGCCCCAGGCATGTACCTATGTAATTACCGTTTACAGTGTAAAGATGGATGTTATCGGTCGCTGAACGTCGGAGCAGTAGGCGTTTAATGCATTTTCCCATAGGGTCCAATGCAAAATTGACACCTCATTTTCTCCATTCTCAAGAGCTTTGAGTCTCTGCAAAACATATACATGTGTAGACACAAATACGTGAAATAGAATGAAGGCTATTTCAGCTTTAGCTTTTATTCCGTTTGGGAGCTAAAGTCGCACAAACTTTTGTTTACAAAAATTTCGATGGCCTATAGTTCGCAAGTTATGCAATCAGTTGACATAAGATTGTGCATGCATGTAGACATGTTAATGACCTTTATATATGCCAAGTTTCAGATGGCTACCTACTCAAACAAGCAAGCAGTAGCGGTTTGAAATTTTCACAATTTGGGCTACACGTTCGGGACGATTCGTGACCTTAGGTGACTTGCACAATTCAGGCTGAAACTAGTGCCAAATGAGAGGGTTGGGATAAACATTCAATTGACCATATGTGCCAAAAATTCTCGTTCTTTAGTTTTCGAGTTATAGCCCCTGGAAGTCGAAAACTGCACGACTTTGCCCTCGAATATCTCGACAACGAAGAAAGGAGAATTTCAGGGCATTTTCTCCCAAGAAATATATGGGAATTATCTGTAATTTAGCACAGTTTCAGAACGATTCGTGAAAGTCACCTTTTAAGAATAACTTCCACTGCAGGCCCATATATAAAAGTTTGCTCCTTTATTACTCTGCACATGGACAATTATTTGCGCTGTTATTTGCCCCAGGCATGTACCTATGTAATTACCGTTTACAGTGTAAAGATGGATGTTATCGGTCGCTGAACGTCGGAGCAGTAGGCGTTTAATGCATTTTCCCATAGGGTCCAATGCAAAATTGACACCTCATTTTCTCCATTCTCAAGAGCTTTGAGTCTCTGCAAAACATATACATGTGTAGACACAAATAAGTGAAATAGAATGAAGGCTATTTCAGCTTTAGCTTTTATTCCGTTTGGGAGCTAAAGTCGCACAAACTTTTGTTTACAAACATTTCGATGGCCTATAGTTCGCAAGTTATGCAATCAGTTGACATAAGATTGTGCATGCATGTAGACATGTTAATGACCTTTATATATGCCAAGTTTCAGATGGCTACCTACTCAAACAAGCAAGCAGTAGCGGTTTGAAATTTTCACAATTTGGGCTACACGTTCGGGACGATTCGTGACCTTAGGTGACTTGCACAATTCGGGCTGAAACTAGTGCCAAATGAGAGGGTTGGGATAAACATTCAATTGACCATATGTGCCAAAAATTCTCGTTCTTTAGTTTTCGAGTTATAGCCCCTGGAAGTCGAAAACTGCACGACTTTGCCCTCGAATATCTCGACAACGAAGAAAGGAGAATTTCAGGGCATTTTCTCCCAAGAAATATATGGGAATTATCTGTAATTTAGCACAGTTTCAGAACGATTCGTGAAAGTCACCTTTTAAGAATAACTTCCACTGCAGGCCCATATATAAAAGTTTGCTCCTTTATTACTCTGCACATGGACAATTATTTGCGCTGTTATTTGCCCCAGGCATGTACCTATGTAATTACCGTTTACAGTGTAAAGATGGATGTTATCGGTCGCTGAACGTCGGAGCAGTAGGCGTTTAATGCATTTTCCCATAGGGTCCAATGCAAAATTGACACCTCATTTTCTCCATTCTCAAGAGCTTTGAGTCTCTGCAAAATATATACATGTGTAGACACAAATAAGTGAAATAGAATGAAGGCTATTTCAGCTTTAGCTTTTATTCCGTTTGGGAGCTAAAGTCGCACAAACTTTTGTTTACAAAAATTTCGATGGCCTATAGTTCGCAAGTTATGCAATCAGTTGACATAAGATTGTGCATGCATGTAGACATGTTAATGACCTTTATATATGCCAAGTTTCAGATGGCTACCTACTCAAACAAGCAAGCAGTAGCGGTTTGAAATTTTCACAATTTGGGCTACACGTTCGGGACGATTCGTGACCTTAGGTGACTTGCACAATTCGGGCTGAAACTAGTGCCAAATGAGAGGGTTGGGATAAACATTCAATTGACCATATGTGCCAAAAATTCTCGTTCTTTAGTTTTCGAGTTATAGCCCCTGGAAGTCGAAAACTGCACGACTTTGCCCTCGAATATCTCGACAACGAAGAAAGGAGAATTTCAGGGCATTTTCTCCCAAGAAATATATGGGAATTATCTGTAATTTAGCACAGTTTCAGAACGATTCGTGAAAGTCACCTTTTAAGAATAACTTCCACTGCAGGCCCATATATAAAAGTTTGCTCCTTTATTACTCTGCACATGGACAATTATTTGCGCTGTTATTTGCCCCAGGCATGTACCTATGTAATTACCGTTTACAGTGTAAAGATGGATGTTATCGGTCGCTGAACGTCGGAGCAGTAGGCGTTTAATGCATTTTCCCATAGGGTCCAATGCAAAATTGACACCTCATTTTCTCCATTCTCAAGAGCTTTGAGTCTCTGCAAAACATATACATGTGTAGACACAAATAAGTGAAATAGAATGAAGGCTATTTCAGCTTTAGCTTTTATTCCGTTTGGGAGCTAAAGTCGCACAAACTTTTGTTTACAAAAATTTCGATGGCCTATATTTCGCAAGTTATGCAATCAGTTGACATAAGATTGTGCATGCATGTAGACATGTTAATGACCTTTATATATGCCAAGTTTCAGATGGCTACCTACTCAAACAAGCAAGCAGTAGCGGTTTGAAATTTTCACAATTTGGGCTACACGTTCGGGACGATTCGTGACCTTAGGTGACTTGCACAATTCGGGCTGAAACTAGTGCCAAATGAGAGGTTTGGGATAAACATTCAATTGACCATATGTGCCAAAAATTCTCGTTCTTTAGTTTTCGAGTTATAGCCCCTGGAAGTCGAGAACTGCACGACTTTGCCCTCGAATATCTCGACAACGAAGAAAGGAGAATTTCAGGGCATTTTCTCCCAAGAAATATATGGGAATTATCTGTAATTTAGCACAGTTTCAGAACGATTCGTGAAAGTCACCTTTTAAGAATAACTTCCACTGCAGGCCCATATATAAAAGTTTGCTCCTTTATTACTCTGCACATGGACAATTATTTGCGCCGTTATTTGCCCCAGGCATGTACCTATGTAATTACCGTTTACAGTGTAAAGATGGATGTTATCGGTCGCTGAACGTCGGAGCAGTAGGCGTTTAATGCATTTTCCCATAGGGTCCAATGCAAAATTGACACCTCACTTTCTCCATTCTCAAGAGCTTTGAGTCTCTGCAAAACATATACATGTGTAGACACAAATAAGTGAAATAGAATGAAGGCTATTTCAGCTTTAGCTTTTATTCCGTTTGGGAGCTAAAGTCGCACAAACTTTTGTTTACACAAATTTCGATGGCCTATAGTTCGCAAGTTATGCAATCAGTTGACATAAGATTGTGCATGCATGTAGACATGTTAATGACCTTTATATATGCCAAGTTTCAGATGGCTACCTACTCAAACAAGCAAGCAGTAGCGGTTTGAAATTTTCACAATTTGGGCTACACGTTCGGGACGATTCGTGACCTTAGGTGACTTGCACAATTCGGGCTGAAACTAGTGCCAAATGAGAGGGTTGGGATAAACATTCAATTGACCATATGTGCCAAAAATTCTCGTTCTTTAGTTTTCGAGTTATAGCCCCTGGAAGTCGAAAACTGCACGACTTTGCCCTCGAATATCTCGACAACGAAGAAAGGAGAATTTCAGGGCATTTTCTCCCAAGAAATATATGGGAATTATCTGTAATTTAGCACAGTTTCAGAACGATTCGTGAAAGTCACCTTTTAAGAATAACTTCCACTGCAGGCCCATATATAAAAGTTTGCTCCTTTATTACTCTGCACATGGACAATTATTTGCGCTGTTATTTGCCCCAGGCATGTACCTATGTAATTACCGTTTACAGTGTAAAGATGGATGTTATCGGTCGCTGAACGTCGGAGCAGTAGGCGTTTAATGCATTTTCCCATAGGGTCCAATGCAAAATTGACACCTCATTTTCTCCATTCTCAAGAGCTTTGAGTCTCTGCAAAACATATACATGTGTAGACACAAATAAGTGAAATAGAATGAAGGCTATTTCAGCTTTAGCTTTTATTCCGTTTGGGAGCTAAAGTCGCACAAACTTTTGTTTACAAAAATTTCGATGGCCTATAGTTCGCAAGTTATGCAATCAGTTGACATAAGATTGTGCATGCATGTAGACATGTTAATGACCTTTATATATACCAAGTTTCAGATGGCTACCTACTCAAACAAGCAAGCAGTAGCGGTTTGAAATTTTCACAATTTGGGCTACACGTTCGGGACGATTCGTGACCTTAGGTGACTTGCACAATTCGGGCTGAAACTAGTGCCAAATGAGAGGGTTGGGATAAACATTCAATTGACCATATGTGCCAAAAATTCTCGTTCTTTAGTTTTCGAGTTATAGCCCCTGGAAGTCGAAAACTGCACGACTTTGCCCTCGAATATCTCGACAACGAAGAAAGGAGAATTTCAGGGCATTTTCTCCCAAGAAATATATGGGAATTATCTGTAATTTAGCACAGTTTCAGAACGATTCGTGAAAGTCACCTTTTAAGAATAACTTCCACTGCAGGCCCATATATAAAAGTTTGCTCTTTTATTACTCTGCACATGGACAATTATTTGCGCTGTTATTTGCCCCAGGCATGTACCTATGTAATTACCGTTTACAGTGTAAAGATGGATGTTATCGGTCGCTGAACGTCGGAGCAGTAGGCGTTTAATGCATTTTCCCATAGGGTCCAATGCAAAATTGACACCTCATTTTCTCCATTCTCAAGAGCTTTGAGTCTCTGCAAAACATATACATGTGTAGACACAAATAAGTGAAATAGAATGAAGGCTATTTCAGCTTTAGCTTTTATTCCGTTTGGGAGCTAAAGTCGCACAAACTTTTGTTTACAAAAATTTCGATGGCCTATAGTTCGCAAGTTATGCAATCAGTTGACATAAGATTGTGCATGCATGTAGACATGTTAATGACCTTTATATATGCCAAGTTTCAGATGGCTACCTACTCAAACAAGCAAGCAGTAGCGGTTTGAAATTTTCACAATTTGGGCTACACGTTCGGGACGATTCGTGACCTTAGGTGACTTGCACAATTCGGGCTGAAACTAGTGCCAAATGAGAGGGTTGGGATAAACATTCAATTGACCATATGTGCCAAAAATTCTCGTTCTTTAGTTTTCGAGTTATAGCCCCTGGAAGTCGAAAACTGCACGACTTTGCCCTCGAATATCTCGACAACGAAGAAAGGAGAATTTCAGGGCATTTTCTCCCAAGAAATATATGGGAATTATCTGTAATTTAGCACAGTTTCAGAACGATTCGTGAAAGTCACCTTTTAAGAATAACTTCCACTGCAGGCCCATATATAAAAGTTTGCTCCTTTATTACTCTGCACATGGACAATTATTTGCGCTGTTATTTGCCCCAGGCATGTACCTATGTAATTACCGTTTACAGTGTAAAGATGGATGTTATCGGTCGCTGAACGTCGGAGCAGTAGGCGTTTAATGCATTTTCCCATAGGGTCCAATGCAAAATTGACACCTCATTTTCTCCATTCTCAAGAGCTTTGAGTCTCTGCAAAACATATACATGTGTAGACACAAATAAGTGAAATAGAATGAAGGCTATTTCAGCTTTAGCTTTTATTCCGTTTGGGAGCTAAAGTCGCACAAACTTTTGTTTACAAAAATTTCGATGGCCTATAGTTCGCAAGTTATGCAATCAGTTGACATAAGATTGTGCATGCATGTAGACATGTTAATGACCTTTATATATGCCAAGTTTCAGATGGCTACCTACTCAAACAAGCAAGCAGTAGCGGTTTGAAATTTTCACAATTTGGGCTACACGTTCGGGACGATTCGTGACCTTAGGTGACTTGCACAATTCGGGCTGAAACTAGTGCCAAATGAGAGGGTTGGGATAAACATTCAATTGACCATATGTGCCAAAAATTCTCGTTCTTTAGTTTTCGAGTTATAGCCCCTGGAAGTCGAAAACTGCACGACTTTGCCCTCGAATATCTCGACAACGAAGAAAGGAGAATTTCAGGGCATTTTCTCCCAAGAAATATATGGGAATTATCTGTAATTTAGCACAGTTTCAGAACGATTCGTGAAAGTCACCTTTTAAGAATAACTTCCACTGCAGGCCAATATATAAAAGTTTGCTCCTTTATTACTCTGCACATGGACAATTATTTGCGCTGTTATTTGCCCCAGGCATGTACCTATGTAATTACCGTTTACAGTGTAAAGATGGATGTTATCGGTCGCTGAACGTCGGAGCAGTAGGCGTTTAATGCATTTTCCCATAGGGTCCAATGCAAAATTGACACCTCATTTTCTCCATTCTCAAGAGCTTTGAGTCTCTGCAAAACATATACATGTGTAGACACAAATAAGTGAAATAGAATGAAGGCTATTTCAGCTTTAGCTTTTATTCCGTTTGGGAGCTAAAGTCGCACAAACTTTTGTTTACAAAAATTTCGATGGCCTATAGTTCGCAAGTTATGCAATCAGTTGACATACGATTGTGCATGCATGTAGACATGTTAATGACCTTTATATATGCCAAGTTTCAGATGGCTACCTACTCAAACAAGCAAGCAGTAGCGGTTTGAAATTTTCACAATTTGGGCTACACGTTCGGGACGATTCGTGACCTTAGGTGACTTGCACAATTCGGGCTGAAACTAGTGCCAAATGAGAGGGTTGGGATAAACATTCAATTGACCATATGTGCCAAAAATTCTCGTTCTTTAGTTTTCGAGTTATAGCCCCTGGAAGTCGAAAACTGCACGACTTTGCCCTCGAATATCTCGACAACGAAGAAAGGAGAATTTCAGGGCATTTTCTCCCAAGAAATATATGGGAATTATCTGTAATTTAGCACAGTTTCAGAACGATTCGTGAAAGTCACCTTTTAAGAATAACTTCCACTGCAGGCCCATATATAAAAGTTTGCTCCTTTATTACTCTGCACATGGACAATTATTTGCGCTGTTATTTGCCCCAGGCATGTACCTATGTAATTACCGTTTACAGTGTAAAGATGGATGTTATCGGTCGCTGAACGTCGGAGCAGTAGGCGTTTAATGCATTTTCCCATAGGGTCCAATGCAAAATTGACACCTCATTTTCTCCATTCTCAAGAGCTTTGAGTCTCTGCAAAACATATACATGTGTAGACACAAATAAGTGAAATAGAATGAAGGCTATTTCAGCTTTAGCTTTTATTCCGTTTGGGAGCTAAAGTCGCACAAACTTTTGTTTACAAAAATTTCGATGGCCTATAGTTCGCAAGTTATGCAATCAGTTGACATAAGATTGTGCATGCATGTAGACATGTTAATGACCTTTATATATGCCAAGTTTCAGATGGCTACCTACTCAAACAAGCAAGCAGTAGCGGTTTGAAATTTTCACAATTTGGGCTACACGTTCGGGACGATTCGTGACCTTAGGTGACTTGCACAATTCGGGCTGAAACTAGTGCCAAATGAGAGGGTTGGGATAAACATTCAATTGACCATATGTGCCAAAAATTCTCGTTCTTTAGTTTTCGAGTTATAGCCCCTGGAAGTCGAAAACTGCACGACTTTGCCCTCGAATATCTCGACAACGCAGAAAGGAGAATTTCAGGGCATTTTCTCCCAAGAAATATATGGGAATTATCTGTAATTTAGCACAGTTTCAGAACGATTCGTGAAAGTCACCTTTTAAGAATAACTTCCACTGCAGGCCAATATATAAAAGTTTGCTCCTTTATTACTCTGCACATGGACAATTATTTGCGCTGTTATTTGCCCCAGGCATGTACCTATGTAATTACCGTTTACAGTGTAAAGATGGATGTTATCGGTCGCTGAACGTCGGAGCAGTAGGCGTTTAATGCATTTTCCCATAGGGTCCAATGCAAAATTGACACCTCATTTTCTCCATTCTCAAGAGCTTTGAGTCTCTGCAAAACATATACATGTGTAGACACAAATAAGTGAAATAGAATGAAGGCTATTTCAGCTTTAGCTTTTATTCCGTTTGGGAGCTAAAGTCGCACAAACTTTTGTTTACAAAAATTTCGATGGCCTATAGTTCGCAAGTTATGCAATCAGTTGACATAAGATTGTGCATGCATGTAGACATGTTAATGACCTTTATATATGCCAAGTTTCAGATGGCTACCTACTCAAACAAGCAAGCAGTAGCGGTTTGAAATTTTCACAATTTGGGCTACACGTTCGGGACGATTCGTGACCTTAGGTGACTTGCACAATTCGGGCTGAAACTAGTGCCAAATGAGAGGGTTGGGATAAACATTCAATTGACCATATGTGCCAAAAATTCTCGTTCTTTAGTTTTCGAGTTATAGCCCCTGGAAGTCGAAAACTGCACGACTTTGCCCTCGAATATCTCGACAACGAAGAAAGGAGAATTTCAGGGCATTTTCTCCCAAGAAATATATGGGAATTATCTGTAATTTAGCACAGTTTCAGAACGATTCGTGAAAGTCACCTTTTAAGAATAACTTCCACTGCAGGCCCATATATAAAAGTTTGCTCCTTTATTACTCTGCACATGGACAATTATTTGCGCTGTTATTTGCCCCAGGCATGTACCTATGTAATTACCGTTTACAGTGTAAAGATGGATGTTATCGGTCGCTGAACGTCGGAGCAGTAGGCGTTTAATGCATTTTCCCATAGGGTCCAATGCAAAATTGACACCTCATTTTCTCCATTCTCAAGAGCTTTGAGTCTCTGCAAAACATATACATGTGTAGACACAAATAAGTGAAATAGAATGAAGGCTATTTCAGCTTTAGCTTTTATTCCGTTTGGGAGCTAAAGTCGCACAAACTTTTGTTTACAAAAATTTCGATGGCCTATAGTTCGCAAGTTATGCAATCAGTTGACATAAGATTGTGCATGCATGTAGACATGTTAATGACCTTTATATATGCCAAGTTTCAGATGGCTACCTACTCAAACAAGCAAGCAGTAGCGGTTTGAAATTTTCACAATTTGGGCTACACGTTCGGGACGATTCGTGACCTTAGGTGACTTGCACAATTCGGGCTGAAACTAGTGCCAAATGAGAGGGTTGGGATAAACATTCAATTGACCATATGTGCCAAAAATTCTCGTTCTTTAGTTTTCGAGTTATAGCCCCTGGAAGTCGAAAACTGCACGACTTTGCCCTCGAATATCTCGACAACGCAGAAAGGAGAATTTCAGGGCATTTTCTCCCAAGAAATATATGGGAATTATCTGTAATTTAGCACAGTTTCAGAACGATTCGTGAAAGTCACCTTTTAAGAATAACTTCCACTGCAGGCCAATATATAAAAGTTTGCTCCTTTATTACTCTGCACATGGACAATTATTTGCGCTGTTATTTGCCCCAGGCATGTACCTATGTAATTACCGTTTACAGTGTAAAGATGGATGTTATCGGTCGCTGAACGTCGGAGCAGTAGGCGTTTAATGCATTTTCCCATAGGGTCCAATGCAAAATTGACACCTCATTTTCTCCATTCTCAAGAGCTTTGAGTCTCTGCAAAACATATACATGTGTAGACACAAATAAGTGAAATAGAATGAAGGCTATTTCAGCTTTAGCTTTTATTCCGTTTGGGAGCTAAAGTCGCACAAACTTTTGTTTACAAAAATTTCGATGGCCTATAGTTCGCAAGTTATGCAATCAGTTGACATAAGATTGTGCATGCATGTAGACATGTTAATGATCTTTATATATGCCAAGTTTCAGATGGCTACCTACTCAAACAAGCAAGCAGTAGCGGTTTGAAATTTTCACAATTTGGGCTACACGTTCGGGACGATTCGTGACCTTAGGTGACTTGCACAATTCGGGCTGAAACTAGTGCCAAATGAGAGGGTTGGGATAAACATTCAATTGACCATATGTGCCAAAAATTCTCGTTCTTTAGTTTTCGAGTTATAGCCCCTGGAAGTCGAAAACTGCACGACTTTGCCCTCGAATATCTCGACAACGAAGAAAGGAGAATTTCAGGGCATTTTCTCCCAAGAAATATATGGGAATTATCTGTAATTTAGCACAGTTTCAGAACGATTCGTGAAAGTCACCTTTTAAGAATAACTTCCACTGCAGGCCCATATATAAAAGTTTGCTCCTTTATTACTCTGCACATGGACAATTATTTGCGCTGTTATTTGCCCCAGGCATGTACCTATGTAATTACCGTTTACAGTGTAAAGATGGATGTTATCGGTCGCTGAACGTCGGAGCAGTAGGCGTTTAATGCATTTTCCCATAGGGTCCAATGCAAAATTGACACCTCATTTTCTCCATTCTCAAGAGCTTTGAGTCTCTGCAAAACATATACATGTGTAGACACAAATAAGTGAAATAGAATGAAGGCTATTTCAGCTTTAGCTTTTATTCCGTTTGGGAGCTAAAGTCGCACAAACTTTTGTTTACAAAAATTTCGATGGCCTATAGTTCGTAAGTTATGCAATCAGTTGACATAAGATTGTGCATGCATGTAGACATGTTAATGACCTTTATATATGCCAAGTTTCAGATGGCTACCTACTCAAACAAGCAAGAAGTAGCGGTTTGAAATTTTCACAATTTCGGCTACACGTTCGGGACGATTCGTGACCTTAGGTGACTTGCACAATTCGGGCTGAAACTAGTGCCAAATGAGAGGGTTGGGATAAACATTCAATTGACCATATGTGCCAAAAATTCTCGTTCTTTAGTTTTCGAGTTATAGCCCCTGTAAGTCGAAAACTGCACGACTTTACCCTCGAATATCTCGACAACGAAGAAAGGAGAATTTCAGGGCATTTTCTCCCAAGAAATATATGGGAATTATCTGTAATTTAGCACAGTTTCAGAACGATTCGTGAAAGTCACCTTTTAAGAATAACTTCCACTGCAGGCCCATATATAAAAGTTTGCTCCTTTATTACTCTGCACATGGACAATTATTTGCGCTGTTATTTGCCCCAGGCATGTACCTATGTAATTACCGTTTACAGTGTAAAGATGGATGTTATCGGTCGCTGAACGTCGGAGCAGTAGGCGTTTAATGCATTTTCCCATAGGGTCCAATGCAAAATTGACACCTCATTTTCTCCATTCTCAAGAGCTTTGAGTCTCTGCAAAACATATACATGTGTAGACACAAATAAGTGAAATAGAATGAAGGCTATTTCAGCTTTAGCTTTTATTCCGTTTGGGAGCTAAAGTCGCACAAACTTTTGTTTACAAAAATTTCGATGGCCTATGGTTCACAAGTAATGCAATCAGTTGACATAAGATTGTGCATGCATGTAGACATGTTAATGACCTTTATATATGCCAAGTTTCAGATGGCTACCTACTCAAACAAGCAAGCAGTAGCGGTTTGAAATTTTCACAATTTGGGCTACACGTTCGGGACGATTCGTGACCTTAGGTGACTTGCACAATTCGGGCTGAAACTAGTGCCAAATGAGAGGGTTGGGATAAACATTCAATTGACCATATGTGCCAAAAATTCTCGTTCTTTAGTTTTCGAGTTATAGCCCCTGGAAGTCGAAAACTGCACGACTTTGCCCTCGAATATCTCGACAACGAAGAAAGGAGAATTTCAGGGCATTTTCTCCCAAGAAATATATGGGAATTATCTGTAATTTAGCACAGTTTCAGAACGATTCGTGAAAGTCACCTTTTAAGAATAACTTCCACTGCAGGCCCATATATAAAAGTTTGCTCCTTTATTACTCTGCACATGGACAATTATTTGCGCTGTTATTTGCCCCAGGCGTGTACCTATGTAATTACCGTTTACAGTGTAAAGATGGATGTTATCGGTCGCTGAACGTCGGAGCAGTAGGCGTTTAATGCATTTTCCCATAGGGTCCAATGCAAAATTGACACCTCATTTTCTCCATTCTCAAGAGCTTTGAGTCTCTGCAAAACATATACATGTGTAGACACAAATAAGTGAAATAGAATGAAGGCTATTTCAGCTTTAGCTTTTATTCCGTTTGGGAGCTAAAGTCGCACAAACTTTTGTTTACAAAAATTTCGATGGCCTATAGTTGGCAAGTTATGCCATCAGTTGACATAAGATTGTGCATGCATGTAGACATGTTAATGACCTTTATATATGCCAAGTTTCAGATGGCTACCTACTCAAACAAGCAAGCAGTAGCGGTTTGAAATTTTCACAATTTGGGCTACACGTTCGGGACGATTCGTGACCTTAGGTGACTTGCACAATTCGGGCTGAAACTAGTGCCAAATGAGAGGGTTGGGATAAACATTCAATTGACCATATGTGCCAAAAATTCTCGTTCTTTAGTTTTCGAGTTATAGCCCCTGGAAGTCGAAAACTGCACGACTTTGCCCTCGAATATCTCGACAACGAAGAAAGGAGAATTTCAGGGCATTTTCTCCCAAGAAATATATGGGAATTATCTGTAATTTAGCACAGTTTCAGAACGATTCGTGAAAGTCACCTTTTAAGAATAACTTCCACTGCAGGCCAATATATAAAAGTTTGCTCCTTTATTACTCTGCACATGGACAATTATTTGCGCTGTTATTTGCCCCAGGCATGTACCTATGTAATTACCGTTTACAGTGTAAAGATGGATGTTATCGGTCGCTGAACGTCGGAGCAGTAAGCGTTTAATGCATTTTCCCATAGGGTCCAATGCAAAATTGACACCTCATTTTCTCCATTCTCAAGAGCTTTGAGTCTCTGCAAAACATATGCATGTGTAGACACAAATAAGTGAAATAGAATGAAGGCTATTTCAGCTTTAGCTTTTATTCCGTTTGGGAGCTAAAGTCGCACAAACTTTTGTTTACAAAAATTTCGATGGCCTATAGTTCGCAAGTTATGCAATCAGTTGACATAAGATTGTGCATGCATGTAGACATGTTAATGATCTTTATATATGCCAAGTTTCAGATGGCTACCTACTCAAACAAGCAAGCAGTAGCGGTTTGAAATTTTCACAATTTGGGCTA